>JAYDZK010000113.1:126006306-126027915 GCA_034509185.1 Euphonia xanthogaster
AAGGACCAGTGGAAATTTTGTTGAACGGAAAACAAAAAAAAAAAAAAAAAAAAAACCCCACAAAAAAAAAAAAAAAAACACAAAAATAAGAAAAAACAAAGTTTATAAAGAAAGAAAACAGAGTCAGTAATCAAATCAATCCTGAATTTTGCAAATATCAAGCTCTTCTGCAGATTAGGGTAGCTCAGAACTGCAATTGAGGAACCCAAAAAACCTCCAACCTGTGATCCATGTACAGTGAACAAAAAAATTCAGATTCTGATTGATGTGGCATCAGCTGTTTAGGATTCATTGTTCTAGTCCATTCTGTCCCAAATCAGAACAGATACACAAGATATTTCCAACTAAGATCTTCTAGTAGATAGCGGACATCATGGAAGCATTCTCATGATGTTCTGCTGTTTTTCTGTGTGACAGCTAAAGTAGAATGAGTTTTAGAAACTTGGCTATGTTTTTTAAATTTCTACAGGTAAGAGATAACTATGTTTTTACACTGTTTAAAGGTGATGAATGTATGATAAACATCTGCAGTATAGATCCCATTTTTATCAAGAGCTACTTCCCTACTTACCTTAAAATTCTGCATCTGACTATCATCATACCTACTTAAATGTTAATGTTTTTTTTAATATATGCTTGCCCCTATAGTTTTTTCTGTAAGCAATTTTTCATGAACAGTAATCTTTCTTCTTTCTCCCAATCTAAGGAATATTCAGTTTGAGAAAATTCACATTCATTCAATCAGTTAAATGTTGATTTTTAAAAAGCAATATTCACATGTAAGTTTACTGTCTGCTTCAGTTTTTCTTATTCTTAAGGCTGATCCTATTCTTGAATGCAACAACATTAATAATGACATTAATGTCACTACAAAATGACATTCCCATACTCAAATTTCCTTTCACCCTCTTCTAGAATTCTGTCTTTTCTTGATGAATCACTTTCTGAAATTAAGTTCTCAGAACCTAACAAAGAGTATGCAGGAAGATAGTAGCAGAATATCTTAATGATATTAAAATATTTCAGTATTTTTAGAATTGTTTTAAAATACCCTAGCATTTTCCTTTTGTAGCACACTGAATGGCTGTTTTTGCTGAGCTGTCTAAAACATTGCCCAGCTCTCTTCCCTCAATGTCTATAATTAATTTAGAAATGTGCAAAGTGTGTGAAGAGTTCAAATGATCTTCTCTAGCAGGCATTACCCCATCAGCACCGAATTTCACCTGCCACCCTCAATAAATTGACAACCATTCACTCCAACCCACACATGCTGAACTGAACTACAGGACTCAGCAAATAACTTCTCCCTGTCTCTTTCTCTCTCTATATCCCTCTCTCTCTCGATTCAAAATCTCAACATGAGCTTCTCAACAAAGTCTTGCAAGGTCAAGTGGCTAATTGAATAAGTTTGAAAGTTTTAAGAAATTTTCTTTTCACTGGGAAGATGAAAATCAGGATAGAGCGAATTTTCCCTAAATGGTGTGTATTATTGCAAAGTAGAATTAGTTCAGGGAAGTCTTATAACCTTTACTATGGAAGCAGGATGATAAACAGTCATCTGTGAGAAAAAGGTTTCACATAATTTTCCTCCTAGAATTAATGATCTCCTCAGAGATAATATTTTTTCATGAGCAGAAGGATGTGACAGGGTACTGGTACAATCACCATGGCAGTAGCTATTAGATTTTAATTTTTAGATATCATGATCTAGAAATTACCAGTTTGTCTTCTCTGCCTGTTCACTTTATCTTATTCCAACAAAACATGAGGCTGTGACAGCAAAGAGGTAAAGGTTTCCGTAAGAAAAAGCTGTGTTTATTTAAAAGCAATAGCATCATGAGACTTTGGGAGGTCTGGCATTTGAAACCTCCAGAGGACAGTGGAGAAGCCTGAATGAAAAAAAACAGGACACAAGTCTGCAAAGGGACAAGTATAAACCAGCCTGGGGCTGGAAGGATCTGCAAAAGATTCAGGAATCTTTTGCAGATCCTCCAGTCACTGAACTGCTTTGTAGGGAAAGGGGTCTGAGAAAAACAGACCAAAGTCTGCCACTGAGGTATTTGAAGGTGTATTGGATCAGCAGCTGTTTACATAAATGACTTTATTGTACACACAAGGTCTAGACAGGTAGAATATATGTATACAGCCTTTCAAACTTAATCGAGGCCACTTTTCTGGCATATGATGCAAAGAATATTAGTTAAAATTTACTTGCAAATTCAAAATGAGCTATTTGTTTTGTTTCTGTAGAGCACATAGTACAGTCAACATACCAAGTTTTGTAGATACCACTTTTCATAATGGAATACTTGAAATAAATATTGTAAAATCCTTATCACTAATCAGTGTGAGAATATATATAAAGTCTCTTTCCTATTTTGTGAAGGTCATGAAACATTTCAAATAGTGCCAAGTAGTGCAAAATTCAACATTTTAACAGAAATACATGGCAAGATTTTTTTTTTATTCTACTCATGCTACTTTTTATGCTCTCTTTCCTTATTACCTTTAAAATATAGAAAACTTGTAACAGTAGGAAAGTCTCCAAACGTCTCCAAAACACACTGTAAACTCTCCTTAAAGGACCTCCACATGTAATACGGATCTGGTACCCTCAGGGATTATTCTACCATTCTAAAAGGCTTCTAGAGTAGCTCTTCTTTCTGAAAAGGCACATAATTTAATTTTGAAATACTCAGCCTTTAATTTGCACACAAGACTGGAATAGGTTTATTACTGAAAGGCTAATGGATAGGCATGTTCACATAAAACCTTTATCATAGAGCTTACATTGTCTTAAAAAATTAGTTTGTCTGAATATTTTGCAGTTTTAAAAGATTTCTTATAGCAGATCAGATGGGGGAAAGAACGGTAATCTCCTTCCATAGATGAGGAACTTCTCCCTTAAACCTCTGACAGGAGACTGAGTGGACAGAAAACTCTTGGACAGCAAGAGAACTTCCTCCTGATCCATCAGAACAAACACGGTGATACTTTCCAATGCCTTAAGTTGATTAAACTATTTTCACCTTGATGTTCGACTAAATGGTTTGTAAAATACATAAAACTGCCCACAAAGTTAAAGGCCTCAGGACAATTAAGTCTTTTGCAAAAGGAGCCACATGTACAAAAGTACACTTTCTATACTTACTATACATATACTGTTATAAAGTATCCCTATTCATATACTAGAGCCAATTTGGTAAGTTGCACTTAACTGTTAGCTAATTAATACTTTTTTTCCTATTTAAAGATCTATTTTTAAAATTACCCCCATAATGGTTAAATACTAAAGCTTTAAAACTCTGCACCTGTGACTCTTATATTACTCACTACCTTTACATATGTGACCCCAAAGTCTACTTTGGATCATACATTAATGTCTTAAAACAATTGCAAATTTGTCCTGCTCTTAAGAAAGTAAATATATTTATATTGTGCTAATATTACAAACTATGCAGTATCAACTAGCATGCTGTAGTTATTTTTATGAATAATTAAAACCTATGGAAATAAAAATTTATGTATGAGAAAATAAAACAATTAAAATAAGCTGTTATTTGAACTTATGTACCCCAGGATTCCTTTAAACCCCTTATTGCAGAACTCTGTAGATTTGGCAATGGTTCCTAATGCATTACCTACAGCTCAACTCTTTTATTTTTGGAGACAAACACATTTTCCTTGGATAGCATTAGCATCATCCCAGATTCTCAGGTTGCTTTGAATTCAGGTTTGTGCTATTCAGAAAGATCTTTATATCACACAGATACGCATGAAAATTTCCTTCACAGGAAGAGAAACCAACAGCCTCTGGTCTTATTCTCCTCTCTTCTATTCTTCTATTCTAACCACTGGAATACAAACCTATACTGTTACTTGCACCCATGTGGAGGCATTCCCACTACTCCAGGTAGCATACTTCCTAAATGGTAGTACTTCTCCACATGAGAGAAACTTCAAACTTGCCTGTAGTCTATTACAAGGGACTGGCTAAAGAAGAGCCTAGAATATGAACGAATGCTTTATTTAAAAAAATACAGTGGAAAATTTGATGACTCCTTAGTACCAGCTAAGTATTTTTCAAAGACCATGTCATTCAAAGAGCATTTTTAACTTGACAAAGCCTAAGGAGAGTAACTGACACAAACAAAATTCTCTTGTCCATAGTTGTGAGTGGGAGCTGAAGGTGTTTTATAATCCATGATGATAAATACTCTATTTGCCCTTACCTGTTAAAAGAATGCAAATCTGGGACATGATTTTTTAAATTCTGCTTGCAGTCTAAGCCCTGCTAAAACTCAACTTTATCACATCACATCTGCTTGTTTTCCTGATTCTGACATTTTCACACATGATATACTACAGTGAATATCATTAAGCATGAACTGCTTAAAATGTTCAAAGAATTTAGCAAAAAGAATATAACAATGGAAAAATAAAAACCAGGTCCTATATAGGAGAGAAGGCAACCTATGGAGGCTTTCGCCATTGTGATCAAAACCAGCTCATATTTTAGCTGACTTCCACACTCTTATATGTGAAATTTGGAATGCATCTAGGGTTTTGCAGGGCTCATAGATGGCTCAAAAGGAAGAATAAAATAAATAATTACAACAAATTCTTAAAAGTCTTCAAATAGTAGCTTAGCTGTTTAAGACTAGAGCAGCTACTCAGAGGCAGAGTGAGAAATCTAATAGTGAATTTGAACACGTATTTACTGTCAGTTGAAAGCAAAAAAAAATATAATCTTGAAATGTGTCCATTAAAATCAAAAGCCTGAAAAATTAAATAAAGGCCTTTCATGGAAGGCAGCTGAGTAGGTCAGGTGGAAGTGTGCACAAGCTACATATTGTGAGTATTTCTTCATTATGCATTTCTGGTCAGGACGGTTATAGCATAATGTTTTTTTTCTAAATAAAGCCCTTTTTTTTTCATACAATATATTGTTCATTACTAATCTGAAGATCTTCAAAATATATAAAAAATCATTAAAATGCATATCTTCACAGATAGTTGCACATTCCTGAATTTTATATCCGTCATTACTACAAGATGCTTAAAAAACCCCTAATTGTAAATGAAAAAAAGGAATGGAAAAAATAATACAGTCCATATACATTAATAATACAATGCACCTAAACCACAAAAATATATAGTGAGCTATTGACACCTCAACTAGTTTCTCTTTTTTAATGTTAATTATGTGACAAAACAAAGAAAGCATGGAGTTCTCTCAATGAAATTGCAGACAGACTTAGTCTGACTGAACTAAAATGCCTCATATGCATTTGCAGCCAGATACAAATGAGTTATGAATTTCACAGTGTGTTTGCATTCTATTTTCATACTATTACTTTAACTGTCTCATAATTTCAAAATACTTTAATGATTATCACTTGACTCTGCTTACTGTCCTTCACAGGCAGTTTTCCCCCTGCTCTATTATTTAAAGCGCCTTTCATTTGATTAAACATACTGCATTTCAGTTTACTGTGAAATTAATTTTATTATAGTACACATTTGGTAGTTTTTTTACAACATAAAATAATGACACAAATTGGCAGCTAGGCAGAAGTTTTAAATTTAGACAGAGATGCTCCACATGCACTGCTCATACCAGGAATTTTTCATGTCCTGTTATCAGCAAGAAGCCCCATAGACACATAAGACACCATTAATTACTATCATTTTACTGTAACTGGGCCCAGTAACAATGGCCTGACTTTCAATATCTTTCATCTTTGCAACAAAATCTGTACATACATAGAAGTGCATGTTTCACCATACTCTAATGTATCAAAGAAATCCTTTTAATGTTGCTTGTAATGCTCAAGCTCTTGTTGATAGTTGTGCTCCAATTAATAAAATGAACTGCAAACACAAAGTCTTAAGTTTCTGTTATTTTTCAACACTTGGTTGTAGAAAGATGGAATTAAATCCAGATCCAGATGTCCTTCCCTGTTTGTTACAGATTCATGCAAGCTCACACATGAGGAAAGGCTTAGCTTCAAGCACATGAAAGTCAGAAGTTCATTATCTAAATGGGATATTATTAAAATTGGGATTAAAGCAGCCCCACCAGATGTTTAATCTTGTGAAATGCTTAAAAGCAGCACCAAGTCAGACTTGGTGTCAACTGCTTGCTCTCTTTTTGATCAAGAATTTCTAAACAATACTTTTTTAGTATTTGCAGAATTTAAATAAAATATGACTCGTGTTTTCGAAGGGCAGTTTTTATTTCAGCTGAATTTTTGCTGGCAGAAATTTTATCAACTTTCTGATACATTATAGTAGCATCATAGATGATTTCAAGAGCTGCATTTTCAGATAATGCCCAAATAACTCCCAAGGTTTTTATCAGGCTACATTTTACTGACCCTAAATTCAAACACAATCTCAGTGACAAGGGATCTGACAAAGAACCTCTAAGCAATGCCATCTGTGATGAGAATCTGACATGTTCAGCTTTAGAAAGGTCAATGCAGAAGAACAACCTTGCTTGCCGTGTCCATCACAACAAAATTCAGCAGTTTGGATGAAGAAAATACTCTTCTTTAGTCTGATCAATCATACAATATCAGGGTATACTAGAAGTATGAATATGATTGCAAATATTGATTTTTCTTTGCTGTCACCTTCAAATCTGCATAACAGTCCAGTTTGGGAGACTACTTCAAACTGTTTGACATTGTTGAAAGAAGGAATTAGAAAAGTCATCAGAAAAAGGTACTTCAGGAAATAGTGTCTTCTTTAAATCATAGCATCTAAGATGACTTAAAGTATTGGTAAAATTTTGTTTACTTTAGTTGAAAAATTCGCATAAGCTTAAATTCTGGTTAACTAGTTACAAAGTTGTTCAGTCAAACAGCCCTCAGGCCATGAACCTACTTTAATTGTTTTATTCCTTCATGAGTTACTCAATCCTGTCTATGCAGACAATGCCCTTCAGCAATTTTTCAGAGCTTCTGATCTGCAGGAACACTTTGACCTTCTGTATGCCTCTTCAAAATGTGACAGCAAGGTAGAATTACTCACACTTTGCTTTGCTCAGAGTTCAACTTTTTCAACTTTTCTGACATGTACATGTCAGAAAAATAACTACAGTAATCTGGCAACATTTGAGTCTTGAAGGAGGCTCAGCATTAACTTTTTATTTTCATAGGTAACTATGAAAAATTCAAGTACAAACACTACCTGGAAGTAAGGATAGACATAATGAATCCCGTGCATAATGAAGGACAATTATGTAGGAAAAAAACAGTAGAAGTAACATGACAGAAAGATAAAAAGTGCTTCATTGAAACGAATATCAAGCATTGCTTGATCCCTATAGTGCACTAGGTGTAACTGATCAGTCAGAAGTCTACAAAAGAGTATAAATGTGGCCCAAACTCTTTCATTATCTTCCACTGTTGAAATACTATGCACAATAATGATTCATAAATTATGAAGATTTTTTTCTTTGGCAGGATGGAGCAGTTAGGTAAATTTGAATTAAATAATCCACTCAGTTCTTTAAATAGTTCATGATATCTTTTAACCATCAAGGTAACTTACAATAAGTAGATAATAACTTCCAGAAGTACTACATGCTCTAATTCTTTCATCCATGCATAACTGTTTCTCCTTTTCATTTTACTAGCACTGAAAGAAAAATTCAGTAATAGTACTATTTAGCATGTTGACTAGACGGTCTCCTGCAACCAATCTAGTGTAGCTGCCTACAGGTAGAAGCACAAACACGAAATAAAACTGGACTATGAAGAAGAAACTCAAACCTACAATAGTCACCAACCTTAAAAATACATTTGCAGTGGTTAGATGAATCAAATTTTATAAGAATGATTTAAAGATTATCACATCATTTAGCTGCTGTAGTGCCACCTAATGAGCATAAACCACTAAAGTCACCACAAATATACCACTATTTTAAAGAATGGTTTAAAATGACTACTCCAAACAAAATGTAGAGTGTGGCACAGTGTGGACAGTGTGGTGCCACTCTTCATGCATGCTAGCTTAGTATTTCTAAGGCCCATTGGAATGGTAGGGAGCAAGGAATCACTTAAGGCTGACATTAATTTAGACTGTAACCATGTTTTACATCATCATCATCTGTTCCATAAGCTTCTTTAACAAAATGTAGCAGATGAAATCTAGACAATTACTGGTAAAATATGTGGAAATGCCCCTTAGCTCTCTGGCTAGTCTCCCTTGCTTGTGATGCTTTCTAATATGTCATTTTTTCCACAGGGGTTCCCCGTATAATGAGCAGCTTCTCCTGCACAGTCAGGGCAGAGTTACATACACACACACTTAGGAGAGCTCCAGCCCCACCTCTTCCGTATGGTGACGGTAGTAGCTGGCACATCTCTGTGCCAAACACACACACAGGTGGGGCCATTTACTGGCTACCAGCTGTCATTCATCTCCTTTGTGAACAAAGGAGCAAGATGTCATATTACTGTTTTGCCTGCTGCTTTGGAATAGATGGTGTCTGAATTGTGAATAAGGGAATGCCGCAGTTGGGCAAGCATTACTCTGGACTACAACAACAGCAGCAGACGGTTCTGCTATACCCAAGATCAATTCAGACTTGGCTGCAGCCCATTGCTGGTAGTGTGCAGCTCCACAGCTGTCATGAAGAAGTCCAACTAGAACACTTGCATTAGAAGGATGCCCCCCATCTATTGTGCAATCATAAATACTGCAAGCACTGCACACTCCTATTTTAGCTCAGTGCTTTCCAGACGGCCAGATGAACAGTGACCCCCATACATTTTTAGAGCATGAAATGTATTCAACCTTCTGATCCTGACAGCTTGCACCAAGCTCTCACCAGCCCCAGCTGAGGGGAGTGAAGCCTGGCAGGAAACACAGGTAAAGCAAAGCAAAGCCACTGCTGTCCTAAAAGTCCTTTGGGGTCACAGACAACCAGTGCAAGTCAAAGCACACCACTTGGAGTCTTCACCTGTGCTCTGAGACCAGCTTACTGAGAAACCAGCCTGTCTTGAAGGGATGTTTGCACTGTCTGCCACTTCAGATGTACTAAGAACTACTTGGTTACATTTATGACTCTAAATAAAAATCTCTACTACTTGGAAAAAAAAAAATACATCCTTCACTTTAAAAAGGTAACAGCTTCCAGATGGTACAACTGTCAAGGCAGATCACTTTATGAATGAGTTCGAGCTACCTTGACAATATTATTTTCAGTACAGATGCAGAAAAAAAAAAGTCCAGAAACACAACAGGACAGAGAAAACATGAATTTCAATTGTAAGGTTCTCTCTTTTAATCTTGTGATAAAATTAATTTTAAAATAATGTGATGTTCAGCTATTGCTTTTGAAGTATAATAATATGCAGCTATATGTTATAAATAGAATTTAAAGGCCCAACTCTGAAAATAGCCCAATGATTACCGAGTAGTATTGTACAATACAACCCAGCAGCACTTCAATATTGTTTAAGCAAAAGCAGAGCAGAAATGACACAGCTGAAGTGTCTAGGAAAACTGACAACTATAAGAATGTGTAATTCAGAGAAACTACACATCCCACACAGCCACATATTTCTGGCACTTGTGAAGGAATACTTAAAAATAATAATAAAAAAAAAAGAGTTAAAAGGAGTTAAGAATTACATGCAATTCTAACCAGTTGAAGTTTTCTCTCCTGTCCCATTTCCATACATGTTACACCATTACTTCATCCTTTCAGCAATCTTTCTCAGAACATTTGATCACCTGAAAATCACAGTTCACCCAGCTACTGTTCATGAAAGGTCTCAGATCTGTGGGAAAAAGTGGGTTGGGGCAAGTGATTTCCATGGTTAAAAGATACTGTACAAAAGATTTATGTAAAATGAACCATCACATGTAATGTGGGAGATTGTTAATTGCCAGAACTCCTCTAAGGTACCACTGGGAAGGAGGAAGAGAGAAAAGTGAAATATAAGTATGATGTAAAACACAAAAGGTGAGAATAGTATAAAAGTATACATTGAAATTTGTGTAAGATCTTCATAAAGAAAGGTATTTCTAAGACAAAAATTTCAATTGACTCTAAAGTTCCAATATTTGCCTATAGAAAACATTTTGAAGTTTGCCTATGACATGTGCAAATAATTTTGATTCTTTTTTTTCTCACCTACAGTGAGCAGGATGCACAAGCCGTATATGGTTTAAGCTCTACTGCTAATTTATTTTTTATAAATTACTCCTATTCATAAATAATTCCAAGATCATTTGTGAAATATTTTTCTCCTTTTGAGGGAAAACATAAAGCAAAACACAACTCCCAAAGGAAAACAAAACCCTTAAGGTTTTTTTTGGATACAAAGAAAAGTGTAATAATTTCAGAAACACAAGCAGCTGGTGGATTGGCATGTGAAGGCTGATGACAGGTCTGTGGAATTTATGGAACATATATGCACTTGTATATTTCCATTCAGAATAAAAAGAAAACTGAGCTACCTTTTGCTTACCCTAATTCAGCATCAATGTCAGAACTGTATGAAAAGGACACTCATGCTTTTGCTGTGGGTTAATATGTAACCTGGTACATTTATACAAATGTGTCTAAAGATCACCCACAGCGCAACACAACCTCAAGTGTCCCTCACCTTCCAAATATATAACAGGCATTTGACTTCAACTATGAAAGATAAGAGCCTCACAAATGATAATGCTCTAGTATAACATCTTTTTTTATGGAATGTTATGACAACTTATTTGGAAACATAGGGTTTGTATCTTGCAGAAGAGAAACACTTCTGTCAAGGGGAAAACTTGTGGGTATATTGTGATGAGAGATTCTTCTGCTTGGTTTCTTATGCCTGCACCTGGTGGAGCCATTTATAGCAGTTTGCCATCATAAGCATACTGACCTAAAATGGAAATAAGAACCATTACAGCATGACATGCGTAAGCTTTCTCAAATAAAAACATGCAGGCAGCCATCAGCAGAACTAAATCCATATGATCAACCTGAAGTATGCTCTAAAGCAGCTGTGTGTTGATTATACTGTAAAGAGAGAAACTGCAGCTGGAAAAATCTTCAACAACTTCATGTCTTTGCCACTGATTATAAAGGAGCAGGAACAGAGAGAGAGTAAATATCAAGTGCACCGTGCTTCACCACACCCTCTTTATGAATTAAATAAATTGCAGTACATTTTTGAGTTTAGAAGAATCAGACATTCCTTCATGAACCAGCTATTTAGACAGTCTTCCCTCTTAAAAGCATATTAAGTATATTGTTCTGTGTGACAGTATATATTGCTTCCATTTATTTGCCCACTTGTCTGTCTCTGAAAACCTGATTGACATTCTTCCTAAAGCTCTCCCTCCTCTCATCCACCTGTCTTCTCTACCTTCTTAGACTTACATTCAAAGCACTGTCTCTGCCTTGCTCAACTTTTACACAGTTCTGTATTATTTCAACTTACACCCCATTTGCCCTCTCTACAAACTCCAAGAAAATGTTACCTCCCTCCTCTTTTCGTTACCTGCCTTGGGATTTAAAATCATGATTTCTGAGTGCCGTACTTGCTCACTCACTTCACTCAGGCTGTACTGCAGTCTTCTTGCCTGTCTTTTCCAAGCCAACAGCTTCCATGGCAGACCATAGCCTTTCTGGCACTGGCCCATGTGAGTATACACAGTGCATTACAGCGGATAATGAGTTCGTTCTGCCCACGCTATGACCCAGCCAAGATGAACCTGCTTTACATGGAAATACGCCTGAATTTAAAAAGCCCTCCTGAGATAATGAAATACATCAGATCAAACTCAGCATTCTGTCAACAGACATATTTCGGACTCAGATCAACTCACTGCGCTTTCTCAGAGCCCACATGGGAGACTCTAAATACACCTATGGAATATCTTAAGAGACATTTCCTCATTCTTCTAATTCTTCTTCCTGTCACAAACTCCACAATGCATTCATATAAATGTGTGGAAACCATTCCTGGATGAAACAAAAAAAGACAAGAGTACTTAAGAGTACTCCTTGTTTACCCTTGGTATTTCCTCTGTAGTTTTGGAGGGTTTGGGATTAAAAAATAAATTAAAATCTTCATTGCACAAAACTTCTGCTGCAAAAGCACCTGAGTCAGCACTGCTTCAGACAAGGTGGATATAGAGGATCATTAGCTTAGGCTGTTCCTCACTTAGGTGCAGGTGCCTTGCGGCTGATGCTGCCTCTTTTTTTTTGAGATTCCTATTTCCACACATTGAATACATCAACCATCATGCCATGAGTTACAGGGCCCTGTTCAGGACTCTCCAGTACAAAGGAGACAGACACATGGAAAGGAAGGAAGTTCAGCAAAGAGTCATGAAGGTTATTGTAGGGCACCTGTCATACCAGAAGTTGAGACAGCAGAGACTGTTCAGCCTGGAGAAAAAGGGATTCAGGAAGGATCTCATCAGTGTAAATAACTGATGAGAAAAAGTAAGAAGAAAAAACTAAATTGTTGTCAGGGGTTCCCAGAGACAGGACAAGGACAGGACAAGGGACTATGAGTACAAATTGACAGAAATTGACATAAACAAAATTCTCTTTTTATGTAAGAAAAATCTTTCTCTCTGTGAGGTTTGTAAGGCAATGGAACAGACTGTCCAGAGAGGTCTTGGAATCTCCTTGGAGACATTAAATATGGTGCTGAACATGGCCCTGGGTAATCTGCTTTAGCTAATGATTCTTTGAGAAAGGGAGTTAGACTAGATTATCTCCAGAGATATTCAACAATTCTGTGGTATCTATAAACTTCTGGTCCATTTCTTACTTTTCAAACTGTTCACGACACCCTGTTTTTCCTCCTTCTCCCATTCCTGGCAATTTGTTTCCCTCTTTCTTGGAAGGCTCATTAATGACACCCAATGGCAAAGTCAGCTCAAATCAGATAGCAGTTCACATTCCCCACACAGTTTTGCACTTCTGAGCAAGGCCACATGCAAGAAATTCAGAGTTGAGCTAATTCTGCTGACTGCGCTCCCCCAGATCATCAATAAAAGAAAGTTGATTTAATTTATTTTCTCTCAATTCTCTCTCTCTATAATGTCTCTGGATGTTTTTTACCAGGTAAGAGGTCATGCTCATTCTGACTAAACCCAAACCACTTCTATGACTCTCACTTATTTACTATAATAAGCAAAACCTGCCTTTTAACCTGGAATAGCCAAGTAAAGAAGGTCTGAAAATTATGGGATTTTAATGGAAGATTTATCAAATTTTAACTTATTTTTTTTTTTTTTTTCCCAATTGCTTTACTCATTGCAAAACCAGCATATCCTGAATACAAGTCTCCTCTCTCCCACTCCTTTAGACCTTGGGTAAACAACAGATCTGCTCATTCTCTCATTAATGCCGATAGCTTTGATGGAATTATTCCTTGCTTTTGTAGATGCAATCAGGGGAAAAAGTTGGCGTTCCATGCTGCAAGACTCACATCAAAGTACTGGAGCAATAATCACCATGCTTTCTACTGCTCTTTTTAAAATATTGTATTTAATTACTCTTACAAGAATGGTTGAGCACAAGCTTCAAACCTGGCTATATAGAGCCATACATGCAAGCTGACATAAAGGAAAAACTTCAAAGAGCCCTGTTTGTCCAATTGAGATGGGCTAGATTCAATTAAAGATAAGAAAAAGGCAAGGTAGTAAATTATTTAATCAACTTCATGTCTGCTTTACTAGAGATTGCAGTATAATTTAGCTTTCTCTAATAACATTTTACTTTATCACAAATCCAAACAAATAAATTGAAATATCATGCTGTGTCATGAAACATATACACTACCAATGATATAAAAAATATTTTTTCTGCATTCTGTTATATAAGCTGCTATTGCCAAAAGTTACGGAGTGCTTAAAATATGTAATTATACTGAATAACAGGGACAAAGCCCTGAGGAGTTTTAAAGTCACAGATAAAAGTCAGCACAGTAGCTGTAGCTCTGCAGCAGGGACACTGCCATTAGTGCTGCTTGACTTTACTACTAGAAGTAGACTGACAAGTCAAAATCTAACTATGAGAGAAGCAGACACAACTCAAAATGATTGAAAAACTCTCTGGAACAGAAAGCAGGGAGGTCCTGCTGGATAAGGTGCTCCTATTTTAACCTAATGCTTTCTGGCCCTATTAATGCCATGACAGAGACCTTTCACACTCCCCCATCAACAAACACATCTCAGTGGTGGTTATGTCAGGACAAGGAAGCAAGCTCACATGGGTTTTCCACTAGACAGGTACTTCTTCTAGGTATCCCTGGCCTAGAAGTCATTTTTCTAGGCTTTTCTGCCCATGCTCTGCTAAGAAGACGAAAAGAAATAAAGGCAGAAATAACTCATTCTTGCTAAAGACTGAAGAAAAATGTAAATACTAGATATCACTTCCCATGCAAAAGGACAGAGTCTGAAAAGAAGACCCATGAAAAAAAATATACAAAGGTAAGAAAGCACCTGTGCAGGTTTTGCTATAAAATAAAAAACATATAAGACCAGTTTGGAAATTCCAATCACTTAGGTACTGGATGTGAGCCATGTAAAAAAAGAATAAAAAAAAAAAAAAAAAATCCAATGACAAAGAGAAGTGAAATGCAAATGTACAACTAATCAATGAAGATAAATGAATAATGAAAACTACACTTGTCATTTGTTGGGCCTGAAATGAGAGCATTACAATGGATGAAGAAATATGGTTGCTACAGTTTAAATGGACAGAAGTTCTGTATGAGGTTGTTTTCATTACCCACAATACAGCAAGCATTTTAATGCTTTCAAGGAACATTATAGCTTTAGTGAACTTACACAGTAAAATAATATTACATGGTATTATATTTAAGAACAAATAAACTGCTTATACTAGAGTAATATATTCAGGGAAAATGTTAATGTTTGGCCAGAAATAATAAAAAATCTCCAACAAACAAGTTTGCTAACATGATCATTCTAACAGTGAAAACCAGGAGAATTGAAGAATCCTGCTTAACAACCAGAATATCCTTAAGTGGAACCCATCAGCTGGGCAGAAGCAAAGTAAGGCAAATATTGCGTTATTACATTACTGCTATTCCTGAAGACGTCTTCAGGAACAGCAGTAATAATAAAAAGACGCTTTTTTATTATTTTTTTCCTATATTGAAGCAACAATGAGTAAATCTGTGGAAGCTATTTTCATCAATGAAAATAAAACTTGTGCTTTCATATAGATCTCTCAGTTCTTAAAGAAAAGCTGGAAATATTCTTGAAAAAAACACCGAACCCGCTAATTCTGAAATAAGGTCCTGTTTTGTTACTGAATCACACAGTTTGACATATATGCTTAAGATTCTCTAGCTTACACAAGAACACAAATAAGGAATAACCTCGAAAACTTATATCTGGTACAAAAGTCATGCAAGCAAATGGAATATCCAGCACAATTTGTTCTAAGACAGTGGTGAAACACCTGTTAGACAGTCTGAACTACATTTTCCATGAGGCAATGTAATCTAAATGAAACCAATGTGATAGAGGAGCTCTAATCTAGTAAGGAAGACAGAAAACAAATGTCAAAAGACTAGAATTGCCTTGGGACAAAATTTGTGGTTCCAGCTAGCTCTACTGTCATGTGTTCGGATATGGTGGCTGCCATTTCTATCAAAAAGCCCCAAATAAACAAGATTGCAGCCTGGAGAGGTGACATTCTCAGTCCACTGCAGAGAGGCTGCTGTGCTCCAGATATACATCTGGAACATCCACGAGACAGAAGAGCATTCGTGCAAAACTGTAGAGAGAGTGTCTGTGCAGTAATTAACAGCAGCAGTCTGGCGAGTGACTCACCCTGAGCTGATTCAGGAACTCTGTTCCCTGCTTCTGTATGCGTAAACCTATTTGGAATAACTGATTAGTTAGGAAGGCATCACATTTGAGATAACTTGTCAGGTTCCCCAGATACAGAGACCAATTAAGCTAAATAGAAGTTTAAAAAGAATAGACATTAGGGCAAACCCAGAATTTTGACACAGATTTGGCAAAGAACCATTAAAAAAGAAAAAGTTTCCTGACTGTACAAAAGTAATGAAATTACTTGCTTATCCCAAAAGCAGAATAAAGTGCAGCTAGACTATATAGGTCAGATTTTTTTTTCCTTAAGAACCCCAGTGAAAGAGAATCCTCACTGTTTCCTGTTACTCAGCATTGCTGCATTTCATTCTCCAAGGTGAAGGTTTTCCTACATACCAAAACTAAAGCATGGGCCTTTGATCCGTTGTTACCTCAAGGGTTTTTCTCCAAAACTAAACTATTTATTACTTATTTATACACATGGATGTCTTTTGTTATAACAGTCTTTTGCATTCTGAAAATCTTTTATCATGAGTTCCATCATTTAGATGAAATAAATTAAATATGTCTTCCTGGCTCAAAAGAGAATTTTCCATACCTCTTGTAATTTTGCAGCTCTCCTCAGAGCATGCTGTGAATTTTAGCTTTTTTCTGAAGTAGGGAGGCAAAGCGTGGATGCATGACTTCATAATTACCTCATAGTCAAGTCTTCATCAGGTCTGGCATGAAATTACTAACTGACATACCCTGCATATGGCAATCTGGTAAAGACAACCAGAATAACATCTGATGTTTATTTTTCAAAACCATCACTATTTTTTAGCTCACAAATTCTGTGGTCCACTCTAGAATTCATACACTGACCTTCAGAATAAATATCTTGTTCTTCATCCTAATTTTCTATTTGTGCATTTCCCTCTTCTCACTAATCATTTTACAGTTATTTATTACCAAATTCCAGCACGTGATACATAACAGCTAAAACTTCCCAATATAATGATCTTTCTTTCCTATTGTTGAAAAGCTACCAGACTGTCACATTTCATCCATAAAATATATAAAGTATACTTGTTAGTCTGCTGCAAAGTCATTTATAAAATGTTGAAAAAAACAGGACCACTGTTGACTCTTCTTGGTAGTCAGATACTGGAAACTCAGCTTAAAGTATTGTTTACAACTAGTTATGTACCTCATCTTAATTTCATCTAGATCATATTGACCTAATTTATTTATGGACTTCTTTGTGGGACAGTGTCAGAAACCTTGCCTGAAGTCAAAATTAATCCTATCTGTTCCCAGATCCGATTAACCCGGAAATCCCATCAAAGAAAGTAATTAGAGTACATTGACGTGATTGTTTTTGACAAAACCATTCTAGCTGTTTTTATTATTTTATCTTCTCTGTACAAACACACTGAATGCTAATAACTTGTTCCAATAACCCAGATGTTGAAATTACACTGATTCATCTGTAATTTTACAATAGTCTATTTTTCCTTTTTTTAAAGTTGGGTACTATGTTTGCTAATGGTTCAGGGATTAAACTGGCTAGGTTTTCTAAGTACTTAAGGGCAAATTTAATTGGATCCTGTCAACATGAACACATCATGTTACATTAATATTCTTTAAATTATTCCTTCCCAATTCTGTTTGTACCTACTTGATAATGGTAATGTTGTTTGGTTAGATACTTGCCTACAGAAAGAGGATTTATTTTTTTCTTTTTCTTGTTATTCTTTCTTGCTGAGTAATGGACCAGGGCTATCCTTTTATCACTCTAATGCATCATTCTAACACTTTCAGAATTTTTTCCTCAAAGTTTTCATGTTTATTTATGTACCCTAATGCATCCATATTTTTGAGTATATTTCCTATGTTTCCTGACAATTGTTACAGTTTTCAGCTCTGTTTTTAACATGTTCTCTTTCAGTAATGGCTAGCTCTCCTTCACTCATTTATCCTTTAGATTACCTTCCCAGGAGATCACTTATACTTGGTCCCCAGATTCATTAAAGTATGCTCTTTTCGATGTTAGATCTTCCAGTTCTACTACTATGTTTGCTTCTTCCTAAACCCATAAATATTGCCATTTTACAGTCACTTGCACCCAAATTGGCTTCCAAGTGGAGATACTCACCTAGTTTCAGAAATCTCCTAGTCTCAGCCAAATCTGATTGTGATAAAACCAACTTTCTTTATCTTTTAAAATAAATTTGCTCATATGTCAGACCTTCTCTAGGCTGCAATAGATTCCAATAATGATAATGTCCCTTTTCCCCCTCATAGCCTGTGAAGGTGTGCCTTCAAGAATTCTACTTCTCACTTTCTTATTTGAACATCAGAAAAGTAGAAATACATTTTTCAAATGAAATGGAACTCTACTAGTTTTCATTGGCTTGTCTTTTCTAAGGTCTTACCCTTCTAACACGCCAGTCCAAAATCATGGCATCTCTGTGATTCATACCAAGTAACATTTCTAGATGTCCTTCAGACATTTCTGTAGAGAACTCTCAATGCTTAGAGGTTTTAATCTTCACTCTTCCCTACTATCTTTCTGTAATTTTCAGATTCCTGCATCAACTTTCAGATCTGTGAATAGCTCAGCCTATCAGTGATATCTTAACTTACAAGTAGGTCTGTCATGAACACATTTCAAATCTGAGTGAAAGGGGCTGGAACACCTCTCCTGTGAGGAAAGGCTGAAAGAGCAGGGGTTGTTCAGCCTGGACAAGGGAATGCTCAGGGGAGACGTGATTGCAGCCTTTCAATAGTTAAAGGGAGCATATAAGAAAGCTGGAGAGACTTTTTTGCCAAAGCTTGTGGTGGCAGGACAAGAGGCAACTATTTTACACAGGAAGAGAGTAATTCAGATTAGGTATCAGAAAGAAATTTTTTTACTGTGGAGGTGGTGAGGCACTGGAACAGGTTGCCCAGATAAGTTGTGGATGCTCCACCCCTGGAAGTGTTCAAGGTCAGGTGGAGATGGGATTTTGAGCAACCTGGCCTAAAGGATGATGTTCCTGCCTACAGATGGGTTGTACGAGATGACCTTGAAAATATCCCTTCTAATCCAAACCTTTCTATGGTTCTTTGCAATCTTGACTGTCCTCTCCTCATGACTGACTGAGCTGAAAATTGAGTGTGTTATCTTCTTGAAATTCATCAGAAGAGTTCTATTAATTCGTGTGCCTATATATACACTTACGTTAATAGAAGCAAAATCAAAAAGAAGGGAAAACAAAGGTGTTTACAAAATCTGTAAGCTCCACAATAAAAGCCATCAACTGTATTAATCAAATCTTTCAAAATTAATACCTAAAAACTATTCTGTTAAAGATATGTTCTTCAGGACTTGAACATTTTTGCCATTGTTTTAGGCAGAAGCAATGCAATTCTAGGTGCCTTTTAAAGTAGCACATATGATGTGAATACCTGTCAGTCATGTCCCTTGATCTCATTATGGCTGAAATTTTCATTAGATTATATTCAAAACTGTGGGGAAAATCTGAATTCTAAATATTACAATGGAAAAAGTGTGACTTTAAGCTAAATCCTTTTGTTTACATCACAATAAGCACGGAAATTGTGTACTCAGAAGACTGGACAACTGCTGCATGGAGGTAATTGTGTGAAAGGGCTCTATTGACAATAGGAAATTCCACCACTGACAATACAACATTCAGATGCAATTTTGGGGCAATCTGCATAGCATTTTCATTACTGAACATATAACAATTATTTATATTAAAAACACAGTAATCACATCTATAATTTTATGAGCATACCTAGTGATGGAAAAATACATCCATGCAAGCAAATATTTTCACAGTTATTTAATAATCTGAAATAAAGGCATAATCTGTATTATTGGAATGGATGTAAGAGATCTTAGAAAGTGTCTACACTTTCTGCATTATAAATGTATTAGAAAAAATACTATGAAAATTTAAATGGATCCATTATATTTTAAAATCATTGCGCTTATAAGACTGATTTAATATCTCATATTAATAATCACTAAAAGACTGGGCATTTGAGTCAAAAATGTAGAACTCTTTTGTCCTAAAACCAAATTAAATTATATAAGAATTCCAAGAAATAATAAATTCTAGTAAGATTGAATATTTTTGTAACAGACAATGTCATATTTCACATTTCACATAAATTACCACAAACAAACTGAAACATTTATATTTCAACTATCAACCAGTAGAGAGCCATTATTTGCATTTTAAGTGCTTAATTTACATTTAATTAAGCTATTGTTGCATTCACATGAGAATTTATCAGTATTCATTTTCTCAGTATTGTTTTATGCACAATTGTGATACAGTAAAACATTTTCAGCCTTCTGCAGTATAGCTTAATATTTAAGACAGGGTTACTTTTACATTTCACCAGCAAATGCCTGGCAATTTAACAATCTTTCTACAGTACAAACATTTATGAAAATGTCAATCATTGTGGCTTACACATGCTTAAAAATATTCAAAGTTTCAGCAGAAGGTGGTAAGCTCAGCTTCTTGTCCTGTTTTTGATAAGATAATAGGCTGCTATCATTGGAAGTTCTTCCATGTTTTTCCACTCGTTTTAGCTGGACCTAAATATGGAGAGGAGGCAGTTTTCTTTAACGTCTATTTAAAGGTTCCACTAAAATGACCTTATCTCCAGCTCATTTGAGTTTATTCTTGCATTCTCTCCAAGAAGACACAGGAGATGGCTTCTGGGGTCTTTAAGGTTATGTAAACCTAATCATTAAAACCACAGTATATGTTAAGTCTTTCCCACCACAAGATAGCATTAAAAAAAAAAAACAAAAAACAAAACCATCAGAGAGAGCAAAAAACTGTTGCATTTATTCCATGATTTCCAAAGGTGCCTTAATCTGGTGTTGTTTCAGAGATGGCGTAAAGTGCCTTCCTCATACTGTGGTGAAGAGAGTAAAACAGAGAAACACTTTTTTCATAGTTTACTTTATTACAGTAAATCAGATAATGGCAGTTTATAAAGAGTACAGTGCTTTGGTGCAGAGAAGAAACAGAAACGAAAGAAGATGAAAAGAAGCTGCAAAGATCTAAATACTGAGAGATAACATGTCTTCACTAGAAGACAACTTAAATAAGCTATAGCACAATAACCTTCGGAATTGCACAAACATTACTGATGAAGCCAAAAGGCCCCATGCAAACTTTATAGCTCTCTAAAAGAAAGAGGAACATTATAATCAACTGAAGACCCACTGGCTTCGACAATATGCAGATTTCCTTCGTATGCAGTAACACCATCCCTCCACTGTCCCAATTTATTAAAAATGTCAAAGCTGAAATAAAACTGTAGTGGTGAAACTATTGAAAAGAAGTCTTGAAAAGAAGTCTTGAAAAGTGTAAGGTAGTCTGTGAAAAAGTGCCAGGAAAAGTTTCAAGAGAAATTAAAAAATTCAAGGATTTCAAGATTAAAAAATAGAGGGGTCAGATGTTATGAATCCATCTTAGACTTTGTTACAAAGAAACTTATTCGTCCTTGATGTTAAAATAATAATTTAGCTCTGGTCTGTTTCTGCAGTAGCATACAGTGCCTAAGCCAACAAAGTAAGAAGTTTTTACAGTTTCCACTAGAAATGAACAAAGCTTTTTCTCTAATTAGAAGAAAAATTTCTGAAATTCTGTAACATTGCCAAAGTTCACCTTACACATTGAAGAAAATATTTCTCATTGAATGACACTAAAATTTTAAAGAAACTTAAAAGGAGATTATTAAAACAATAGTTTA
>JAYDZK010000113.1:126028724-126058627 GCA_034509185.1 Euphonia xanthogaster
TGGAGTCAGTTTCAGGATACATGCAAGAATCTGTGGGCTGCAGAATGAAGAGTGCAGAGGAAGGAAAGCACATAATGCTTCTTGCAATGAGTAATTAATTCCCTGCAACTTGTTTTCATACTAGGAGACTTGATACTTACACAGGATCTAGGTGATCATAAATTCTGAAAGACTTTTTCGCCTCTAACCCCTTTCTGATAAGTGCAGTTGAAATTGGCAGTGTAGAATTCTATTTTATCATGTGCTAACATGATAAAACAAAAACGAGACTATATTTATAACTTCAAGGAATTAACTATCAGGATTTCCATGTTTTCTGAACAGTTACATGTGCTTAACTTTTTATTTAATTAAGAATCTGCAACAGTTCTCAAAACCAATACTGAAGAGATTTACATGCACATAGTTGGTGCATGATTAAAGGCTGCTCATTGAACTTTTCCTTCAATTGACTGGGCTTGAGGCAGGAGTTTTATGAAGGAGACATATGCAGCTAGCAAACTCAGCTTTCAGTCATTTCTCTGCTTCTCCCAGAACCCTTAAGCTTTGTATTTGCTTAATTCTTAGACTAATTTGCACCTTTCTATTTCTGACAAGGAAAAGATGTTACATTTAGTAGTTCTAAAAAACTTTGATCATCCTGTCAAATGAATGAGAAGAAAGATGCCTTCAGAGCATTAGGGAGAAAACATCTGCCCCTGCTTGAGAATTTGTAACATTTCAATAGAAAATGTTACAGAAAAATGAACAGGGGTGGGGTTTTCATCATAGTTCGGTTTCTTGCCAAATTTTTTATCTGGTTTTACTCAGTCTTGAAAAAGCTTAAAATATGTAGTAATTATGTGTAAGGCTAATCACTAAACCTTAGATGCAAATGAACAGTAGTCATCATCAGGCAACTTCTCAATATCTCCTAGCAAACATATAGAAGTTAGTTATACTACTTTCACACACTAATGGCTTTGGAGCCTAAAAGAGCCTACAGCCACTTTATGAAAGAAAGGGTAAATTCAAGCAGTAACAAACAATTCCTGTTTTCAGCTCTTGCTGTTGTGAAGTTATATTTAAATTCTTACTCAGTAAGTAGTTAGTAACACTTTTGCTTTATTTGGAGATCCAATTGTATAAATCTTTATTTGTCCTGAGTTTAGATCAAAGAGATGAGCATTGGATCAGCTGAAGAGAATCAATTCTGATTCTCTGAATGAAAAATAACCATTGTGGGCTGCTCCACAAAAAGACAGTTTAATTATAGATCCAGGCACATTTCAAAACTGCATTAGGAAAAGACCTATAACTAGACCTGAAATGGACTTTTATCCTAACATTTTAAGATATCAGTTGTATCATTTGTTGTTACAACTGTGCTTATTCACTTTCAGATTAAAATACATGCTGTCATCCAAACCATGCTATTCTGCAGGGGTTGCATGTTATTTTCATAGAAGTTGAAGGGTTCTCTGCCTTTGACCTCAGTATTTCTGGGATATTGTAGCCTCTAAAGGCAATCTTTACCCTTGCAATCTACATTTCATTCACAGTCTACATACCTACAAATCTTCTTTTTATCTGTGGTGAGTTCTACAGGGTACAATCACTCAATTCTGAATGAAAATTAAATTCCATTGTGGATATGTAATAGTCATCAAGCAGACATTAAATTCTCCCTATTTTCTTATACCCACAGTGCAGACAAGGCCACTCCACTGTTTACGTGAACTACACTGCGATAATTGCTGAGCCATTTCTCTGTCTCCCAGGTCACTGCAAGCTCCCGTTGGGTCATTTCCACAGCAACTCAAAGGACACACAGGGAGACTTGACCAATGAGCCCATGTCAGTGAAGGAAGGACAGCTGCTCATGAGAATGTTCATGTACCTTTGCCTCTGGATATTTAATGAAATATAATCTTATAATTCTTCTGGAACTGGTAAATTGTGAATTCCTATTTCCCATTAAACCTGTACATAGCTGGAGAGGTCTTATGAAAGAAGATGATTTCTAAATCATCAGATGATTTTCAGTTCCCTTTAATCTATCTTTTAAAAGAAGACTGACCTGTAAATCTACTATAACAGCATTTTTTTTTCGGATTAGTAGTCTAGGATAAATAATGCTCTTTTTAGAAAACTGCCACTTTGGTAAACTATGCATACTTCCATAATTTTTCTGTTTGTATTCTGAAAAGTTAAAAGTTAATTATTATGCTAGTCTTATAAGAGATTGCATAACATGTCTTCAACTATTTTATAATAAAAATAAAACTATAAAAAAGCTCATAGATTTTATTTATGGTCATTTTAACTAAGCAGTATGTCTTCCTTTTTTCAGTGATGGACTAGGGCCAAAGTCAAGTACAGAATCCAGCTCTTCTGGCTCCACTGCTCTGCTGTGCCACCTTGGCACTAAATTTCCTCTCTACTTCAAAACAAATAGTGAAATATAGTGCCTCTGTAACTAACTGCATTAAAAGTGTAGTTTAGGCAAGGGAAGACTTTATCTTAATTGAAAAAGCAAGTGTCCATCTTTCTGGTATCATTAGTTAAGTCTACTGCAGCAACATCATGTTTTGAATTCCGACTTTGCTTAATTACAACTGTGGGTAAGTCTTCTTTGCTTGTGGTTAGCACAAAACATTGATATGTATGACCTACAGAAATTCAAAGCTTTAAAATAAATTTTATAAAATCTATTCCTATCTTATTTAAAAGTACTACAGCATAGCCGGTTCATTTCCTTAAGTACTTGCATGGTCAGAAATTGTAATTTCTTGTTACAGAAGAAAAAAAAAAATAATGTACCCATATTAACTTGCACAACAGTCATCTGTGTTTAGGAGATTGAGTAAGAAATAATCTTACTTTCCAAATACACTGTTTAAAGTAGCTGCATGTACACTGCAGGCCCACAATTCCCACAGCAATTTGTCTTCCTACAATCACTGTTTCTTAGTGCTAACACTGTTTTTCTCTCCTCTTTTGTAGTGTAAAGCACCTACACTAAGAGTGAGAATTGATTTATTAGCACTCCTTTTAAGTAGATCTAATGCACAAAGATGCATCTGGAGCATCCCTCTACCCCTGAGAAAGAGCAAAGTAACTCTGCAGCCTATTGATCTTTTTCCAAACTTAAACTCATTTGCCTGAGCAGTGATGTTAGAGATACTGCTCCTATCTGGGACAGATGCTAGACCCAAGACACAGCTACTGCATACTGACATCTCTTTTGCAAAGATGACAGACCACTCCAATTTGCTTCAAATATAACTGATGCATAGCAGAATGAGAAGCACTAGTTCACTCCTGTAGCACAATTAATTTCTTTACTGTAACTGGGTAGGAACACTTAACAGTATGAAGCATCTAATTGCAGACACGGAAAAAAAAACCCTTCTTATGTGACAGGAGAAAGGCAAAAGTAGGGCATAAAAAGCAAATGAGAAAATGTCATGTCTGGCTGAAGTCCACACCCCTACTTTTCCCATTAGTGCAATGTTTAGTTTCATTACAGATTTACTACTGCAAGTCAGTGAAGGCCATAATTCTACCAGACACAAAACATTATAAACATTATTTTCTTTCTAGTTTCCTTCTTCTAAGAGGTCTAAACTTCACTTCCAAGCTCTATTTGATTAATTCTTAAGTGAATCATGTTCCATATACAAACTATTTGCAAAACAATGCTACAGTAGCCAGCACTATATATTCTACTGAGAAGAAACAGATCCCTTTATCCACACATCCAGTTTTTCATTATAAAAACTCAGAATTCTTCTTTACTATCCACTCATATACTAAAGAGATGTGATAGTCTATTGCAACATAATGCATTCCTGTACCTAACTATTTTTATTTTTTCTTATTTAAGTGCAACCAAAATTTTTGAATTTCCTGTGAGTTCAGAGGAGTGGTTAAAATCATAGAAATACAGAATTCTAAAATATTTAAGTTTGGAAGGGACCTTAAAGACCATCTCGTTCCAACACCCCTGCCATGGGCAGGGACAACTACCAGTAGACCAAGTTGCTCAAACCCCATCCAACCTGGCCTTGAACACTGCCAGGGATGGGACATCCACAGCATCCCCAAGCAACCTATTCCAGTGCTTCTGAATAAAGAACTTCTTCCTAAGATCTAATATAATCCCACTGTCTTCCATTTTAAAACCACTGCCCCTTGTTCTGGCACTACCTGCTCATATCAGAAGTCCCTCTCCCTTTTTTTTTTTAAACCCCTTAAGGTACTGGAAGACCAAAATGAGATCTGTCCAAAGCTTTGTTTTCTCTACACTGAAAAACCCCAACTCTTTCAGCTTGTCTTCATAGGACAGGTGCTCCATCCCATCTGACAATCACTGTGGTCCTAAACCCTATTGCCTTCTGTTTCTTAAACTATGCAAATAGTAAAATGACAAGCTATAATTTATTCCCTGTTCAACTTACTAAAATCCATGCCATAGTTTTTGGGTTTTTTTTCCCTTTCAGTGTTTATCCAACAAGTAGATATTTTCAATGGGTTCATCCTTGATAACGTTAAAACCATGCCCTCTATCACAGTTTGGTTCAGCTCTGCTGCTCACACTGAAAGCGAGTCTGTTTGATAGAATGCACAGACCTTGACACTCTATAAAGTTCCCTCTGTTTAAGCAGAGGGTGAAAGACATGGTTAGGTTTGGCTCTCACAATGCAATTTCTAATCTGACACTATTCCAGGTGAGCAGGATCTTCAGATTCAGCTGCCTCCACTCTGAAACAGCCTTTCAAGCCTCCTAAGTACCACAGTTAATTGAATATATTCCTCCTAGAAAACACAGCTATATCAGAGATGCTGGCTTATCATTAATTTTTGAAACAAGTTGGTAACAGACAGAAAGAATTCAGCTTCAGCAGTGGAATTTCTAGAACACACAAAAACGCTATTCTGAAAAAGAAGAAAAATGTGAAAAAGTGAAAAAAAAAAAAAAGTGAGTCTGGGGGGAGAAGTAAGTTCCTTAAGGTAATAACAGGGTCCTGAATATAATTTTACTTCTGGAACTTCTAATGAACTTTATCCAGAAGCTACTTTGCTTTCCCCTTTTCTATGACATTTCTGGGCAAAAGCAGCCTTTTTTGTTCAGACAGCATGCTCCTTTTAAAATGTTCTTTCTATTGCTGTTTCAGTTCTTTTTACTCTAATGCTCCTGTCATTTGCTACTGGATTTCTGGCCAGAGAGCTGCTCAGAGCAAATGGCCCTGACTAAAGAACATTCACACTTTTCCCAAAGGGAATCAATGTCAATAGTACTGCTTTTCTCTCTCACATCTTCCCACACTGAGCAATAGTTCACTTGTAGAAAAGTAACTCTCACAGTCTTAGCAACAATCATATTCAAAATAAGGATGAAAGACAGACACACACACATGGAAAAAACACCCCCAATGAACTGCAAGTCCAGGTGTCACCTTAGCCACCACCTGGTCACAGAATGTAGCAGAATAAAATACGCTTCTCAAACCAGTGAGCAGAGTGAGCCAATTTTAAGGGGTCATTCAACCCCAAGGAATGGTTCTGCAAAAACAGCACCTCATGGTTCAGTGTTTATTGTATTTTAGTGGCATTTATCAGTTTACTAGTAACAAGACTATAACAAAGCTTGCCACTCCCACCTCCAGCTTCTCTCAAGCTATCAGTATGGGATCCAGAAAGCTTGTTTCTCTCACATTTTCCCCAGTAATCTTGATCCAGCTTGCACACAGCCAAGGAACAACTATGGCAAGAATCATTTTGCTGAAGTACTGCCCTCATCAGTGAATGTGGGCAATTAATAATTATCTTAACTGAAAATAGTTTTCGATTGATAATACTAAGCAGTCTTATACACAGACTATATCTGCAACCCATTCCAAATTCTCCAAATTCTTGGCAGATACCAGATGCACCTTTAAAAATAAATGTCTTTACACACTGTTTGAAGGCAAGTAACACCAAACAGGCAGCACAAGTAGCAGCCCTAAAGATTAATGTGAATATTTGAGAATGCTCCTCTGCAATCACAATGAAGCACCGAGTTCTGGAGGGACTGGCCACTTTCAATTTCTAGAAACTTACCTTGAATAAAGGGCAGTTGTATTTCAATTTAAAATGATGTGACTTAAGCAACACTGAAAAAATAGATGTATATTTTTCCTCATAAAATTCAGTAACAATTTGTCACCTGCTCTTGCTACAGACAGAGCATCAGCACTAAGGGTCGGGATCTCATCACCATAGGGCCAATGGGAGAGCATGCAGGACAGTGGTATCAGGATGGATGCTGCCACAGTCTGGCAGAGGTTGGCAGATGGGAGACAGGCAGAAAATATGGAGAGGCAATGCAGTACAGCAGCTGCATCACTTAGACTGTGTAGCAAACTAAAGAAGAAGGCTACAACCATCTTCACCTGCTGAGTAAATCTGAGCTATATGAGGATACAAATTACTACACCCCAGCTTTGTTTTTTTAATGTTTGCTAGTATTAGTGGTTTAATTACTTTTTCATATTTTGAAAAACTACACAAGCACAATAAAACCCCCTTACCTCCTCACCATAAATCGACATCTCAATTGTAATATTGACAGGTAAACTATCATCTCTGTTAGCAAAGAATTAATTTTGGGCAGCTAATCATTCTGACTGCACAAAAAAAACCCCTCTACCTTTCATAGTATTTTAGGCAGTCAGAAGTTAAATTCTAGATTGCCTAATCAAACACCTGCATTTTGCAGCACTTGGCTGTGTAATTAAACGTGGAGCACCACGGCATAGTGTTCAAGGTCAACAACTAAAACATCAGTCATGTAAGTAATAAGCCCTGGCTGACATTCCTAAAACCATTCTTCAGCACTAAAGTGTTTTTAAATAGATCAAGAACATGACTAGGTTATGAAATAGTCACAATTCCCACTGTCAGACCTTTTCAGAAGTTTTAATTAGAATATAAGCTTCAGACTCCACAGCATACTATGCCCATTAAAACTCATATAGATATAATCAGGAATGGTGCTCAATTATGAACATGTTATAAAGTGATTTTGCTTGGGTATTCCTCTCAAGCTAAACAGTTTGTCTCATACTCTAAATATTATCTTCATTAACTGTATCTTAATAATGCCCAGAATTGTGTACTGCAGCTATACTTTATCATGTTCCATTAGGCTGTCATTCAAGCATATATTTAACTACTAAGAATGCAATTGATGTTATCTAAGCCAACGGGTCTATTGAAAAAGCTGAGAATTTCCTGTGGAAAAGTTGAAGGTTAGTACCAGCACACAGACTGCAGAAGCAGTCATGGTCTAAGTCTAATACAGGTTACTGGGAAGATTAAAGATTTGCTTGCAGAAGGACCTTGTACTACCTGGATAGAAAGAAACGCTTTCACTCCTGCATCTCACTGAGGAGTGAATACAATTAGTCTTTCTTAGGCAAGACTTTGTCTCACTGATGTAGTGGCATTTTACCCGAGTGAGCTAGAATGGATCACTGAGCTAGATGAACTTTAAAAATCTTTCAAACCAAAATATTCCATAATTCTATGACTCTGTAACTTGGTCCAAAACTGCCTGAGTTTTGCAATTCAGTACAATACAGAAAAGCAACTCAAAATTTCCTGAATATCTGACTATGCTCCTTCTCCATTCAAACATCAAAAATTACCTCAGAGCAGTCACACTTCTCAATTTAGCTAGTTAAAGATAGAGAATAACATCAGATATATGCATTGAGAATAGAATTATTAAAAATGTAAAATTTTAAATAGAATTATTAAAAATGTAAATTATGTTTTTTTCATAGCTCTCAAGCACACAGGTGCATAAAAAGTTGAAAGGAAAGTTCAGTGCAAAAATGTTCTCAATATTTTTTCATAGCAATGCCACAAAGGAGTAATTAAACCCATTTATGTTTACAGAGCATTTTGAGACATATGAATTCAGTTTTAGTAACTTTTAAGGAACATAAAATTCTTTTCCAGACTCCAAAGTTCTGGGAAGCAAATTCCTCTGTCCTTTTGACTCCATTTCTAAAGAGTTCTTTGTATTTCACTATGAAAAATGTAAAAAAGAAAAATAAGAAAGAAAAAAGGGTATAATAAAAGCAAGAACTACTCAAAAGCATCTGTAATGGTTCACTGTTTTACAGAGTGCTGGGTGAAAAGTGAATGGTAGAAAGAAGGGTGGATAAAGTGTATCAAAGATGAATAAATGAATGCTTTGTTGTATGTATGTGCAATGTAAACCTGTTCTACAGATATGGTTGCTCTGAAGAGGAAAAAAGGATTTCTTTTCCTTAAGAGTTAAGAAAAAAATCTTATATAATTAGTATAACTATCATGCCCTCTAACAGAGGAAAAAACAAACAAACCATTTGCAACACAGTGGCTTTTATCACAAGATACCAAATGCATAATATCTTTAAATGGAAATTTGCTGAATGCGCACTCTCTTCCTACTAAAGCTTCCTGATGGAACTGTGGGAATTCTTCTGTAAAACAGTGCCATGTTTTGTGAAGTATGTTTATGCAACCTACAAAACTAAAGGGTTTAGCTTATAAAGAAATCAAAACTTGTGATTATGTGAACCCACTCTCTTTCGTATCAACATTTGAACATCATTCCATAAAGGCCATATATATCTGCCTACAGATCTATTTAATGAATCCCATAGAAAAGAACAAAGCCTTTTAGTTTCAAAGAAATGGGGAGAAGGTGTTGTTTCCATTAGAACAAAGGCTAAGAACTGCTTAATTCCCCATACAGCAGTCCATATATCAGTTATGTTGCAAGTGATACTTACCATCCTGAATTTGCAAATCCTTTGAGATCTGAGAGCCCTGTACCACTCTTTTAATCTGCAAAATTTATTTTAGGGTCTCATTTCTCTTCTGCAAATGGTATTTCAAACAACTGCTCAGAGTATAACTAAATTCTCAGAAAATGATACCTTATGCATTATATTAGTATAGTTCTAGTATCTGAGCACACATCACATAAAACCCTTTCAAAGACTAGACTAGAGGTCATTATCACCAAACCCATTATCTATCAAACATGGTTTGCTTCACTTTATTGTCTTATTTTAGTCGAGTGCTGCTTCTTAACCATGCAAATTATTCTCATTTATATTTTTATAATAATAGCTGTCTATTATTACATAAAATGGATATTTCAATGTATAAAGTGCATAAACCATATGTGTTTTGAGCTCCACATTTTCAGAAATCTATACATTCAGATATGGAGTAAACAATTTCAAATATAAGCCAATAATTTAAAGGAAAAAATATTTTGTCTTTAGCAGTGCTCTTCTGTCCTTTTCAAGTAAGAAAATTATCAATTCATGTTCACATTTTTCAGTGCACTGACTGCAATAATGCACTAGAAACTAAGAAAGAAATTAAGTAAGAGAAGACAGAGATACAAATTTACATTTGAATATATTTGGAAAGCATTAATTTTTCTCCTTGTGCATTGATCAGAAGTGAAATTTGCATGTCTGCATTTTTTTAACAAAAGTAACATCAACTTGCATAGTGTCTTGACATTTCCATATATCTCTGTCTGCATGCTACCACCATTTGATTGATAGTTGCATAACTCTAAGAATAGTGATTGCTTCTCAAATGTATCAACATAATAAGCAAAAAACCAAAACCAATGTGTAGTCCACAGAAATAGTGATTTTAGGAATCCTAATATCACACTACAGTAGCAGTGACCCGTCCTAGGTATGGGGGATCTGAAAACTACAACCCAGCAAAAGATAACACTCGGTGGCTGAGCCTGATTTGATGTCTGACATGCTATTACTTAATAATATATCATGACAGACTAATGTCTCTTTGTCTTCTGGCTACACTGCAATCAAAGTAGTCTGATTACATTATCTTTGAGGACCTGAATAAAAAGCTAGGGCTGGTTCTTGTACTGCTCATATAGTAACAAACACTGCTGTGCTCATGCCCTGAAGACTCTGACGTCTATTAAGAGAGAGAAGGAAAAAAAAAAAAGTAAGGAATAATTAGTATATAAGAATTATTTCTGTCTCAAAGAAAGAATTAACCAGACAAATAATACTGCATGCATAATATGTTGTAAATGAATGATATATGGAGCCAATTACAAGTTTCCCTACAAATACATAGCTCTAGTTACTTGCAGATATAGATCTTCAAAGGCATTTGGAAAAGGAAGACAGAGTGACCTTGAGGACAGTTGCTGAGTTCTGTTATTACACTGAAAAAAAACTACTTCTGTTTTTACAAAGGTGTTATTCACAACAAAAATTCTTATGTGCATGCCTCTGTGTAACAAAATTTCTTTAAAAAAATACTTTGTCTAAAGAGCCCAACACACAAAACATTATAATAAAATCTTCCATGTATTTTGTTTCAGTAGAAAACTGGAGCTAGTCCAGGGTGTTTCACTTTGTAGTAGGCAAGATGTGAATACTATTTATGGAACTGCAGTCCATCTCTGAATTAAATGTATTTGACTCAGCAGTCACTTACAAACAGAAAAGTAAAGTTTTTCCAATAGTAAGTCATAGAGTAATAGCTTCAGCTAGCTGGTACTGTGGGATTAAACTTTTCAGTAGCTCATCAGCCACAGTTTAGCCCAGACAAGATAAGTTTAGGTCAGAGGTTTGGGTATAGCTGCCTTTAGCTGATGAGCTCTGGGATAAGCAGTGCAGGCTGTCTATTGCTGTCACCGAACAAGAAAATGGGCAGAACTGCATGTTTCTCTCCAGTGTATATGGATGAGCTTAACACAAAAACTTTCTCTTCACCCCTTGCCCATGAACTCTTTTGCAGAAGTTTGTCTGTTCTAAATTTTTAAGCATATATTGGTATGCCAATGTATTATTAAAATAGCTTTTGCCAGACCTACCTGTGGAGTGCTTACTTTTCTTAAACATTTCTCTGCTATGCTTTGATATCTGCTTCACCTGCTGTGCCTGCAGTCACGCAGGGTATGTTCTGCAGTAGCTTCATCCCATAGTCTCATTTGAGATGTTATCAAAACTTCATCAGGCTGGGACAGAGTATTGCAAATGGAGAACACAATAAGGTAGCTAATGGGACACTGTCCAGGGAGGGACGTGGACAATGACAAATGGAACTACAATGGAAGGACTAATAGAGATTGGGAGGTCAAGTTGAGGAAGGAAAGGGAAATAAAAAGCAGAAGGTTTGGGGACACAGGGCAGTTATAAAAACATTCTGGAAGTAGAATGTTAGGTCAAGTTCTGTGGAAAAGGGAGTAAGGCAAACAGATAATGGTAGAAAGCGGAGAACAGAAAAAGGGAAGTAGGAAAAGAAAAAAAAACAAAAAACAAAACAAACAGGAAGCCATAGTGAGCTTTTTTAATATTTTAGAACATGTCAGTAATTCCTAGATATAACTATATAGTGAAAAAATAGCTTTGTCTATTTAAATAATAAAGGTTTTTAAAATCTCAGGATGAGAAACCAAGATCACCTTTTCTTTGAACTTTTAGCTCTGTCTTCACCTTCTTACAGGAAAAAACATTAGTTAACTTCAACTGATGCAGTATGTTTTACCAAAGGTAGGTTGGGTCATGGGAATTCTCCCCCCAAAAAGTACTTTCTCTCCTTAGATGCAAAACCATTCAAGGCATTTCTCAAATGTCATCAGTCACATAGATAGAACTATGTAATACTAACTGGAAATACAAAGAATAGATAAAAACAAAACAACCTGATGAAAACTGCAATGAATTTGAGAACTGCTTGCAAAACTTTTTTCCTTCTTTGAAATGTCAGCATGTTTCGTTTTGAAATAATAAAATCAAGCAAAATATCAAAAACTGGCTCCTAACAGCATGTTTCTTTAGGTAGGCATTTATTCCCTTTCCAACCAGTAACAGGCAGCTCCTTGCAATATCTTCCTGGTAAGGTATTCAAGTTAGTAAAAAAAAAAAAAAAAGCAATCCCAAGAATATGGTAAAGCAGGCTATTTTTGGCTCCCTACTTATAGAAACCTGACTAGTAATCATATTCTGAACAATCTAAAATAAACATGCATAGATAATTCTGGAAGATTCAAACAGTCAAAGTGTTATCCTCCAGGATTAAATAAAATTTTGCAGCTGCCATCACTTATATTGAGCTAGTACAAGCATTTCAAGATTCAGGCATAGAAATAAAATATGCAGCAACACTTTGAACAGAAAAGCTCAATACCCAAACAGAGTGTGGAATAAAACCATGCCATTTATAAAAAGACAATCTTTTTTTATCCTAATAGGTTCATACGCATTTTAAATTTCAGTGGACATACTAGAAAAAAACCAAAACTGAATATCTTAGAGAGCTTGCCAAAATCAACACAATCAGCCATCCAGAAGATACATTTTAAATAAATGCTTACTCAGTTTTTATATATCAGCATTTACATTCAGAAAAAAACCACAAAATACAGTGGGCATCAGCATCAGCCAAGAGTTTAGCTTACCACAGACCATATGGGAGGATGTCCCCATAGACTGTGCATCTTGTACTAGCATGGCATCTGCAGTACATAGCAACACTTCAACTGATGTAATAACACCTTCTGCTCTTAGCCTTTCTAAGTTATAAAACAAATGATTAAGTGATTTCACCATAAACAGCCTCATGGAACACAGACAGAAAGGGATGAAAATAGGCTGTTATCACTTCACATGTCAGGCACCTTGCAAGTCAATATATTAAAAGTTACAGCCTAAGTTTATACCTTTATTTCAAGAAGACCATATTGCTTTTAAAAATAAATATAACTAGAAAATTGAGTGGAGGCTCTTGGAACTCTTCCGTTCCTTCCACTGGTTATGCCAGTAGATCAGTGAATTCAATAAAAATTTAATAAAATCAATGCAAATCTCAGTTATTGAGAAAGTGATATCATGCTTTGGAATGATTCTGTTAGGTAGAATATTGTAATGTAAACAGCACCATTCCCAGCATCACACAACAAATCCTGAATCACCAGTCTGGATTTACCCAAAGAAACAGAGATGAGAAAAAATAAATCCATCCAATATTTCATGAGTCTTCATCACAGGAGAAAATAAGTGTGGAAGAAAAGACAGACTACAAATTTTTCTGGTTTATCAAGTGTTTTTCTGACACATGCTCTTCCCTAATAAAAAATAGTCCATCTGGATTCTACCTTGCCCTGTCCTATGCTAAAAGCACTGAGTAGGAAATGCTCACTGAAGTCATAAACCCACCAATACAATAAAAAATTCTTCAGAGTGCTCCATCTTGTGAGAGCTCCCTTATACAGTCTACACCCAAAATGAAAGCTCTACTGACAAAGCTAGCCTGGGACAGGACCACATTAGAAATTAGCTTCAAAAATTTCTGCAGCGATGTCATGTTCTCACAAAACAAGATTTAATCAATTACAATAGTCTTGTTTTATAACAATATAACAAATTTGGTATACTATTGCTTTAACATTCTTCACTGATATGTGAAAACCTCTTGACCAAACTGTGTTCATCAAATACTTGAAATTATTTTTCAGAATTGTAAGACATGGATTATCCAGAAAACCAGAAAGTCAAGTTTCATTCTGCTTTTCATTAAATATTTTTAACCTTCAAGGCCTTTACTTTCCTATCATATCCCTTGACACATAAAAGACACCTCCAGATAATCTAACCCTGTTTAAACAGGGAAAATCCTTTCAGAGTCCTCTCAACGTCTGTAAAAGAGGTTTTGTCTTTTGGCCTCAGAGAGAGATAACCACAGAATATAATAGATTTTTCACTTTCGGAATAGCTTTTGATTAATATTCTGAACATCAGAATTATTTTGTCTGTAATAAATATTTACCTAAGAGATTACTTCAAATTGTTTGTTTAGAGCAAAAGAAACAGTACTGCACTGGTAATAAAAGAGGTTCTCTAATTTTATGGACGTCCTCTGAATTTCCTCAAACCATCCTATTACATTGACTGCTGAGGAGTTTACCAAGTTCAAGGATTTATCATTTGAGAAGTTCCAATAACCTCAACTGGGTTATGGGTCCTGAGCACCCAAACAAAAATTATATGATCTCCAAACACCTGCAGGTAAGTGATCAGCTCTGAGCAGGGTTTTTGAAGAACTCTCTTTCAATTCAAATCCTAACACTCCACCTGAATCTCTTTTCACACACCAGAATGCTTTTTGGATATTTTTGTAAAAGGGAATAAAGAGATGAAAGATGCTTTCATGTATGCATATTTTACATATATTTACATATATTACATACTTGCTGCAGACTGCCCAATATCACTAAAACATGTGGTGGGTCAGTAGTTACTTCCTTCTTGAAAACTGAAAACTTGGAAACTGTCACTCATGTACAGATCCACTTCATGCAGTAAGGTCATTCCAGAACTAATCATCAGTAATGAAAAAGGAACACATCTTGTTTCAGTAGAACAACGGCTAACACAGTTAATATCTAAAAGGATCAAATAAAATTTTTAAATAACATGTCTTAGTTCAATTATCTGTCGAGTCATGCCAAATGAAACACATCCAGGCAATAAATGTGATTATAATGAAACAGGAGGGCTACTCTTTTCCCATTCCAGCCACTGATATAGATCTCTCACCTTCATTTTCAATATGAAAAGAGGTCTTTTTTTCTCTTTTTGGTAAACTTCTAAGTAATTACATTAAAAGAGGTAAATTTATGGCTTAGGTTTTCGGCATTGCCTTTAATTTTGGACAGAATTTTCTAGGCCTTTTCTTTCCTACTTGGAGGTTTTTACAAGCACTCGTCCCTATAATTCCTATTTCCATCTGTGACTGTTTCCTTCCAGTTTTGCTTTCAAAGGAGGATAAAAAGATAGAAAAGATTCAGAGATGGGGCTGGGAGGCAGAATACTAAGCTGCACAGGGATGAGCCAATGTTTTTCCACTACATTGTCATTGTATGTGACTGAGATCATGCAGAAAAAACCAACACTGGTCTCCAGCTGGAGGTAGAACAGGAACTCTATAACCAAGAGTAGGAAGAACAGAAAAAAAAAGGAATGAGTAACAAAGATAGAGGAGAAAGAATAGAAAGAATTGAGTAAACCCATGCCAGAAGAAATTATTTATTCAGATTTTTTCAACAACCAGGCTTGGACATCAAGCTTCTACCAATCTTTGTCAATGACTGACATTTGTTTGTGAGGTTCAGTGAAGCAAGATGCAATCAGGAGTCTTTTCTCTATTTATTTTATAATTTCCGTTTGATACCATTAACGCTGATTCCAAAAATGTTGTTTGTCCCAACAAGGGCTTGTTTATAACAGCTGTGTTCATACCTCCTGACTTGGGAAGGGAGGAGGAATTTTCTATGTACAGCTGCAGGCATTGTCTACACAACCTCCAAATAACTTCCCATGATAATTCTAAACTAAGAGAAAATCATAGAATCATAGGATGTTACGGTTTGGAAGGGAATTTAAAGATCATCTAATCCCAATTTTCCTCTCATGGACAGGGACACCGTTCTCTAGATGGGATCTTATCCGACCTGGCTTTAAACACTGTCAGGGTTGGGGCATGCAAAACCTCCCAGGAAAATCTGTTCCAAATCTTACCACACTTATAGTAAAGAATTTCTTCCTAATATGTAGCCTAAATTTATTCTCTTTCAGTTTGTACCCATTACTTCTTGTCCTATCACTACAGACAAATCAACACAAAACAATCAGTGGAAGAGTTGCCACCCTTGCTTTGGTACTGTTGGAAGTTGGGATTTACCCATCCATTCTACTTCACTCAGTAATAATCAAGGGCCCAGCTGTTCCACTATGAAACAATGGGGAGATACCAACATGGCGAGGACAGGAATGTCAAAAGAAAGCAGTGAGACACACTGACATAGGAAATGGGTTTAATGAAAACAGACTCCAACTCTTCTGCTTGTATTTTTACCTCACCACCTGAATTTCCATGCAGACTGGCTCTGAGCTGTAATTCTCTTGTTCTGCAAAGGCAGTAAGCTGAATTCCAGCCTATGTCAGCAGGATATAATGCTGCCTGTGGAGTTGCACAAGCCAGCTCAAATACTGGAGGCAGTTTAACTGCACTGTAGAAGTGTTCTGCCACAGCTAATGAGACTAACCACTGCATCATGTCGTGGGAACATTCCCTAGGAGAGTTCCTGAGATCTGACACTACAGTTCTCTTAGATTTTAATTTCCAAGGTGGTGTATCTTTTGTTGAGCCTAGACTGCTTCATGGCCTTTGAAACACTTTGGATGCTGAGCTCTCAACTGACTGAGAATACCCAAACCCATCAATTTGCTTTTGGCTGGGCCCTGGCTACCATCACAAACTCTTGGTTTCTTACTGAGTAAGTTTCAGGTTAATTTGTGAAGCACTTCAGAGTTATCAGCAAGCACGATTGTCAGCTTCTGTTCCAGGCACATGCCCAAATTATATGTTCCAATAATAAACCCTGAATGACATGGTACTACAGGAGCTGAGTCTTTAAAATGCCTTGTCTTTGTAATTCAAGCTTATTTCACTTGCAGTGATTTCCCACATCTTCCTACTCTATGTTATACCAAGAAATCTCTTTACTGTTTTAAACTCCCAGCAGTCCAATAGTTTTATAAACAGTTACAGAAACAGTACCTGCTATTCCTGAGCGAGAACAGCCAGTTATTACTCATATCCTTCACCTGGAGGCTCCTTCTACATTCTCCAAATATTTTACTTTCAAAACTTATGCTTTCACACTTTGATTTACAAGTGATACTCTGATACTCTGAGGAGCACTTTACACTGCAGAGTGGATGAATTTACCAGTTCATGTTCCACTAATGTCTACCCTGACATGAGGAACTTCTTTAATAAGTTTGCAATAGATCTGAAAACAAATGTGAATTTTAATTTTACATCTCCTGAATTATATAAGGAGATAAGCCTCTCTTACCATGCATACTTTCTTTCCGTACATTCAACTTTTTATTTCATCTAGATACTGTTCCAAAATATCACTTATTTGGTTAGGACATCAGCATTACCGTGTTTATACTACTCATGGCTTGTTTAAATTCATTATATGTCATAACAGTTCAGGATTTTTTCTATCCACTTAGCAAGCTGCCCCTCAAGAATCCCAAACCATAAAAATCTATTGCAGGAGTACACAATCTCAATTAAAGAAAAATATTGAAAAATAAGATTTCTATGTTCTAGAATGCAAACACAACTAGAAAGTTATGCAATTATTTCTCTAAGGAAAATCTGGACTTCTCCTGTATTGACATACCACCTCCTTAAGACACTGGTACACTAATATATTTTTCAGAGACTGTAAAGACTGACTTCTGTGTTCAGCTTCAGAGAATTTTGGTATGCAAGCAGGTTGAAACTAGAGAAATGGCAGTAAATGCCTGAAAAGGGAAAATTGCATTGTATTAACCCTTGTAAGCTTGCCTTTCTCATTTAATCTGTGCTTTTTTTTACTGTGCAATACTGGCTTAGCAATATTATTCAGCAAAATAAGAGGTTCCTGGAGAACTTTCTATATCCTAAAAGGAATGGAAAAATATCCATTTCCATAAAGCAATGGTTACTACAGAAGAAATGCTGACCCTACTGACTTCCTGTCTGCTTTTTAAATAGCCCTCTTCTCTTTGGATTCAGTTTCTCAATGACAGGCTCCAGTTAATCACAAACTGCTTGCCGACACTTCTTCCAAGATTCAACATGCATTGGGCTATGCATTAGCAGGATGACAAACAGACCTGGAAACCCTCTGTTGATCAAGTTGTGCCAAAACTTTCACATCCATCTTTGTTTTTCTTCATTCTCTTTACTTTTTCATACCTAGCCACCAACTCAAATAACACCCAGTATGATGTTCTGTCAAAGCTTTTCCATACACAGTCTTTCAGCTTCTTAACTGCTTTGTACTGTTGTTGCTTCAGACAGACAGAAATGCTTATATGTCAAATGTAACCAGCAGAAATGAAAGCCACATATTGAACTATTTGCTTACTTTGATTTGTGAACCTGAACAGTAAATTGAATGAATTAATGTTCAGCTTTAATCTACTATACAGCTGCTGATGCAATAATTCTTTTAAAAAATTAGAGAAACAATGCATACACAATTATTTCCAGAAACTGAAAAATGATAAATAGCCACAAAGTGGCAAGTAGCTTGCAAATTCAGCAGGCAGATTTACATTGCTGCTATATCTCTTTTGATAGTATTAAACAGAGCCATGATTCAAAGCTTTTAAACACATGCTGCACTTATTTCTATGGAAACTAAGAGTTTGCTTTCATTTAGAGCTGCACACCAAGCAAACCTTACAAAATCATACAATCTATGACAGAAGTAAAAGTGCCCAATTCTCACAGTCACTTATCACATCACACCAGAAGGGCTTTCATACCTCCAACCTACACACCTCACCACCTAAACTCCACAATGAATAAAAGGAAAAGAAAGACCTCACGGCATTTCCTTGGACACTTGGCCTGTCACCAAGGGGATGAATAAGGACTCTGGATTCACAAGACTGACCCCTGAAAAAGCTCTCATCCATGTACACAATCACCATCCCCATGAACCCACACAGGCACACTTACAGGCAGAGCAGCACAGTCAGGAACACATCAGTGACTGAAGGGTTTTTTCCCAAGTACCAGGATCACTGCTCTTAAGCCTCTCTTTTGAGACAAAAATTTACTGATCATCATATTAAAAAAGGTATGTAATGCTCCCACTATGCATTATTCAGGGAAATACTTCTGTTTGAGTGTATTTTGAAGGAACATTTAGAAGTGACTCCCCAGTGAAAAAGTCTTTCACTCTCCCTTGAAATGAAGTAGGATCATTTTTAGATGAAATCACAAAACTGTCTGCATGTGTAAGGGAATGAAAACAATTTTAAAATCATGCAAAGACAAAAATATTAAAAAAAAAAAACTTCACACAGAGGCCATGAGTATTTTTCTGAACCTATCTGCTGCAATTCTTTTTTGCAATTGCCTGGTTTTGCATTTATACTAATTTATATTGCCTTTTCAAAGCTCTTTGAATTTTCTTAGGAAGTTAAGTAATCTAGTTCTATTCTAATAAAACCTAAAGGTAATTTAAATCTTGAATTATTGATTCAAAATCCTTTTGGTTTCTTATGAAGAACTCCTTATAAAGGAAATTTTACAGACATCCACCTTACAAGAGTGGCTGACATGGGTGCCATGAACTAAAAAGTAAGTTCTCAAAACAGGAAAGCTTCAGAAATTTCTGGCAAAAAAAACCCCAAATAAAACTGACACCAAGGAAAATAACTAATAACAGAATCAAGCTGTACCTAGTCTGTTAGTTTTTCAACTTCATCAATTTGGCTGTCAATTCAAGAACTTGACCCTGCCTGGCTTTTACCTCTGACTGCTATCAGACAATCATCTATCAGAAGGCATAAGAAGTGCCTCATGAACAAAAAAGTCAGATTCAACCCAGCTATTTGAAACAAGGAAAGCCAAGCCCACAGAACCAATCACCTCTCTGGAGCCCCATTAGTCTCAACACTGTCAATGTGGTTTCAAACCATGACATTGCCCAGACAAGCTGTGGATACCCCATACCTGGAAGTGCACAAGGCCAATTTGGATGGGGCTTTGAGCAACTTGGGCTAGTGGAAGGTGTCCCTGACCATGGCAGCAGGGTTGGAACTCAATCATCTTTAAGGTCACTTCCAATCCAAACCATTCTGTAACTCTACAAATACCGCTCAAGTATTTTTTACTAACACTTTACTTAAATCTAACTTTCATAACTGGTTTTGGAAGCTTATGCTTTTCAAGTTAGTCTGAAGTTGATCTTAAGTTGATCCTTTCTAATTTTAACAACAGCACACTGAATAACAGAGACTAATTTCAGGGCAATGTTCATGCCTGTTGTCATGACAGAAGTATACCCAGACCAGCAGCAATTTCTGGAGCAACACACACAGGAAGGTGGGCAGCTGTAGAGGACTGGGGTGTGGAGGAACTGTCCAGCAGTGCAGGGAGTACACTAAGTTTTGCTTCTCTACTTGTAACTTCTTTTATAGCTGTACCAATCACCAAGCCCTTGCCAGGTAACATCTTTTCCCTGAGAGCCATTCCCCTCCGCCGTCTTTAGAGAAGCTTAGGTGTGTCATGAGAATCTTTGCATGCTTCTTTTTCTGTTGTATTCATGCCAGTGTTCAACAGATAGAAAATACCAAAAGCTGATTAAGGTAAGCAGGCACTAAAAGATACTCAACCCATTGCACCAACCAAAAAGAATTAAAGTCTCATTTTTGGAGTCAGAATTTACATAAAAGGAATTCTCCTTGCATATCTAAATTGTGCTGTACTTTTGAAAGGCTGGCCAGCTAATATGAAAAGTATTTCTTTGCTAATGTTGGATTTAATTGCATAAAGAAAAGTGCTTTTCACACTCTTAAATTATGAATTAGAGTCATTTTCTTCAGTGAAGCTATGAGATCATACACTGCATTAAATGTTAATTAGGATATTTTCTTTCAGTTTCTCCATAAATTTAAGGACATGGGAATGAATTGTGTGGAACAACTTGGGGCAAAACTCTCTTCCCTTTTACCTAGGATGAAAATGACAGGTAGAGCAGAAGTGCATTTGAACAGCATTTCTTTCTGATAAAAGCTATATACAATTGAAACTGACAAAAAATTCTCAGATTCAGAAAACGTGTCAGGAAAACATTTGAAATAATACACTAAACTGGACAGCAGAGTTTTAATGGTTTGGAGAACTTCGCTTGCCATGATTATTGCATTTTTAAAAAAAATATTTTCTTTCTCTTTTTTGTAAAGCACAAAATGCATTTCCGTTGGCTTAGCTGAACTTAATGGAACTCTTCAGTAAACGCAAACTAAAGATGTGCAAGTGTCACAGTATTTTTAAAATACCATTTATCCTTGCTCCAGACTCTTCTTTTTCAAGTAAAAAAAGACAACATAAGAAAACACATGGCAAATATTCTAAATGAATACCACATTATACAGCTAGACCACTGGCAAATCAGTTTAAGTAATGCTTTGATAAATTTTTGAGCATACTGATTAGAACTTCTACACCTCACTTTTAAACATAGTATTCAGCAATAAACCTAAGACAGTGATTCAATAATTTTGACTATGACTTTCAAACCTTTATGAAAGCAGCAGAGATAGAGTGATTAAAATTCTTTCTTCACTACATGTGGTGGGAAATTGAGGTATTTCAACAGGACAAAATGGCAAAGGGGGATTAAAATAGTCAGTTGCACTAAAAGCAATGCTGAAACATTGTAGCCAAACCCACACACTACACTGCTTGTAGAAATAATTTTTACATGTCCACCAGGTTAACACCAGGTTTTCTCAAAAGTCAAAATTGAAAAAATAGGACCTATAGGATCTATCTCATAAATAATTGTAACTGTCAATTAGTATTCAAAGCTGGTGAAGGCCTCAGCAGCAGCAGTGGATGACTAATGCAAATGACCAGGACTGATAAACTGATACTCTCAAATAAAGTCTAAAAATATGCATATCTGAAAATAAAATATATTACTTACATGCTTTTAAAAGCAAAAATAACCAATTCCCATCTCTCAATATCTTCTTTAAAATTATATATTATCCAAATAATGTTAGCGAGAGCAGTCTAATGAGATTTTATAATGGATTTTTATCTCCACTGTTGCAATAGTATTTCAAGGAATTTATTTATTGCACAATTGTTTTTGATGATTTCTACAAAGATTCTGTAAATTTTGAAGTAGTGTTTTTTGTAAGATTTTTTAGGTGAAACTAAGTATAAGCTTACATATTTGATTATTTGGGAGTAAATATAATCCGTGAAATAACAATACTCAGACATTCCACCTGCCAAAAATAATAATTAAAAAAAAGCTATAATTAAGTGCTTAATAGCCTTAGGTAGAGAACCACACAAAGATTCAGAACCAGTTTTCCCAAGAATAATGAATATTCCTATAAATGAAGAAAAAAAAAGTGATAAAGTAATTATTAATGACAAAAGAGAAGAGTACTTGTTGATTATTCACAGAAAATGTGTACTTTATAATTTGGTATAGTCAGAAATCTGTGTATGTTTTCTGCTGAAGCCACCAATGCTTCTTCACTGTAGTGCCTCAATACTGTGGAATTTTTCTGACAAAAAAGACAATTTCTTTCTCTTTTTTTATCATTAGCCGTCTGCCGTCGAATTATGTTGTATATCTTTACAGTGGCTTTGTAAGGTCTTTGCATTCTTGTATTCGCTTGAATGTAAATGAATTCTAAACTAATTCATCTTTATTTGCAACTGGCAGATGCAAAGATGTTAGCTACACTCGGGAGACACTGACATGGGAATTCTTGAAATGGAGAGGAGTTACAATTTTCCCTTTAGCAAATTATTGCATGTTTCGTTTTCATGAAATGCGAGTCCCAAGGCAAAATGAGATTATTAGACTAACTTACCTGCTTTCAAAATACGAACTTAATAATCAACATGCAGCTTCTTATTTCTAATAATCTTAGCTAGCTAAGTTTAGTTCATGTAACTTCTGGTTAAAACAAAAGCGGAGTGCAAGGGAACAGAGTAAGCTTGGCCACCTCATTCTGTCCTGCCTTGGATTTACAAGCTGACAGAGCTGTCAAGGTGATTCCTCTAGTTGTGGATGAAACTGCAAAGAGAACTGGAGTGAATGTTAAGCTCCTTTGCGAGCCACTGATGGTGGAGAGTAGCACTGGTAGCATTTTACCAAGTTAATTCATGAACAAATTAAGCAATATGCCAAGCAACATAAGGCAACATTCTTTTTGCAGGTTCAGATTTCATGCAGAAGGTCAATTACATGTTGCCCTGCTGAAACTGAAAGGAGTTGGTCAGTCAAGCAAAAAAGTACACCTGAACTTCAGTGCCTTGACAAAGACATGCTCCCTACCAAACCCATTGAACAGCTCATTTGTAATCCTTACTTAGTGCTGTTGTGCAGAACTGGACATAAAATGAGCTATTCTATTGCCCAAAAACATGCAAAGATATACCAGATCCAGGCTAAAAACCATTTAAAATATTTAATACTATTGACATGAACATGATCTTTAGTCAGTGGTAGTATGATGTCATCTCCCTTCCTTAGAAAGACTTCTTCTGAAAAAGAGGGCTTTTGAGTCATGTACATTCATGTAATAGTACTCTGTCCTGAAGTACATGCACAGGAAAAATCCTTTATAGACAAACCTTGTAAAAATACGGCTAGCTGGCAAAATCTTTCTGCAAAGTCTTTGGTGCCAAACCAAGCATTGCACACTTGATACAATAGCTTTTTTCCCAAGAATCCAAGTTTTCTTCATACCTACAGCAGATAATACTGCTGGAAAAAAAAGAACTCCTGCCTATTCTGCTTGCATTCCCTACCTGCATGTTGGCCTCAAAAGCCAAAACTGGAAATATGTGTTTAGGGTTAAATATAATGCATATACAGAATAAAACTCAGTTTTTTCAACAGAAAAAACTGCTAAATACTCTTTAGCAATCATCTAAATACTATAAACACAGAAATCTTGGGCATAATTGTTTCCGGGCTTAATAATTCAGTGTATGACATTCTCAAACTCTTGTAATAATTTCTAAGAATGTGCATTGCTAAAAAAGGAAGAAAAAGTTGTTTGAATTAAAAGAACATCAAAGGAAAAATAGACTATCACATTACTGAATTATTATTCCCTTATTTTCTGTTCATAAACACAGACAAAATGTGGGAATCCAACATGGACAATGATAAATAGCATAAAGAGCTTAAAAAAAAGGAAAGAGCAGGCTAATGCCTCCACTTGCTGTTGAGAACCATTGAACACATTGGTATAAGCGACTGATGTCACCTTACTGCTCTACTCAGTTACTCACTAGGAGCCCGTTGCTGGTTTGTTTTTTTTTTTTGATTCAGCAGAGCTAAATAATTCATCATGGCACAGCGTTTTGTGAGCAGGCCAGACTGCAGGCAGCAGGCCAAGACCAAGGTCGCCATGGAGACCTCCATGCAGCTTCACCTCCCTCCCTTGCAGGGAGAGCCTATGAAAAATGGCATCAGCTGAGCAGCCCTGCTCATTTCAGCAGTGAACAATGGGTATAACAAAAGAGGAAAAGAGGAAAAGAAAAAAAGAAAGAGGCAGCAAAATAAGGATATAAAAGCATCTTCTGTAGCTGCACTGAAAGACTGAAATGACAAATGAGTCATTAAGCAGTTCCTATTTGGACTGCCACAACTATTATTTTACATGAAAGAAGTACTAACCCCCCCATTATTAGTAAGAGGGATTGCTGCTCTTCAAACAAATAGGTTATCCTATACAATGCAGATGGAAAGTTATTAAAGACAGATTTTCTTTAGAACTCATTTTTGTTACTAAAATAGAGTTGGAGGGGTAAAATGAAATCCTAACACAGAAATAAGATTTATTGCTTAGATTTCTTTTACTATCTTTTGCATAGTTTCTGTCGAATACTGATTTTTAGAGTTCTCTCATCACTCTTAAAAAAGACAGGCATATTTATTATCAAACACAAAAAATAGCAGTCAGAAATGGAAAAACTATATTACATCAAAGAGGAAAAATGCTTTTGAACTGTGTTTATTGAAGGGTTGTTTTATTTCTCACTAAATGTTTTCCATTAACATGAAACCAGCATCTTTGTATGCTTTATGAATGAAAAAAATGAAAATATATTCTGAGGTATTTATAGTAGATCAGCTTAACTTCATAAGCACTATTCTTTTTTTTTTTCCTGCTGTGTAGTGCTGTTCCTTGATTATCTTGTTCTCCGGGCACCTGTTATTAAACATCACTATATTTTTTTTACCCAAAACCACCTCAAAAGCAAGAGCCTGGTCATGTGTTTATTAGCTATATAAAGTATAAACATTAAAAAACCTGTATTCTGCAACCTTCTAAACTTCTTGATTCTTTTTTTTTCCCTCACTTGTAACCCTGTTTACTCCAGAAACAGTATAAAACCCCTTCCACTAGAACATTCCCATGTCCTCAAGCTTACACATTTATTGGAAAAAGTGATTCTTTGGAATGCTGGCATCACATTAATCCAGTACAGTACTATATATATATATAGCCTTTGCAAGCCATACTGAGCTCTCTATAGGTGATAATGGGAAAATTTACAGTATGAGACCACAAGTACATAAGTGAGAGGACCACATGACTTCTGTGTGGTAAAACTGAAAACAGAAGAGTATCTCTGACTGCTTACCCTGGAAGGTCTTACAGAGCCTCCCATTGCCTGCCACACACACTCCTGTTAGGGTTGCAGAAGCTGTGTTTAATATGGACCAATTCCTTTATTTTTTTTCTCTATAACTGTTCATCCCACCTGCTGCTTAGGCTCAATGTTTTCCAGCAATATTATTGTCTATCACTTCTCCTTAGAGATTTTTGTTTTACTAAACAAGAGGTAGTCAAAGTACAAGAGGGCTGAGTGGAAATAATTGACCTCTTCTGATTTTCAATATTCCTACAGAGATTCTCCATGTTCAAAATAAAGTTCACGAACAGAAGTTCCTCTACATTTTGCAATAGTGTTGCCTCTGGCAATTGCGTGTTTGCAAGCCACACAGAATTTGAGACCAGATTCTACTGAGGTAAGGCTAATAGATAAAAATTGGAAATTTGTGCAGTTCCTGAAAAAAACTTGAGGAGATAAAAGTCAGGAAACCCCTGATTTCAGAACCATCAGGCCTGGTTTAAATCGAAGTCCATCCACCAAAACCCACCCTATCAACAAATTTATTTTGTCTTTGCTATCTAACTATTAAGGAGGCAAAAGAATTTTAAAAATACTTTTTCACATTACAGAGAAGATTATTTTTTTTTAGAGTTATATATTGGCATAAAACAATTCAGAAAACTGACTCTTGTCATCACGTATTTTCTGGGCAGAAGGCAGGTGGGATATCTTTTCACTATTTCATCACACCAAAACCAAGATTTCCCTTGTCTAGAAAGAGAATGTTAAATCACAAAAAAATCTCTGTTGACGTTCTGACACCCTTCAGACAGAAAAATAAAATAAGTATAGTCCTTTTGCTCAATTATGAAATGCTTAAAAACCCCTAAGTTTAAAGCCTTGCAGCTCAGATAGGGATAGAATGATCTGTTGCTGGAACACCAAAGGCCACTTCAGGAGGAAAGACCTCTGAGGGGAGTTTTCCTTCTTGATGATCTAACTGCAGCTTCCTAAGCCAGCTGGCCATTACATTTATTTTCCATTGGCTTTGACAGGTCTGGTTTGCTTCCAAGGCTGCACACAGAACAGCCTGGTTATCATGGATCTGAAGACCTCATTTTGAATGTGTAAAAATCCCAGATATGGTAACACAAACACCAGCAAGTGTTGGACAGCTGAGGAAATGTGCTGATGATTTTGATGCCCACGCTGATCTAAATGGACTAGAAGAGACTTAATTTCAAGTCACAGAATATTCTGAGTTGGAAGAGATCCACAAAGATCATTAAATGCAACTATTAAGTGAATGGCCTGTACGGGGATGGAACCCCCAACTTTGGTGTTATCAGCACCCTGCTCTAACCAACTGAGGGAATCTATTACAGAGCCAGGCCTTTATCCTCTCCTGAACATGCACAGCGTGCAAAAGGAAAAAAAAAAGGTTGTTATTCACCTGCCTTAAATTTACCTATTGTCCCAGGAATATTGCACTTACATCCTTGTAAATCCTTGCGGTTATTTATGGTAGTAAATTTCTTTTCAAAAAACTGTTGCTTGTAAAAATAAAAAAAATATTTAATAGCCTAATTTATTTCAAAAATGTGAAAAGATATAGCATAAATTGTTGACACATTTTTTCATTTAGAACACCTTTTTCCTTTAGCATAAGTGGACACGGAGAAAAACATAGAAAGAACAATTAGCATGAAAATTTCCTAGAAAAAGTTGTAACAGAGGGATTCAGTGGCTGCTGAGGGTCTACATCAAAGAAACAAAAGGAACACAGAAAAATCACATTTCATGACATACAGCTTCCTCTTATGTTATCATGATCATGTGGGACACAGAAGACATAGGAAATGGGTTCTTCAGACCTAGTTTTCAGCTACTGGTCTGCTCCACCAATCTTCTCTGGACAGGAGGCCTATAGCAGACCTAAATGTCATTTACAGAACTCAGGATTCTTTTAACACAGAAGAGGGCAAATAAATAGCCATTTAGATTAGGTGTATTCACGTTTGCCTTGTCCCAGAGCAATTACTTCTTTCTTCTTTATCCTTTCAGGAGAAAGGAAAGATGGGGTAGAATGTACAAGCTTCCTCTGTCAGAGGAAGCCACATCTTTAAACAGAGGAAGGCAATTTTCTCCTTTCTTTATGGTTGCTTGGGTCTCTTTCCATCTCCAGGCTCCTTTAGCATCTCTTAAGCACTCTGATGTTAGTTATTTGATCCCTATTTCTTTTTATCCTGTGTAACCCTCGCAGACAGTGTGGCTTATGTGCTAGTGTACACAGGATTTCAAAGCTCATTAAGAGGAGAATGTGTGACACTGTGGTCTGACACTGTTCTTCCAAAGATATAAATCATGATGTCTGGGTCTGTCTCTTGTTGCAAGGTTCAGGCAGATTAAATGACATCAGTTTCCTTATGTATATACCTATGACAGACTAATAAAAGCATATAAGAAAAATCCCATTTGGGACAGTGAGGGCATACTTTTGACAAAGGTCTGCTGAAGTTTCCTGAGGCTAGAATAGTAAAAATGTATTGGCATCAAGCATGGTGTATTGTGGCTTGCTTTTGACACAAAGATCACTTTACCAAACACCTCACTTAAACCTCAACTGCTACATATGAGGAAGCCTCCTGAAGCAAGAACTTTTGGATCCATAACATGATTCACCACCATGATAACAACCTTACCACCATACCACATTAACTTCTATGGCATGTGATAGATCCATAGAAATCACTGGGAATGGTGGGCATTTGCCAAATGGGATATTTAAACAGAATGATCACATCTAGAATGTAGAAGTGGTACAGACTGGAGTCTCAGAAAGAACTATGGGACTGTGACAGAGTGATTGAAAGAGCGTCTGGAATAATGACTAACATTTTCCAACATATATATATATATATATATATATATATACACAAGGTTTCAATAAATGTCCTGTAAAATGCTACAGAAAGTGCAGAGATAATACTTTTACTCAGCATTATTATTGTTACAAGAACTTGTTTGATGACATTTGTCAAGCATTTTGAACAATGGCACATTTATATGCAATAATACAAAAATACAGGATGCAGACAGGACATCTGACCCCAGCTGACCAAAGAGATATTCCATGCCATTTAGTGTTATATTCAGCATATAAAGCTGGGAGAAGAAGAAGGTACGGGGGGACACTCAGGGTTGTGGCAAGTTCCCAAGTCACTGTTATGCAAGATGGAGCCTAGCATTCCTGGGCATGGCTAAACCATGGGAAGTGGAGAATATCCTCTTAGCTCTTCTCATTTGCACAGCTTTTGCTTTACCTCTACAACTGCCTTTACCCAAACCCACAAGTTTTCTCATTTTCACCCTTCCAATTCCCTGCCCCCTCCTACTGTGGGAAAAGTGAGATGTGTAGGGCTCAGCTGCTTTCTCAGGGTAAGGCAAGACAATTGCTTAACAAAATGCTAGGCTGACTAGCAAAATGAAATACAGCAAAACAGATTTTAAAGCTCGGAAGGGATCTCCCCTAGATCTCTGTCCAAAAAGAGTGAAGTGATGTAGGTTTGGATCTACTCATGCATGTATTACTTTTCTGTCTTTGGATATGAGGATTTTGGGGTTAGGCATAGAAGTGTATGACTGCTATTGGGAGCCCAATCAAGTATCAGGCACAGCAGGTAGAATCAATAACTATCACGATATCAGTGTTTTACTCTGTACTGCAGCACAGATACCCCTCACATATCACAAACAGCATCACAGAGTACACATCACTATAGTGAGATGAGTATCTCATATATTTTAAAAGAAACACTTAATTTGGTCCTTGGCTTAAGAAAGAAGCAGTAACACTGCTAATGCCAATCAAGTGGCAGTGGTGCAATCTATCTCATACTCTCCTCATCCACATGGAAAGAAACTGCAAATAATTTGTCCTAGGAGCAGTTCAAGCAAAAAGGTTAGGTCAAAGTAACAACATTGATGCCTTGTTCCACTGGTGATTATTCAGACCACAATAAACAAATTTAAGAGAGAATAATTTCAAGTTGATGTAGAAACCATGTTCTCATTCTATATTTTGATGAAATACAGGGACACAGCCTCAAGCTGCATCAAGGGAAATACATGTTGGATATTATGAAAAAGTTTTTTATGGAAAGAGTGATAAAGTAGTGGAATGGCCTGCCCAGGGAAGTGGTAGAGTCACCATCCCTGGATGTTCAAAAAAAGATTGGATGTGGTACTTGGTGGCATGGTTAAGTTGAGGTGTTGAGGCATGGGTTGGACTTGATGATCTTGAAGGTCTCTTCCAACCTAGTGATTCTGTGAATTCTGTGAAAAATATTTCTAGTGATCTGGTATATATCTACCTGGTGGATATAGGTAAGTTAAACATACTGGTAACAATTTGACACATTTGTAATTGGCTTAAATTTAGACACTACCTTGAAAATTTCTAGACACTTTATTGAAAGGATTCCTAATCAGGTTTCCCCATCCCAAACAGTTGTGCTACCTCACTTGGTATTTTTTTGCATTTTAACATTTTCTACATAAAATAAAATAAAATAAAATAAAATAAAATAAAATAAAATAAAATAAAATAAGTCTTAATAACCTGA
>JAYDZK010000113.1:126086697-126109228 GCA_034509185.1 Euphonia xanthogaster
CATAACAGTTACCAATACAGTCTCTATACTTACTGTTACAGATGGGAAAAGGGCATGACAAGTCTTTCACCTTTCTGTTATTGCCTCTGCCTCTTCTCCCATTTTTTGGGAGGCATTTTGTTTTTTGTGGTGAATGGAAGAAGCAATCTCTTCCCTGTTCAAAGGGGTGGGTTGGATTTGTGACATCCTGGTGAAGGCCACTTTCATATTTCTCCATAATAAGAAAAGAGAAGAGCCAAAAAAAAAAAACCCCAAAATAACTAAAAAACTAAACCAAAGGAACAAAACCACCAAAAAAACCCCCAAACCATCCAACCAACCAACAACAACAACAACCCCAAACCAGAGCAAAATAAAAACAACTGAAAACACCACCAACAAGGAAAAAGATAATGACTGATAAAAATTGATGAGTCAATCTCAATGGGAGAATATCCTTATTAGATGTAGTCCAAAGACTGATTTGATATGGTAAAGATAAGTATCAGTGCCACTAAGAGAAAGCAGGAAAAATTATACTGTCTGAGAACATCATGATTGGAACAATGGAATGAAGAAATAGTGAAGTAATAGGATGAGATCAAGAAGTGGAACTATGAGCATTGCTGCTTGACTGAATTGGGAGAAAATATCCTTTGTCTGGAAATTGCTTGGTATATGTTAAAGCAGCATGGGCAAATTACTGTGCAGCACAGAAAACAGTGTTTGATTCATTGCAAGAGAAATCAGGAAATCCTGCATCCAGTGAAATTCAAAGGGGCATGTGTCATATAATTACAACCCAGAGATGTGAGTTCCCCCAGTTCATTGAATATTTGCCTATAGATTTGTTTATGATAAAACTAGTCCTAGATTCCCATTCACAAATATTGCTGTAAATCTGGATCCTATCAATTTTAGTCACAGAGTCAATCCTATAATTTTACAGAATTGTATTAAATTCTTGACAAGACAAGCACAATTCAAACTCAGTCAGAATAACCAGAGAGATTCCCTAATATAAGGAATCCACCTTAGTGGCATTTTTTTATCTAGCCTAAGGATGGATCACAGTTATGACCAGATGCTTGTTTTCATCAGCTGCATATAGAGTTTCTTTGTAGTTGATCTGACCCCAGGAATAGTACAGGGATGGATTTGTTCCATGACTGATACACATCTCAACATGTTCACCCTTAGAAGCTGTGTATATGATTACTTATATCAGTGTGGTGATACCTGTACTGTCAAGCACTTAAACTGATCAATTTTTTATAATGGAAGAGGCAAAGCACCTGCTTGCCAGATTTTCTTGCATTCTTCTCTGAGGCTGTATAAGATACAGTACATCTGCCCACATTTTCACCAGCAGGTTAATGTTGTGCACTTCCCCTACCCTCAGAGGTAAAACTCCTAGGTAGGCACCAAATAGTCAGAGGAAGATTTGTCTTTGTCTAATTTTAGTTTTCAACTGTGGACGATTCTTCTTTCACAGTGATTTTACTGTGATTTTTTTTTTTTTGCCTAAATCAACAGTTGCTGAGAGAATATACTTGGTAAATTATGCAATCTGAAGCCAAAATTTAAGTTGCAGATACACTCTGTCAGTTAAAGCTCTGAAAAGGGATTATAAGTGAAGGCTGTTTTTTATGAATATGTTAGATTTCTTTATGACAGAATAATACCAGATTTAAAAATATCCAGAATTGTGCAAGAAATACATTGTAGAAAAATTTATCCCTAATTCTTTATGAGTGATGTGTAGAAGTCCTCTCTGCCCTTAAAACTCATAAGAATTAAACACGTTTCATGAAATTCAAGCAAATATAAATTTTTGCCTAATTTGCTGATACTTGTAAACTTGTTAAGGAAAAATTCTTGTTTTATGTATCTGTTTTCCAGGGAGGAGCAAAAGCCCTTGGTTAAAGGAGTCTGGTTTAGTCCAGAGGAGGATGGTTCACTGGTCTGTTGAAGAGCTGCGTACAGCAGGATAGTGCTCTGTCTGACACTATCTAAATAAACAGCAGTACTGCAGGAGGGCAGGGCCATGAGAGGAACAGCATCCATCAGCAGTCCCATATAAGATGAGATCATGGGTCAAGTCTGGGGGGATCACAGGCATTCCTTCAGGAGTGACAGGAGACAGGACTGGATACAAGGCTGCTTCAGCATATGTTCCAGGTCTATGTAGCAACCCTTGGAGCAGGATAGCAGGAGGCAGGTATGGGCTCAGGGACACCTTCACAGCAGGGCAGGGCTGTGTGTCCTGGCAAGAGCTTCCTGAAACCTCCAAGCCCATATGAAGAGTGGCTCGGTGAAGATCCAAGTGAGGCTGTTTAGGGTAGCTACAGCCTGTTAATGTACTCCAGGCCCCTGTGTAAATCCAGAGTAATCCAATTCAGTTCAAAGCCTAAGCAATGGAATTTGCAGTAATCAGTCTCTCTCAGTCAAATTTTCAAGCCTGCTATGTGCTAAGAAATGGTTTTGAAAAATTATGCATCATTTAATAAATATTTATGTAGCTCCTTATTGTGTGAAATAAGTATTATTGATGGACTCCAAATATTAAAACAATTCCCACAGGATATTTAAAAATTATTGAATTACCAAATTATATTAACATTAGAAATGCTGCAACATGGAAATTTGTGATATTTGTGAAGCCATATTTTACTCCCATTAATACTCAGTGTTTCATAAAAAATTCAGACATATTTTATCCCAAAGAGAGTTTCACTGATTCTTGTTCTAAATTAAAACATCTAAATTGCAACTCATTTCATATATAAAGGCCACATTTAGACACATGTGAAGGGATCTAGCTATGCTATCTAGATTGATGCTCAGTGCAATTTGCAATGGCAAGTTAGGTTCCTTAAACAATGCTTTTAGACCTACCTATGTGGTTTCTTTCTAAAATCCATCTACATCTTTATTCACCTTAGCTGTCTTTATTAGACCAGTACCTTCAATTTTAATCTTTATAAAGTAATTTAAAAACTCCTATATTTTATGCATGGCCTGATAATTTTCTGATATTCTGACAATATTTTCTTTTGTTGCCTTTCAGTACTGCTTATCCTTTACTTTTTTCTCTGATTGAACATTTTTCAAGGCTTGCTCTCTGTCCCCAACAGTTTTACATGCTGACTAATTTCAGAAATTTAACCAAGCATTGAAGCTACAATAGAATATGAATAATGCCTTAGAGTTATTGGGACTGATTAATGCATACTGAGGAGCTGAAACCACAGAGTCATAGAATGTTTTAGGTTAGAAGGTACCTTAAAGATCATTCCGTTCCAACCCCCCGCTACCCATCATGGACAGGGGCACTTTCATTATACCAGCTTGTTCAGAGTCCCATCCAGCCTGGCCTTGAACACCTCTAGGGATGAGGCATCTACAGCTGCTCTGGGCAACCTGTTCCAATGCCTCACCAACCTCACAGTAAAGAATTTTTTTTCCTAATAACTAACCTAAACCTACCATTTTTCAATTTGAATCCATTTCTCCTTGTCTTGCCACTGCATGCCCGATGTATTTTTTGGGCCTTAGGAAGTCATGCCATTCTTGACTGGTTGGTGCCACTGCCAGGTAGATATTAGAAGCTTTATTGCAACAGACTTTTTTCATTGTTTGATGTAATACAAGAAATTTTCTGTCTTCCAATATAATTTGCATTTCATAATCCCCAGCACATACCTTGTGAAAAGTAATTACTGGGATATTTTTCAGTTGAAGTTATTTTCTGGTTAGACTCACTGTTCTATGTTACAGAGCATATGTTTCTGAAAACTTTTTCAGGTTAATTTATGCAATTGCAAATAAATAAGTCCACTAGAGGGCAATAACATTGTTAATGTAGCTGAAATAACAACATTTTGTTTTGATTTTAAAAAATTAAGTGAATAAGGAAAAGCACAGGGAACCATTTAAGTGACTGGGTGTTTGACTCCAGACTGGAAACACTACTCATTCAGCTTCTTCAGTTTTTATATCCCAGGCATACAAATGGTAAACAGATGTACCGGTCCTCAGATATTCCTTTTTTCCATTAGGAGAACGGGAAATATCAGAAGGACAATTTTGTAAGCAGAGAATCTCAGGGACTCCATTTACCTAGTGTAATTCAACCTGAGATATTAAGACCTTCAGTCTTTATCGTCAACAATAATTTCATGTCCTACTAGTTAAAATGTCCCTTACATACATAAAGTTGGAAAAGTAAAATCATCAAATCCCTCTTTGACCTGCGAAGTACTGGAAAGACTTACCAGTGTCTTTAAAAGCTATGCTTTAGAGTTTACACTAAACCTTAAGAAGGAAAACATAAATAAAAAATCAGAGAAAAGATAGAAGAGTAGTTAGGAGTCTCTTTCAAAAATGTTTGGACTGTAAGGAATGGCAAAAAGAATATTTCTAAGGAAATATTCTCGTCATTGTCCACCTTGTTCCTCAGAGCTTAGCTGCAGCTTTCTAACATGTATGGTTCACATCTGATGAAATGAGTAGTGATTTCTACAGTAAGTGAAAGGCTAATTTAAAAACATGGATTATACAGAAAGTGTACAAAAATGATAAATAAAATACAATTTCAGACTTGATGGGAAGTAGAATGTGAGCCAGCAGTGCCCTGGCAGCCAGGAGGGCCAACCATGTCCTTGGGTGCATCAGGCACAGCATCACCAGCAGGGCAAGGGAAGGGATTGTCCTGCTCTTCTCTGCTCTGAGCTGGGGCAGCCTCACCTTGAGGGGAGGGGAGCAGCAACTGATGCTCTTTGCAATAATGCCAATACACTCTCCAAAAGTTAGTGAGCATCAGAGGCCTTTTTTTTTTCAATTCCCTGCATGACTGTTATCTGTTGTCTACAAAAAGTCATACATTAAAAAGAAGTCATGAAAAAAAATCATCTTTATGTCTTTATGGGTACTTTGAAGACCCTTCAGACTCAGGAACTCTGACAAGTCACTCTGTTGTAAATTCAATTCCAAACAAAGCCTTCCATAACCAAATATTGCTAGTTTGTTTGAAAAAGCTTGAATGATGTTTAACAGAGAAAACAAGCACTAAATTTAGATACTTTATAAAGGCTATGTGTAGTTTTGTCTAAGTGCTATTCTGTTTGGGATTATAAGAAAATTGTCCTCTCCACAGAGTGCTTTGCTCCAGGGAAAAATTGCCATTGCCTGTGAATCCTGGGAACAGCAGCTAGGGAAATTTGAAGAAACATTACTCAGTAGCTGTGGCACTAGTCAGGTCTATCAGAGGTCTAGGTCTTTGAGGTAGAGGACATGTGGGTAGGAAATCTGTACTAAGTAAGACAACATTAACAAAAAGAGTATGTTAGAATATTCTGAGAAAAATAGTAACAGGCATTTATTGGGAAACAAAATATCCAGCACTAGCACTAGTGCTATGTTCCATTATAAAACTAATCTTGCAAATTAATTTGAGCAGTGAAAGTAGAAATAAAATCTCTCTTTAAATTTCATCCTAGTATTAACCAAGCTTTAATGATACCTCCAGTTGCTATACACACACTTATGTGCAAGGTCTGAAATGGATTAAGGAAATAAACATGCATATGAAATTATAGGTAAATCAGTTTAAATGGAAATATGTTCCAGATGCCGAAGGAGGTGCTGCTAAAATGACTGGAATGTGACGTCAAAGATGATGAGTAAATGTTGTTTAGTAGTAACATTGAATTTACCCTGAAGATAAAGTAACATTGATGTATGCTCTAGGAGGAATTCACAGAGGAAGCTGTAAACTAGAAGGTCTCAACTGTTGCACTAGATGGATGGAGGAATATATTTTGCTTGAGCCTTCTCTCTAGCATACCATAGATACCCTGTTATGCCAGGGCTGCTGAATTCCCTCTGCCTTCTGGTAGGCATGTGGAAGCAAGGGAAATAGAATATGAAACCATCTTTTCCTTCTTCCCGGTTAAATGTTAAGATAAATCCATATCCTCTCCCATTTTTCCTCCAAATGTACTGGACCTGTAAAACCATTGCATCTGCATCAATTTTGAGTTACCCTAATCACCTCTAGGTAGTATGTACCTAAGAAAAAAACAACATATCTCAATATTAAAACTCAGAGTGGAAAAACCTAGATGGGTTTTATATCCAGAATGTCCAAGTGAAGTTTTATGGAATAATCTTTCAGGAAAGACATATGCTCTACCTCATGCAGTGAATACTAGTGTCAGGGCCCCAGCCCCTGGCCACAACAAAGCAGTTGGTCCTTTCTGATCCTTGGAAATCAGCTTCTGAGCAAGTTTTCACTAATAATAACTGTAAAGCTTTCAGAAATAATAGGGGTCTGAATTTAAAACCTTGAAGAGATAAATTCCACATCCAGCTGTGAACGTGTTGTTCTCTTAACCTTAGATATTTCTTAAACCATCACGCCCAGTACTGTAGGTCCAGGTACAGCATAGCTGAAATAAGTCCCACACTTTATTGCAATGAAATTTTTGTCTGTTACTTGTTCCCACAAACTCAAAATTAAGTTCATTTTAAGAGTACTATTAAATGATATGTGAAGTCTTATCTCTCAAGAACTATATGCTCCTTACTTTAAAACTACGTGTTCACTCCCCATGATAGGAGGGCAGGATTGGTAGGAAGGTGTCATGCCAGCAAAAAAAGGCAATACTTGCTCTTATGCAAGCGAAATCCTCTTCTGTGGACACCTCAGTAACTCGGTGAACTTTCAGTAAACTCAGAGCCTCTATTATTTGCATATGGAAACTTTTCAAATTAATCCTTCAGCAACTTTGAAGAAATATTATTTTCACCGTGTTTTTAAAGGGACCTTAAGCACTCTAACCAAGATCAGAATCCAAGTAGCAGAAATAACATATAATCTTATTAATTTTCTGTTAGAAGATTGAGGCTTTTTTTAAATTTCTACCAAATATCCTTTATAAGGCAATTTTAGGTGGATTAGTGGGCTGGTTTTTGGAGTTACTAACAGTTGCCAGGAGGTGGAGTAGAAAAAATTATAATCTTCACAGCTTTCTTCTTTGTCAGTGAGAAATATTCCTCCTTTAACTTAACATGCTGAACTACCTCTGGAGGAAACTTTCTACATAGATTATATAACAAGCCAAAGCATGGGCATAATTATGGGTATAACAATAATAAAATATATTTAGAATAAATGGCTATATTTTTTTTTTTCGGAGGATAAGCCCAGACATGTAGGCCTTCTCTAAATTGTGTATGATTTTCTGGAAGTATGAAATTGTGCTATTATGTATGGTGGTAAGATTATTAAATAATGTATTTCTAGAAAATCAGGACTAAAATCCAGTGAATCATAGACAGGATGATTGCGGTCCAATTTTGTTCTTGAATCAGATTATCTGCTAATTTTCTTTGTCTGAAAAGTATACCTAAGTTTTCTCAAGTACCTATCCTAGCCAGTAAATAAACCTTTGGTGAAAAAGTATAAGGAAACATGTTGATTTATAAGCTAAAGTATAACTTTAGGGTATTTTCTTTTTATTTCACTGTCTTCCTTTTCTCCATGTGTTTTACTAATTAGTTTCCCTCAGAAAATTAAGGCAAGAAATGACATTGGCATACTTAGAAAATCCTTTCTTTAAAATTATTCTTCAGAAAGTTGTATCTATGATGAGATGACCCTGAGAGATTAAAATATTCTTTCAAGAATTCTTGATACTTTGTTGTTAATGCTCCTCAAAAGTGCCTGTACTTTCTTGCTGCCAAAATAATGGAAGGTTTCTCATGTCTTTGTCACAACCAGTTTTTTGTGTCTAAAGCACAAGGAACCAGACAAATAAGATATGTGGGGTGAAACCTTAACACAGAGAGATACAGAGGATCAAAAATGTGATTATCTGTGTCCAGATCTTACAAAGCACTGCCTTTACTAATGCAACCCTATAAGGTTTTGTAAAGTCAGTCACAAAGACAGACTGAGATTTGCCAGCATGCCCTGCTCTGAAAATGTACAATAACTATCAGGGCAGTTTAACTGGGGTCTGAATTGCTTGGCATGGTAAAAAGTCTGATCTCAACAGTCAAAATACTTTTATTTTTTAAGTTTTTCTAATTCACATTTTCATGTCATTAGAAGGAATATTTTCATGTCATGAAATGAATATTCTCTGACTTCTTTTTTCAGTTTTCTAGTATGAATTGTTTGGCAATTCTTTAAAGGTAATGTGACTAAAAGAATGAAAACAATCACTATTTTCTTTCTTGATAGGTCTCTACTGTTATTTCCCAAAAGAAAGGCACAAATAGTAGCAATTTTTTTTAAATTTAAAGTTTTTTCAATCAGGTATTTAATTTTGCAGTGAATATCCTTGGGCCATAATACTCAAATGGCCTCAAGTCCATTATAACATAACATTGTTATTCCAAACTCCTTGTAGGGCAGTGTTAGAATGATGCAAAAAATAATATTTCTGAGCAAGTTGCTCTGATTTAGATCCACTGACTGTGTCACTTTGGATGACAAGTGACTTTGGTGATTCTCCTTGAAAAGGATTTTGCATGTTCATGTTTAAAGAAATGCTCATTTCACTTTATACACAGATATCTTTTCTAGGTAGAAAGTAGCTGTGTCATGCTAATGAAATGGAACTAATTTTAGTATTTCTGTTATATTTTCACTAAAGTATCTACATTATTATGAACAAAGTAGCAGGTAAAGCAGATTAAAGGTTTGTTTTTCTCCATTTTCCCCATAGTACTTAGTTAAAATAGTAATAGAAAGAAAAAAAATTACCAGAACAATATCTGTATTCACCTGATAATGAGACAATTGTGTCTCCACAGACTGAAACTTGACATCTCAGCTTAACAAATGGATGATAAGGAAATTCAAAATGCTTTTATATATCATCCTATATTCTTATCTTGTCCTTTTTCCCCCCTATTCTATTTGCTAATGATAAAATGTAATAACATCTGGTTTTATTAATTATCTTTCCCATTCCAAGTACCCTGAAGTATATTACAAAATATTGACACACAAGCTGGTCTTTTCCATGGGTGTGTAAGAAAGAGTTCAGTGTGTCTGGTAAAAGAAGGGGGGTGCTCTGCATATTTTCTTTGGTGTGATGGGCATTGACTTCATGCAGAACTGTCCTTAATAATAAATGTAGGCAGAGTTTTTAAGAGGAGGAGGACTGCTTGAGCAGGCGGCCCAAATGTTATCCCTCCCAAGGAAGGGGTATAGCTGAAGTATCAGTGGAACTTCTGCTCAGACCTCCCAGATCAGCCTGGCAGATTTTTGTGTGAAGTACAAATTAAAGGGAAGAATAGAGAAAATACAGCCAGAGCACTACATATATCTCCTTCCTCATCTCCAGTCACTTTTTTCCCCCATACAAAATCAGGGCAAATAAATATCCAGATGGATGCAAAGTAATGCACTTTGATTTTAAGTATCAATGTCTATATCACAAGAGAACAAAATAATTGGGAAAGGATCCCCAAACATTTTAAACTGTCACAGATTCATTTATACCAGTATTAGGTAGTTACTGTTGCCAGTACTTCCCAAAATTTCTGCAAAATATTTTGAAATATCAGACACAAAAAAACCTTTAAACAGTAACCTAACAACTTTGGGCAGCACCACCAAAATGTTCAGACGTAGTGAACATGACTCACACTCACCAACCTCTATCCTAGGAGTGGTTTCTAAATTAGGCTTCTAAATTACTTCTTCATTGTAATAATATTGTCATCCTTCCTGTTACTGCTGTACTGTGGCCATAAGATGTTACTCAATTTCTCTCTGCAAGCATCCTATAAGTGAAAACACTTATCTCTGAGTATTGATATTTAAAGAAGAGCACATTAAATACAGTAAGAATAGACAACAACACAAAAGCATACAGGGACAGAAGGTAACTGGTCTGCTGTCTGCACCAAGGTTAAACATACCGTGTTAGCTTGTGGCCAGAATAGTATTAGACTATGAAGAGCAGCAGCTGTGGCATAATACTTTTTTGAAGGAAGAAAGAAAGCAGCTTATTTACAGCTAGACTTGTTGCTACACATAGTGTAAATAAATTAATAAGAATTTTCTTAATAAATCAATTTATCTTTAGAAACCTTATGTATTTTCTTCTGTGTAATAAGTTGATGTAGCTAAAGTAACTAGTGTTACGCTAGTTATAGTGGGAGGGCGCTGTTTGAGAGTCCAGGTCCAGTGTTAGGATGAGTATTTGATGAGTGGAAAAATAAGTACTTTGGAGCAAAGCAAAGTGGAAGTGTGGAAAGATTCAGCTTCTAGAGAATCTTACCTCTTCAGAAACTAGAACAGCAATATGTTATTTAAAGAAAATGTTTCAGGAACCACTGGTGTGGTAGATTTTGCCCTTTCTCAACTATATTTTCACAGAGGTGAATCAACAAGAATGCCTCCTTGATCATTGGTACATATTGGTGTATGCACACCCTCAGTTACAGGCAATTGACTAAACTTTGATATAATGATGGTAAAAAAAAGAGTAATTTTGAGATGGAAGAGAAGTAGCATTGAGCTTTTGACCAGGTCAAGCAGGTAGTAGCCTATGTGTGACGTTAGTGTTGATCAGAAACAGAGACGTAAAAATTCTGCCATATACCAGCACGGGAGGCAATGGCAGCTTGTGACAACATCAGCAAGAACTTATGGCAAGTGAGCTCCTCAAGAAATGCAAGGCAAGCTGTTGGGCTTCAAGAGCTGAGGCTACAAAATATTCAAAAATAACTACATTTCAGGGGAGTAAGAGGTTTGTGCTGCTGTTGAGGACATTCTGTGTGCCACTGCAGTGCTAGGCACAGAGAAATTACTGTGATTATACCCTAAACTATCTGCCCTGAACTTTTTCTTCAAGGATTCAAAGCCCAGTGATGGAAGAACTACTGCCATGTAGCAAAAGTATGTGCTAACCTTTACCCAAGATCCTGACAGGGACTAGGTGAGTTTATTAGTCCGTAGCCAGCAAATCAACAATGTGAGAAAACCAAATTCCTCAGGCTATTGAAGCTCCAGCATATCATGAATTTAGTGCTGTAAACAAACAGTGGAGATTGTTTACATAGATCTTGTAAAATTACTGCAGGGATCAGGAGGTGGTGAGCTGCTAATTGGAATCCCTCCATGGGAGGAGCTGCCACCTGTGAAGGGACTGGAGGCTCTAGTCAGTTTGCAGAAGTAATGGACTTGAAAATAGCCTTGGAACATGTTCAGATGCATCATTGGCCCCAGTATATGTACACAAAGTCTTCTAGTTAGTGGCTAATGCAGTGTAAAAATGTCTCAAAAACTGGAATCATGTTAACTGGCAGCAACAAGCAGGTGAGCCTGGGAAGAAGGAAGTAAAATGTTAGTGTTTAATTGTGTGTTTTCCTTTTTTTTTTTTTTAATACATGAATCTGTAATCAAAAATTTATGTTAGCTGACAATAAAACATAAGTAAAATTCCTCTAATTGAAAGCATTTTGCCTCTGACAACTGTTGGCAAGATGGCACAAACAAGATTCCTAGAGGATAGCTCTGAAAAGCAAGATACTAATCCCATCAGGTTGCTAGCATACCCGTATTTGTGGAAAATGCTAAGGAGGGTGCATAGATGGACAGATCTTAAGGAACAAATATGCCAAATTACTGATGGAGCTGTAGAGGTATCCCTTGCAGATTTAGGAACAGACCTAATAAATATGGATGTTTCATGCTGGACAAATACAGACAAGTGTCTGTGTACACAAGATTATGGTGCATATGTTTAAAAAGTGAGAAGAGTACAAGCACGACAGAAGACATATAGCATCAAAAAATTCTCAAAGAGACCTGGAAAAGATAAGATCAATATTTAGGAAATATTTGGATGGCAGAAGATTGATTTACAGTTTCTGAGAGAAACTCTATCTGGAGGGCAAAATGTGTCATGAAAAAACTAAAGATAGATTTCTGACCTATCTGACATTGAGTCAGGAAATGAGCAACACATTACAGAAGAATTCTAGTGGTTCAGTGGCATCTGGGAATCTGAAAACATAATGGATAGCAGTAGGCATGCATAATCCTTTGGAAAGACATCCAAGAAACTGATGACAAGGGCAAACAAACAGAAAAGGATCCTTACCTAGCAGTGTTGGATCCATCAGAACATCTTCCCAGGCAACAAAACAAATTGTGATGAGATAGAAAAACATTTTTATCCCCTGAAGTCATCTGGACCCCATCAGAGAAATGACAGACTCTGTCACAGTTAGGAGAATGCAAGCAATGTGGGCAGCCCTCTATAGCCAGGAAGATCTGCAGCTGCGCACGATCACGTCTGACTGTCAAATTGCCAAAAAATGGCAATAGCCCCTGCTCCCATGGAAAATACTGCCTGTAAGGTAAACACAGAATGAGAGAACAGTGGAGAGAAAACTGTGGATGGCAGCATGGAATTGGCAGATTGACAGTATATAAAGGACAGAAGGATAGCTACAGAGTGACCTAGAGTGACATAATGTGAGAAATGAATATGCCTAATACATCTACAGCAAGGGTTACAGCAGCTGATAAATCCTCATAGGTACTAAAAATACTTTCAAAATCTGACTTTCAAAGACCAAAATCTTTTTAACATTGATATGAATTCTGAAAAGATCTTTTTCCATTCTGATTCAGAAGTAATCATCAACCTTTATCCTCCAAGAAGAAAGCTTGATTTAGCCAACTATACATCAAACCCATTTCAAACTGATGGCAAGATCTTTCCTTTTTCCACCAGATTCCATCTAAGACTTTGTTTTAATGTCTAAGATATTAAAGTACATAGACTTTCTGAAAATGCATTTAAAAATAGCTTAAACAATATCTGATGTTCCCAAGTGTGAGTTATTTAACAATACAATAATTTGGTGCAGATTCTTTAAGCAATTAGTGCAAACACAAAGGGATGAAAATCTGTTTTATTAAATATAGCACAAATAAGCAGAATTTCAAGTTTTCTCCTGCTTTGATTTTTAAGTGAGAAATGTTGCATTTATCATATTTATATAATATTAAGAAAATATATAGATACTAAGGAAATATATAGAATAATATTTCATATGTTTATAGAACACTGTCACAAATGGATTATCTGTGTTGTGGATTCTAAATTTAATCTAGGTAGGACTGGTTATCAGTGTCACATAATTACATCAAAGTAAAATTATACAATGTCTTTCTTCAGAGTATCAGGGAAGAGCTTAGTAATTGACACTAGTTAGAGATTTTAGGTTTTACTTTATTTGTATGAGTGTTCAAAGCAGTTTCTTAATTTTGTCTCTACCACATTAGCAGCAGTGGAACTTCAGTGTTTTAAATGGAAATTAACGGGCAAGTTAAAATTTTATGGGAAACAGTGAGATTGCATTTAGAAGGCTGACATGTTCCCTAGCATCCTCTGTGAGACTGTGAGAGCTGACAACGTGGTAGTGCCCATTTCACAGTTTACTCACATTTTTCAGGTAGCCTTACTGAATGGAATCTCTCGCTTAAATGAAAAATACAACTGTGATCCATTGTAGACAGGCAGGATGGATGAAAGAAATGGTGCCAAGTACTGTAAAAATAGACCCAATACATATTTTGCCATAAAGTATGCTAGTATACTAGATGTGAAATATTGAATATTTGAGCTTTTAAAATACAGCTGTAGAGAGTCATGATACTTAGGCATCAAACCAAATATACCCTTCCTATCTGTGAAGTATCTACAGTAAAAGACATACTTTTTGGCACATGTAGACATGAAATGTGATGGAAGAATTTTCTTTTGTTTGTTTTTTAGAGTAGGCAGTTATATCTCTTTTGTTTAATTAATTAAAAATTATGCATTTGTTTTGAAAGCTCTCCATATGATTCTGTATATTCTTACAAAGTATAAATCTATTCAGGGAGTTATTCCAATTAATGCTATTTATGGAAAAATATCAGAGATTTAACTTTAATCTTAGATGCCACTGTAAATAGTATTTTTTTAATATTTCACAAACAGATGGTCAGGGTTTTAATATAACTTCTGGATTGCATCTAGGATGTCTAACCTTAAAGTAGGAAGATAATCTAAAGAGATAGTTTACCAACCAAGAAATTGGTACCATATTATATTATATTTCAAAATTAGTTACTTCAGTTGATGGAAGCAATTAACCACTGAGTTCAGTAGGAACTGTGTTGGATTTTCATGACACTGAATTGAAAACTGAATGCATTCCTAAAAGTCATGGTCTAATTAATAAATTATTGAAAGGGCACATGGCAAATTTCTATTCCTTTCATATACACAAGATGTAATTATAACAGTACTTCTCACCTGAAGTACTCTAAAAATATCTCTTACCTAACAATGTACCTGTAAATTCTCATCACAATAGGGATGAACATACTTCCATGCTAAAGGAAAAAAATAAACATCTGTCAATGCTCATGGCATGCTATGAGCATAATATGAGAGCATTTATGTAACGCCCTTTGCTTCCATTCTCATTGCTTCTAGTGCAATGTTTTGGCTAGCAATAAATATTTGGAGCACATGAAAACTGAGAAATTTCCCCTGACACGTCATTTGAAAACTGACTCTCTGGAAAACAGTTTTATATTTTATGTTAGCTGGAAATTTTATTTTGAATACATGTAGATTAAACTTTGATTTTATAGGTTTTAAAACTTCTCATTCATAATTGTGCTTGTATGTTCATAGATATAATGTGAAGTGAGAACGGAAGAGTTAACAACCTTACTCTGTTTCTACTACCATATTTTTGTTGGAATGAGCTATCCGTTTCACTATATCATTACAGTGCTGATTTAGAGCCTTAAAATGTGATACATAATTTCCCTGAGTAAAAAAAAAAAAAGAAGTGAGGATTGGAATATAGCTTATCTGCAAGGGAAATAAAGAGTTTGAAATAAAGTAGGAAAATGTGGCTAGGTAGTTTTTTTAGTAGGTTAGTATTTTTGAATGCAGATTTTAAAATGTTAGAAATAATTTTAAATTGCCCTGGCATTGCATGAACATTATTGGATTAGTCATTAATTCATGCTGGCAGCAGATTTTTTAATACCTTTCCTTCTTTGCTCTGTGAGAAAACAGATCATTTTAATGGATATTTAAAGCCCCAAGATGTACTTAATACTGGAAAATCTTCAATGCGAAACTGGCAAAACCATAGTGACTTCTTAATTTTATTCAAAACTGTCTCAATGCAGCTAATACATCATGGAGACAGGTGTCACCAAAGAGAGGTCTTGTTTACAGAATGACAGCAATGGTAAGGTTGGCTCAATTTGTGCTGTGTCTTCTTTGCTTTCCCTACTTTTGCTGTTTTAAAGTTATAGAGTAGAAATTTGCTGTTTCCTTCCGGTCTAGAAGGCTTTCATTGAGGATGGTTAATGAGATTGAAGACTAGTTTAGAAACTAAATAACTGACAAATAATTCTGTCTTAATTGATTCCTGCTGGGTTATGTTTTCCTATTCAAACCTGTACCAACCACAAACTGAGCCACAAAAATGAGTAATAAACATATCTGGGGACAGACAGAGGACTAGATTTTTTGAGAGATTTAGGTACACCAAAGTGTTTGAGAGCAGCTAAATACACTTTTCTGTGTAGATTCACCAGATAGCTCAAAAAGAGATAATACACCTGTACTAACACCCCTAGTTACTTGCCTAGATTCTGAAAAGGTTTAGTTTTGTTATCCAAAGCTGCACATACCTGGAAAAAAGGATGTTATGCAGTGCAATGCAGTGCAGTGCACAAAAGCACAAGTGCTCACTGGCATATCAGAGTTTACAAAACCCTGATAACTGTAAGCATCTTGAAATCTTCTGCACTGTGTGGTATTTGCACATTCTTGGCTCATAAAATCATGAACAATGAATCATTTAGCTAAGTAAACAAATAATTAAACCCCAAAGTTTTATTACTCTTACAGTCCTTATAGGTGTCCTTGTAAAAGGTGACTCCAGCCTAACAATTAAGTCACCAACAAAACCGTTGTTATTGGTTCAACACTAACAACCAACAATAAAACTTTTAAACCCACAGGAAAAAAACAATCAAAACACTTGAAATTTAAATGGTCAATGAAGGTCAGTAAATAAAATATTGCTGGCTGCAATACTACATTCCTCTTTTTTTTAAAATTTTTTTTTTACCTTTTAACTGTGTGGAATCTTAAGCAGAAAAAGATTCATTTCACAGCATTTGAAAAACATTCGAGATTATAGGATTCAATATGCTGTTTTTGCAGAAGAGAGGCAAACTGAGCTATATTATACTGGGCAGTTATTGCTACTGCAGAAATCCAGTCAGTTTTCTTTTAATATTTGCAAGGGCAGGAAAAAGATTAAAAGTTGGTGAGACTCAATTGCAACTTAAGAATAAGGAAATACAGTGTGCCATTTATCTGTCCATGCTAGACTCAATAAATGTCTGCCCATGCCTGTGAACAGAGGAATAAGAGTCTGATGTAGGAAAGCTTGTTTCCTGACTTATACAAGTTTGTATAGGCAAGCTGTGTGTGTAAAATCAACTATCCCAAGAGTGCCAGAACTTATGCCTGAGCCATCAGGCATAACTTATCGCAGCGCCTCTTCAGAACTTATGCCTGAGCGATCTTAGCTGGAGAAAGTGCTTTACTCCTAAACTCTCATAGTGCTAAGTGCTACCTCCTCTTCCTTCAATCTCTTTGAAATGGAAATCCGGTGAAGATTCTTGCTTAAACTGTATGAAGGATAGTGATTTTGACCTGCTTCCCTTCCTAACTTCTGTGTTTGCTCAACAATCTCATTTCTGGATTGCCTAATACATTATGTACAATGTAAGAGATCAAGGCTCTTAATTCGTATTTTAGATTCCAGGCTGGTAGGTCTCACATGTCCAACCAATATTCTCCTACGGATTAAATACAGCTGATTTAACTTAGATAACTAAATAACACCCCCATGTTAGATATTTAATGTGGTAAGATTTATCTCTCCTGCAAATGTGTATTTTTCTAAGGTGAAGCACCTAAATGAGGCAGATCTGATGTCACTCATGAGGACTTGAGGGGCACCTGCTCTCCCCATTGACCGAATGGATGGGAGCTCTACCTCTAGAAGTTTGCGTGCTTTCATACAACTGAAATGGAAGGTAAACAGAGCAGGCTATGCCTTAAGAATACTTTGGGATCTAGGCTGCAATGCCAGGCCCTGCACTTCAAATTTTTATATTGTCCCCATTTATGTTTTATTCCAGTCCTCAGAATCATTCAGTCATCCTCACATGATATTCTGTATTTCAAGTGCTTTTCAATTCTCTATCATCAATAAATTTCATTATCACATTGACACTTTTGTGCCAAATCCCTAATGAAATACTTAAATAACATCAGACCCAAGGCTAACATTTTAGGAATTTCACCAGTAAGTTTCTTCTATGAAAAAATACTAATTTCAGTTATTTTTACATTTTTATTGGTCAGTTTTTTACCTATAATACAGTTCTTCTATAATTCCTAATTTAATGAACATCCCATGTGACACTGCATTAATGTATTTTAGTGAAGAACTGATTAAATCTGCTGCATTTCTCTAAATGGCTTAGAAACAAAGTAACATGACCCATTATATTAAATCAGCTCAGAAATTATATCTCAGAAAAGTATAGTGTGAAAAGATAATTATTTTAAGATATTAATCAGAAATGAAAGTAATATTCTCAGAATTCACTCAGAGCCCTAACTGAAAGACTCCTTATTAAAAGAGATGAAGATAAACCAAAAGACTACTCTCCAGAAAAGAAAAAAAAATCAAATTAAATAATTAAGCTTTTTAAAATGACAGTAATTAACTGAGCTATATTTAGTGATCTGATATTTAAATATCAATCAGCTGGGTTTCCAACTCCCTTGGAACTGCAAATGCTGATTTTACAATGTAATATGATGTTTTATTTCCCCCCTCCTTGGTTCTTTCTTTCTGACAGCCTGATGAATTATATTGGTGTTTCACGTTATTGAGTCACTAAAGTTAGAGCACAAACTCATTTTTATGACAGCACTAAGATATTACTCTGCCTATTCCTTGAAAATGAAGAGTCTTTTTGAAGCTGCAATTGTTTCTATCTGCACCAAAAAAACCAATTTCTGTGGTCTCTTAAGAGAGAAATTACTTTCTAATGCACATCGCATCCGTGTGTCACGTATGACTTCAATAAACCCTGATATGTTTCTTGCTAGGTCTTCAGGTCAATGCCTGAAATACTGTACTGCTCCAGAGGAAAGGAATAACCTGGGAAATGCAGATAAACAGAGGATGCTTGTGATTCAAAAACACCGAAATATCTAACTGGGTGCAGTGCTGAACATGTTCTGTGTAGTGTTTTCCATCCAAGGCAGACTGTATTTTTTCTCCTATGAGCAGAATAGATTAGTACACAGACGTGTAATAATGCACATCGGACAGCAAAACCAGGATCCAACAAGATCAAGGGCAATTTATCATTCACAAAACAGATGATTGAAATTTAGGGGTGATCTCTGAGAATGAGGATTTTTTGGGAAAAACTGGATGGAATATTGGTTCCACTCAAGTCGATGAAATGTTGCCATCAATTTTAACAGAGATAAAATTCTATTTTCTTTCTTTTGTCTTTCTTTTCATGCATCCCTGTTTTTGATTCCCTGGACAACTCATATTAATAGTTTAATTTTTCAGTTTGGGCCTAAGGAAAAAAAATTGCATCTATGTATGTTCAGAGCATTTACATTGTCTCACTACATTTTGATTGATTATTTTTAAATTCAGATTTATTCCTAAGCATTACTGTGGAAAGGGTTGGAGCATCTGTGAGAAGGGTGATCAGGTGAAAGGCAATTACAGAGATTTGACAAAAATTCAATGGGAAACAAGTAGGACTTACTGTCTTTAACAATGTCTCTGTCTCAAAAGAAAACTGATGCTCTTAAGCATAATTAAAAGTTATCTACCAAGATGGTCAGAGAAAAAAAGCCTATAGGAAGAGATTAAGGGAAGTTTTTTGGACTGTCAGAGAGAAGACTAAGAGACAATGAATTAACTAATTGAAGGGCAGTTACAAACACGAGGGAGAAAAATTCTCAGCAAGTGTTTTAACAAGTGGCAATAAGATAATTCAGGCTTGACAGAAGAACTCAAGAAATCTCCCAGCTGTCTTCCTACTCAAAGCATAGTCAGCTGTGAGATTGGACCTGTTTGCTTATGGTTTCACACAGTCTGGTCTAAAAACCTTTGGGGATGGAAACTGCACAACCTCGCTTGCCATCCTCTTCCATTTTTTGATGCCCTCATTGTTTAAAAGTGTATCATTATATCCAGTCTGAGCCTCTCGCTTCAATTTATGCATGCTGTACATCATCCACTCAATATGCACCACTGTGAAGAGCCTGATATCCTATTCCCTAGCTCCCTGTTGGTATTGGTACGTTGTCATTAGGCTTTTTTGAGCCCTTCCATTCTTTGGTATGAACAAGTCCAGCTTTCTCTCTTTTTCCTGATAAGACAAATGCTCCAGCACCAACCACCATTGTGGTGATTCTTTCTTGAATTAGATTCACTTGTTCAGAATATTTTTTGTACTGGGAGATCCAGAATTGGATGCAGTGTTCCAGGTGTGGTCTCACGAGTGCTGGGTAGGATGGAACTGCCTCATGTGGGCTTGCTGTGCCCCTGATCATTTCACACAGAAGGCAGTTGGCCGCCTTTGCTGTCAGGACACTGCTGGCTCATGCTCAGCCTTCTATCAATGAGGACCCCCAGGTGCTTTACAGCACAGCAGCTCCTGAGCCAGGCCCTTCCCATCCCGTATGGTTTCCACGGCTTCCGCTTTCTAAGAAGAAGGATTTTGCATTTGTCTTGGGGAATTTTATAGGGTTCCTGTGGGACCATACATTCAGCCTGTCCTAGGACACCTTGGATGGCAGTCTGCTCTCAGCCGTGTCAGGTGTTCACTCCAGTTTAGTGTGTTCTGAAAACCTGAGCAGACTGCACAGTCAGTTCTTCAGGAGAATGGTGTTAAACTGAGCAGATACCAGAGCGGACCCCTGCAGTTCTACACTTTTTTGCCACCTCCAGACAAAGCACAAATCCTTTAACCACTACTCGCTGAGCCCACTACCCTCCAATCTTTTTTTTACTCATTTAGACTGGAATCTACTAATTTGGGTTCAAGAATATTGTGTAAGTCAGTATCAAAAGACTCGCTAAAGGTAAATTATTATTTTCTTATGGACTAAGCAGGCTGCCTGCCCTGCCACAAACTGAGGCTTATAATACTAAGGTCTGTGATTAAGTAAAAAATTTGATAAGGAGTAATGCAGTGCTGGAACAGATGACGAAATTTCCATCTCTGGAGTCTGTAAGGCAAAAATGTTACTAATTACTAATTAATTACTAATCACTGGTGATTGCCTATATTAAAGAATTTTATTGGATTACATGATCTGCAAAAGTCTGCCTAACTAGCACTTCTCTGATTTTATAGCCCTTTGATATAATTAATCCTAAAATTCATAAAGTTTTGAATATTCTCTATATGACAGGATGTTGCGATGCATTTATTGCTCTTAATATAATCTTATTGTCTTCTGAAAATTTCCTCAGTGTTGTACCACAATCACATTTTTGTATCAGATTAAGCCATTTTTTTGCTTACATGTAGCATACATAGGACTGTGTTTTGCCCATTGTACACTATTTTTTAATTACTCTGGGTAAAAAATAAGTACTTAAGGATGCTCTAAGGCAACATTTTAAATACAACCAAGAGAGCTTTAGAAAGCATTATACAGAACATGCAGTCATTTAAAGTTTTCTCTCATATGAAGTTCACAACTACTCTAATAGTTGTAACAAAGAAACTAGATGGCATTTTCCCTCCTCAACCACCCTAAACCCTGTATAGACAAAGAAAGAAATGTTTAGGTTTTACTGTGAAATATGAATAACTACATTTCAAATGGCTTTGCATCCAAGGATGACCAAAGTACCTAAAAAATGTTGAATCCCATCAATCATATATCATACAGACTTCAAGAGTGGCATTTCAGTAGTGTTATGAGCACTCAACATCTTGCAGGGTTATGTCAAATAAATTCCATTCAAGAAAGCTGTTGAACTGACCTTTTTGAGATTCAAGATAGAGAAGATGCTGTTCCAACAAAGCTGTATTTTCCACCTTTTTATCTTATCATCATATTAAATAGGACCCATGTGCAACTGATTTTATGTTGCTTAAGACTTTTCATATAGAGTCACTTCTTTTCAGGTCATAAAAATTGTTATTATACCTTCATTGGATCTACAAAATCAGAAACTTAGTAGTTATTGAAACTAATGGGGATTTGACCTAGCAAAACACATAAAAAATTCTCATATTCTGTACCAATTTAAGGAATTGAGTATACCTTATCATGCAATCAGTTAATGTATATTGAGAGGTTTTTTTAAGCAATTAAGCATGGCACTCTGTATATGTATTTTTTCAACGTGATTTTGCAATCTTGTGTATTTGAATGTTTTTCTTAAAGCTGTGTGAAATTTGATTTTCACTTTCAGTGTATCATATCATGTACATATAATTTTCTGTCCATCCAAGGATATGGCTACAGAAAGGGATATCATCTTTGCAGTAAATTGTACTGCCACTGGATAGCTTTCAGAAGAATGTGATATATTCATTTAAGGCTTGAATTAGATTGTCTGTTTTCATCTCTATTCACTACCCCATTTTCTCCATGATTTACTTTAATTTCCAAACATCATCCAACTGTTTAAAAAAAATAAAATCAATGCACTGAAAAAGTGTTTTCCATCTCCCACATTGCAGACCCTAGTGCTGTATCCTCATTTTCATCTTGGAAATAATGATCTCACAGAACCTATTTTTAAGGCCTGGGTTCAAATCTAGCTCAGTATTAAAATGGAGTGATCAGAAGTTTTCCATCTCCTGCCTAGGAAAAACTTTGTCACATTTTAACCCATGGTTGTTGCCTTTGTCAAAAGACAGAAAATAGAGCACTCCAAACTGAACAGTAAGCAAGACCCCTATCTTACAAAACAGTGCTGGAATTTCAGTTTTGTCCTTTTGATCCCAGCCATGCTCCATGAGGAGGTCAGAAGGGGCCTCTGGGGCAGCTGCTCTTCTGGCTCATGCCCGCACAGATCTCGCTGGCAGTCAGGCCTGTTGCTCACCTGCTGCTGGGTGCCAGACGATGGCAGATGCTGCCCCAGCACGTCTCTCACTAGATGCCAAATGCAGCCACCTTCTCTCTCTCCACACTAGTCTTATCCAGTTTGTTATCAGGCCAACCCCTGCTGCTTTAATATTTATCTCTAAGCAAAGATTTTAATAAAATCTTCTAAACTAGGTTTTTAAAGATCAAAGCTGCCTTTATCATCTGATTACCTGCTAGGAAATGACAAGTCTAAACACCTTGGAACCACTCAGGTTTGACAGATTAATGGCTCTTGAAATCCTAAAGTGTCAGTGTCCAGC
>JAYDZK010000113.1:126119425-126142323 GCA_034509185.1 Euphonia xanthogaster
TTGTTTAAAGTAATCAGTGAGAGGATTATTACATTCTAGAAGAGAGGGAGAGGGCACCTTGAGCCAGCACTACCTGTTCTTAAATTCATTGGGAAGGAGACTGAAAGTGTGTAGAAACTTCTAGGCAAATACCAGCTCCTTCTGCATTAGATTGTTTTGCCAGGGAGGATTCACCTCACTAACTAAGTGTGCTCTAAAAAATTTGTGATATCTGGCTTTCTCAGGGTCCTCCATTCCTTAGTACATTAAGATTTTATCACTATTCTGCCCTAGATAATGCTCTTCTTTCAACATTTGCATTTTTCCTTTGCAAAGAGAGAAAAATACCACATAAACAGTCTGTTGGTTTGAAAGTCAGAATGTGGTCAAAATTTCTTTTTTTTTTTTTGCTAATATTTCCAATGCAATTAATATCTCTTCTATAATTTATATTTTAAAAAGCTCTCTTTCTCCATTTTCATGATGTAGTTCTCCCCTTTTGGGAAATGAGATGAATATATGTTTGCTGTCTCCTATGCATTTATTGTCTTCTGTGATCATTGAGGAGATTCCACAAGGATGCCACTAAAGGGGTTCCACAAGCAGGTGAAGTTGACTTTCCAAAGGGATTTTACACCCAAGATCATAGATTTATCTCTTTCTGAAAAGCAGAGAAAGCAAGTCAGTGGAAAATTCACCCAGAAGCAGTTTTCCAGTTTCTTTAATTTTCATTTAGATTTTATTAACTTGCCCCTCAAAATAGTTTTTACTAATGTCTTTGAACTTGGAATATGATTCTGCCAAGGTCATTCATACTTTAAATTGCCGGCTGTTATCTCTTTCAAAGCTTTTATTTACAGTTTGTCAGAAAAATGGATCTTGTGTACATCTGTGACAACTTCTTATTTTTACTTTTTAAGGGTTTGGGTGTTGGGGTTTTTTTAAGGTTTTTTTTTGTTGTTGTTATTGGTGGTATTTGTTTGGTTGTTTTTTTTTGTCTTTTCCAGAATTCAGTCCAAACACCTATGCCCCGTGCTCAAATTCTGAAGGACTGAACCTAATGCCTGTTTGATGGATTTATTCAATTCATCTACCTGCAGCTGGATGAGAAAGAATGAGATCCTGTTGTCATCTCATTGGTATACCATCCAGTATATGAGTCTTCACTATGAAAAGATACTATTTTAATATGAATACATGCAGACAAAATTCTCCCTTAGTATTAAATTTTAAAATAAAAATTAAATGTAGGAAAAGACTTATGACAGTTTTTTGCTGTGAGGATGGGTGACTAAGGTACTGGGGCATGTGAACTTTGCTTGTGTTAATTTCATGTTTCTAAACTTTTCTATGAGGCATTCTATCAGTAAAAAGATTAAAAGGACTTGCCTGTCTAAAACAAGTAAATTAATTGTTTTTAAATAACAGACAAAGAAAAGATGATGCTGACTTCATTGTAGCAGAAATCTACAATGCCCAGGGGAAGTCCACTATGTACTAAAACAGTTTTCTAATTTATGTTCTATTTCATGAATGCACAATAATGTTGTGTCCGGTTAGAATTATAATTTATGTGACAAAAATCTTGCATTTCATGGATTTTATTGCTGAGAAGAGAAAATCTGGTTCTTATGTATGTCACATAGAAAACCAATATTTTAAACTGTCACTCTGTGAATTGAAGATCAGAGTATCATGAATATATGCAGGGCAGTTTGTCCTTAGAAATCCAAAGCTGTTCACATTGATACTGTAAATGATTACACTTTCCCACAGCATAAAATAGGATTTTTAAATAATTCTGTGATTTCCTATATCACAGAATAAGGGGTAAGAATTCTTGTCAGTTGTCACCTACTTTCTGTGTTAGTTTTTAAATTCTGTTCCTGTACGTGTGCTAATTTTTTATTTGTGGTTTCAGCTACATCCCACATAATGTGAACACGATCATAGAATCACAGAATTATGTCAAGTTGAAAAGGACCCCAAAGAATCACTGAGCCCAATCCCCTGCTCCACGCAGGACTATGTAAAACTAAACCATATTACTGGAGGCATTGTCCAGACTCTCCTTAAACTGTCAGGCTTGGTGCCATGACCACTTCCTTGGGGAGACCATTCCAGGGTCATCCTATCAGTGAAGATACATTTCCTAATGTCCAACCTGAACTCCTCCAGTCACAAATTCTCTCAATATCCTTGTGGTCACCAGCAATTGAGAGATCAGCAGCTCTGCCTCTATGATGAGGTACAAACTGATTTCAGCTGCTCTTTGGAAGTCTGGCCTTCTCACCACTCAGTGTTTGAGTACAAGGGATTGTTCTCCTGTCTGTCACAAATTGATCCTTTCCACAAGCAATACAGGGAGTATAGTAGGGTATTGGCCAAATTGATTCTACATCCATATTATTGGTGCTTGAAAGAGCAATCAGATAGGCTCACACACTTTTTCTTTCTAAGTGATTCCAGTAAGAGTCTTCTTAACTTCTTACTTCAGCAATTTTCTTTTTTCTTTTGTTTCTTTCCTTTCTTTTGTTTTTTCTGACCACCTGTGTCTTTTTCCACTAGAAAGTGCTTAAAATAGATTTGTTCCTTCCTGAAGTGGATGTGCCAAGTATTTCTCTGTTATAAGACAGGGAAAAGTAGAAAACAAAAATACAGTTGAGGCACAGCATTGGAAAAATTGTAGGAGAAAAAGATAGTGAATTCGGTGCATATGTTCAAATGAGAGCAGAAATGTCTCTTCTTCTGAATCTTTCCTTCTTACTATTGAGAGTCAAAGTTGTGCTTGATAGTTTGACTTTCAGTAGTAAGAAGCTAGATAGAAGAAGCTGGATAGCTTCTTACTATTAAGTGTCAAAGTTGTGCACACTCAGTGAAAGTACTCTAGTATAGGATGCTGTAAAAACCCCAACATCCACCCCAGAATATCCTAAAACTCAAGACTGAAGAATTTAAAATTAAATCTCTACTGCAAATCAAGTGAGAAAAAAATCTGTCTGAAAATTGAGTCACACACATGCACGTTGACTTAGTTTGCAGGAAATCTTTGCCCTGTTTGCTTGTTTGATAGTTAGAATGTAACTAAAATTGTGTGATCCATTGTAAATGGCTGAGTGAAATCACTGTAAGAGTGGCCTGTTCTGGGAAAAGAAAGACCTGGGTTGACAACAGCTGTAAGCCTGGATTTTCAGGGATTGCAAAGTCTAAGCAGATGGCATGTATGGAAATTAATTTCCATGGGCTTCAGGGACTCCAGAAACTGAGGGCTGCAGAGCCTAGACCATCTTGCAATGCAATTTCCTGAGGGCTATAGGGTATGATGTGTCAGAGAAAGTTGCAGCTATGAACAAAACATGCTGATCTGTGATGTGTTGCTGTCACCCAACATGGGCCTGATCCTGCTTTGCAGAAGGCAACTGTCAGGAGCTTGCACAGCTGGACAGCTGAGATATCCCTCATAGTCTGCCTCTCCTCTTTCACTGAATTAGCCTTCATTCACATGGTTTCACATGGGCTCTACACCCACCCTTCTGACATTCATTCTCCATGATAGCACAAGGACCAAGCAATATACTCATGGCAATGGGGATCTATGAAAGGAAGATAATGCCAGATCCCAGCCAAAGACTAAAACTTCATTTTCCATGCTTCTCACTTATACACCTGCTCTAATGCCATACAAGAAAAATCTCTGGAAACAATCAATATTGTTTGTGAACAGTTCTATAATTCCAGATATTATAAAATTGGTAGGGTATATTATATAAATTTGAATTAATATTAAATAGATAAGCTAGTAACCTGAGCATGCACAGCACCTTTCTCTGACTTGGTGCTAACAGGCAAAAGGGTGTTCTAGTTGAGTCCTACTAAACTCTCTTGAAATTTAGAGACATCTACCAGAAATACTCTGCAGCTTGCACTGCTGCCCAGACTGGCTGGTCATTGTTTGACACAGCATTGCATGGGCCAAAACTCAGTCAGACACTAAGACAAGTTAGCACAAAGACAGTCAGGTTTAAGACCCCAGAAGTGTTCCTTGTAAGTGCACACTGTATTATGGCCTGTTTGCCTGACATCAGCCAGGGAAGTATTATGGAACAGATGGGCATATTAACTAGATGTTACTGCATCAATAAGTAACTGCAGAAAATATTGGCAGTGACCTATAGCTTTTGCAACATCTGAGCAATACTCCTTTCTGTTGACAAATTATTTAACCCAACATGAAACTGAAGGGGGAGAAGGAAAAGAAAACAGGGTAATAAATGTGCATATGTAACATAGTATTAATATGAAAATAGTTGACCGTGAATGAAATTTCCACTGTGATTTCTTATATCTCCATTTCTTGAAAATGTCATGGAACCAGGTTCCTCGAAATGGGCAATATCATCTCTGGGACTGCCTTGTGGTATATCTGGAGATAAGAGTTGGTGTTGCCAACTTCTAAATGTTTCTTCTACCCATTGTTACTCAGCAGCCGTTATCTTCTGTAGTAAATGAGGAGTGACCTCAGCACAATTCACCATAAATGGGAACTCTCCTTCAGTTGGCTCTTCTCCCCCATTCCTAGTAAGATTGTCTGCCCCTAGTTATTTTTTCTTTTTAGAGACTGAGTGCAGTAGGAAGTCATTTATCAGCATGCTGAAGATTAGTTCAGCCTCCTGTAATTTAATTTCTTCATTTGCTTCTGCTCTCTGTTCTGGTCTATGGTAAACAAGACAGCTTGCTCCCATACATCAGTTTGACCATAGCTGAGCAGATGAAGATTGTTGTAGCAGCTACTTTGTGTTCATCTTGTCAGAATGAGCCACAGATTAAAATAAAATTTGAGTTGATAATTCTACAGTGCAGATGGCCACCTGGACCAGCAGTACTATGTTATTGCTCTTTTAAAGGAGCTTGCTTCTCAGGTACTGGTCAGCTTTGAAACCTAAGGAAAACCACAGGGCATGCCTGGCATACCAGACTGCAAACAGATCACAGAGGGAGAGATGACAGTGCTGAAGTTTAAATGCACTGACTGTTTAAGACTAATACAGATTAAGTCTAAGAGTAACAAGGTCAAAAATCTCAGTTGCATGCTCTTGCTAATTTATCCATATATTTTAGCATGCAATAGTGAGAGTGAATTTGCTCAACCCTACCACTGGGCCGTGCAAGCATTATCTTGTTCATGCTAGTTATTTTCTTTCTCTGCCAATAACTTTGGCTTTGTGAATGGTAACTGCTGTTCTATTGTTATGCATTGATATTTTGTGTAATTCTGTTATTTAATATATTGTGATAATTAAACTAAGAACAATATGACTATTTGTTTTTTGATGCTGCTTTTTAGGTTTAATAGTATTTGTATGGCCCAAAGTAGCTGTTTTCCAGCTTTCCTACAAGGCCTAGTAAAAGACATTCCCTCTCCTCAGAAGCCTTTTTTCTGTCACAGAAGAATCCTTTAAATCTGAAGAGACCTCTTAAGATCGTCTGATCCAATAGCTCTGCTGGAGCAGCTTGCCCAGGACCCTCTCCATTCAATGAGCATCTCCACAGAGGGAGACTTCACAACCTCTCCTTGCCCAAGTTTTACTATAATCACTGTAAAAGAATCCCTTCTTTCTTTTGTTCAGATGGAATGTATGTTTTTGTGTGCTTTCTTTTTCATTTGTCTCCGTCATCTCTTCTGTCAATTGGCACTATTGAGAGAGCCAGGCTCCCTCTTCATCACTCCCTTCCACCAAGTATTTATTAAATACATGGACAGGTTCCCCCCCAAGCCCCCTTTCTTTACCAGGCTGAATTTTATCTATATAGACAAAGAAGTAATGAAGAAGGTCGAAAAGTGAAATAAAATACACTTTTCTCAACTGAAATTAAACCTTTCTCTGGAAGGATTTGTACAACAATAAGTAGGAGTTTTTCGTTTTTTTTGCTGTTTCTTTTGTTCCTATTTTTTCTTTTGCTTATTTTCTTTTCTTTCTGAGACTTTCTAACTCATTTTATTTAAATTTAATTATTGCTATTTATTGTATCTGTTATGTCAATCTTACATTGTGTCTCTAAACTAAGGAACTATTTTCCTGGGTTTTTTTGTTTGGCTTGGTGGGTTTTTTTTCAAATCTTCACCAATGCTTTCTTTTCCCCCTACAGAAAATGCCCACATCCTGTGAGTTTTATGAACATCACCTTTTAGAAGGAAGACCTGATGTTTTTCCTGTAGGTGTTCAATAATGTGGCTACTGTTAGGAATAGCCCTGGTAAAGTACAAATAAAAGGTTATTTGTGGTAGTTTTATTTCTAAATGCTAATAGCATGGCATCAGCTCATAAATCATTAGTGATGAGCCCCTAATTATGTGCCAGCATCACAGTGGGATCCAACCTAATACCAGAAATTTACATATTCATGAATACACCCATATTTGTGCATGGAAAAATGCAGAATACAGCAGAAATCAAATAGTCTTAGTTTTCTCCAAAGTGTTATTTGGGTGAATTGCCTCCTCTCCTAACATGCTTTTTCCATCTATTTACCTATGATGTATATATTCAAATTCCAAAAAGTTTTCTTTGGAGTTCAGTTTTAGACTGTACATAGTTTCAACTTGTCTAAAAGAATGTGTGTAGTCTGCAATATTACGGGTAATGAATACCTCCTATAATTAGTGTCCACTCCATTTCTACTTGCTGACATGAATTTTGCACTTAAAATATGGCTGGTGTATGTTTAGTCTAGAACTAATGGGCTATTATCTAAATTTTCTGTGATGTAAGTTGGAATTAATGTTTTTAAAAAAATCCACTCTTTCTTCAGTGGATATTTACAGTTGTCTGGAAATGGGAAAGTTTGTTTTGGATAGTGTAGGTACTTGAACAGATCAGCTACAAGGGATGACTTGTACCTGCAAGCGGTAAGATCTGGAGGGAAGAAGATGGGCTTTATTTGTTGTGTTTTTACAGAACCTCACCTTACCCGCCCTAGGAAACATCCTTTATTGATGTGAAAGCAATCAGCCTTTCCCAGCCCTGAAAGAAAGCAGTGTGAGAGTTTGCCTTTAGGCACAATTTTATTCTGCAGAATAAAACTTGAGGGAAACATTAAAACAAACACTTTTTTAATGTTTACTGCAGGTTCTCAGCCCTAGAGACTTAGAGTGTCTTTTTGTTTGTGCCCCTTTGAGAGCAATACTCTCTAATTTACCCTGCTCAGTCTTTCGATCTAATGTGGCAGCTCACCTGTAGATCTCTTTCAAATGAGTCACTTCCTACGTCTGTAGTAATTTTCACCTTTTTCATTGAAAACTTTAATTGGTAAAGATGTGCCGACACCTGACACCCTGTCTCCTAAAGGGCTTTCTCTGTACAGACTGCTTGGGGCTTGTTGCCTCTGCTGTAATTCAGACACCACTTATGGCAATTGTTAATTGAATATATCTATGACCAGTTATTGTGTGCATTTCCACACAAGCTATTATTCAAGGACACCTAAGCAGTTTTTGCAATTATGAATTACTAAGATTCATATCAGACTGCACAGCATGTAATGATAATAAGAAAATCAGTATGTCTAGGACTGAGAAATCTCTATTTTAGAAAGTAATGTCTTGAAAAAATGACTTGCCAAGAAATTCAGAATGCTGATTCTCTTCCCACCTGTTCCCCGCCCAGCCCCACAAGCTGTATACCTGTATCCCTCTCAGACATATCATAGTGGCATAGAGTCCTTGCTGCACCACTGGCCAGATGCTGTTGGTCAAATACTGGGGAAGCTTCTCCTGATGGCACAGTTTTCCATGTCAGCTGAATCCCTTCCTTGTTATTCAACAGACTCCCTAGCACAAGACTCAATACTGGGCCCTGTGACAGGTCTGCCGAGGCATGAAATGAAAGTTCAATATCTAGGGGAAATTGCACAAGGAATTTGTTGAGTCACACTTACCCAAAGTATGGCGGGGTAAAAACTGCCAAGTTGTTCTGCAACAGTGCTTTGCATAGTCCAATAATCTGTCTTTGACAGAGAGAAGTGTTGGGTGCTTTCATATCATGTGCTATAAATTCAGTAGTTATATGGTAAGGAATAAAAAATCTTATTAAACAAAAAAGTCTTCCTAGTTTTGTCAACTCTTAATTATGAAATGTGCTTCTTTGCTCTCACTTTCCTTAGACTACCACAGCAGTGTGATAGGAATTTTTTTCCCTTCATCTGTTCTAGTTTATGCTTGAAATTGCAGGCAGAATCCTGCTCATCCTCTCAGCTAAGTATTTTTCCTGCATGCAGAGTCCACAGTGGTGTGCCACTGAGGTTATGCCTGTCCTTTGGTCCTGGACAGCTCTTTTTCTATCTGGAGGAGGCTGAAACATGGTCTGAAACCAGCAGTGTTCCAATACTCAGTAATGGTTCATGACCTTCATCAGAACAAAACAAGAAAAATTATCTGGTAAGGAAATGAGTTTTTTAAGCTGATAAAAAACACTCTGTAAGGTGTTTTTTATTACCCATGGTCCTAGATTGTTCTCATTTTGCTCAAATCTACCTTTCATTATTTTTGTGACAAAAATAATAGCAAGCATATTGAAAAATATGAGAAAAATATGTGAAAATATAGTGAAAAAATAAATAAAAATTATTTGATTAATTATCACTACACATTCCTGTTGTATAGAAATGGTACTGTTGCATAAATTAAAATATTGAAACGATACAGTCCCATAAATGAATATATTTTAAAATATTCTTTAGGTCACCTTTAGCTTTATTAAATTAAAACATTTGACAGAGGGCAACTAATGTGGCAATATACTCTCCAGATTACATAACCAAGTAGCCTTCTAGTGCAAGTGCAAGCAAGCTATTTTCCTGTTTACATGATGCTGCCAGTGGAATGCAGCAGATGTTGAACTAAAACCATGTGAGGCAGCATTGTAGTATGACAGGCTTACCTAAGGTTTTGCCCTGCTGATGCTCTTTTTTGCTTATATAATTTAGAGGACTTTTTATAAACTATTTTTACAAAGCCCACTTTTATAGGAGCAGTTTATTCTATGTTGAAATGTGTCTTTAATATGTAGAGAACCTATTTTGCAAATAACTCCAATGAAGAATTTTTTAAAAGTTCTGCTAAAAAAAAAAAACCAAAGAGCAACATTCTTATTCTTCCAATTTATGCAAATATAGCTTTGTCATGCCTACTTCTATCCCAGTGATATCCCTCTAGCTTTGAATCCTCCATTCTGCTGTGTATATCACTGGTCTTCTTACACATCAGGGAAGCCTTTTAATGTACAGAAAAATCTCCAGAAATGGTATGTGGCAGCTCAATACTGCAAGGTCATTTAAAGTGTTTTTCAGCTGACTTCCTATTTTCCTAGCTCATAACAGAGGAAATTACTTTGCAGGATAACCTTCCTTCCTGGTGCAGAAAGATTAAGAATCTTGTCATGTATCAAACTGGGATTTTTTTACATGATCAGAAATGCTTTAAGTTGAATAGTTGTCTCAAAGAACAAGACACACCAAACTAGGTTAAGAAAGGGGATAATATCTGCAAGGCATATTTTTAAGCAATGAAGTTTCTAGATTTCTGTAAGAGATCTTGGAAGTTACTGGTTTCACATGCCTGACCTTAGTGCAGTGCTCATTCTCCCACTGTTTTCATCTTGTTCTTTTCTGGCCCCTTAATTATTTTAAACACAAAGGGCAAAATTTACCCCTGGCAAAATGCACCTCTCCCAGTGGAATTCAACCAACTGACCAAAAACATTATTATATGAAAATTTCCTCAATTTCTTTAATTCTTTTTTTTTTTTGGTTAATTTTTAGATGAACATTTTCTAGAAATTTGAGCCAGTAATATTCTCTCAATTTCTTAGGTCATGTCTACAATTTCCTCTTGTAGGAGTATTTTCTAAGCCTGCAGAACATGGTTCTGCTCTGGTCAAAAATCATCAAATTGTGCAGCCTCTGTGGAGATACTTACGGTCACATGCAATCTCAGAATTAATAACATTTCTAGAATAAATGGGAGATTTATTTGAAAGACTCCACCAAGCTGTCTTGATTTGATTTTGGTGGTCCCAGTCTCAATGTCATGTCGTTGGGATTAATTTTTAAAAGTTACAAAAAGCAGATAAGCTTTTTAAACAGTGGAAGATAACTGAACAGTTGTGCTTTATTAAATATGGACATTGCCTACATTGGAATTAGAATAGAAATAATAAAACAAAATTTCACTCCAGGACAATAAACCTAAAACAAAAAGGTTTGAAGGGAGCTCTGGAGGTCCTGCTCAAAGCAAGTCTAAATTCAAAGTTCAGCTGAGCTCCTCTAGGACTTTTCCAGTTGTGCTTTATACTCCAAAGACAGTGATTCCATGTTGTCTCTGGGTTGTTACATTCCCATATGGAAGAATTATATACCTACAAGACTCTTATAGACAGTGCTTGTATAGATTCAAAATGGTCTGCATCACGTATTTTGCCTGTGGTTTTACAAGCATGTCCAATATTTAGTTTAATGAACCTCTTTTGACATTCAGCTCAATTTTTCTATCATTTTTCTATTCTTTTAAACTATAAGATGCTCCTAAAATCTCCTCTGTATACATTGTTTTCCACTAGTAAGATAGACAACATGTCACAAAAAATGTTGACTCACCCAGAATTTAATGGCAGAGATCCCACATATTACAGTGAGATCAAAGCTCCACTGAAGAGATATTTAAAATATGGCCTTTCTTGGATAACTGTAAATATGAAAATATCTTTGGCAATATAAAAAAATGGATATTTTCCTTACCACATTATTTACCTTTATTGCAATATTTGTGCTATTTCTGACACTTCATGTAGGAAATTCCTCAAACACTCCATAAATTTAAGGAATTATTCTGGTAAATGTCCAGTTGCTGTTGGCTCCCAGTGTAAGATGAAACATAGGACATATAGCACTATACAATACTGTCCCAAAAAATAAATCTTTCTATTTATGCCTTGGACATCTCTTGATTCTGAAAACTTTTTGAAGTCAAGGTATCACAGCTAGAGCATAATTTCAGACATTTTTTTTCTAGGTCAGTGACAAAAACAGTCTTTCTTGATCTTTAAGAAAACTTTTAGTAAAATTTCAAGCACTTGATTGAGATTTAAATGAAGCATAAAGGAGGTAAGGAACATGCAAAAGAGCTGGAGGGGATGACTGAATATTGCCATCGGTGTTAGAAGAAAACAAGAAACATTTTGTGTGGGAATAGGGGAGAGTTGAGAAACTTGGGAGAAATCTGATCTAGAAAAGGTTGTTACATTTATATGGAAAAAATGTGATGCAATTTATATGCATTTTTTCCACTGCCTACACTGTAAAGCAGCCACTCTGGCCCCTGACCTATTTCTTGCTCAGGTCAAACAGCATCATTACAAGCCATTCCTAGCCACCTTTTAGAAGTTAGAGTTGGGCAAGACTTTCAGAAAATTCGAGTGTCACTGGGCTGTTTGAGGGGATAATATTGTGCATAGGGCTGGATACGATTGGTATGGAGGTTGGAGTAATTGCTTCAGTGCAGACACAGACTAACAGTCATAGAGTCACAGAATCATGTCATAATTAAGGTTGAAAAATACCTCTAAAATCATCAGGTCCAACTGTTAACCTGACACTACTGTGTTCACCACAAAGCCATATTCCCAACTACCACAACCACACATCTTTTGAACCTTTCCAGAGGTGGATTGCTCCACTTCCCTGGACAGTCTGTTCAAGTGCTTGACAACCATTTCAATAAAAAAATTTCTCCCTATATAAAATCAAATCAAATCAAATCAAATCAAATCAGATCAAATCCTCCCCCTGTGAGACTTGAGAACAGTTCTTCTTGTACGTCTCTTGTTACCTGGGAGAAGAGGCTGCCCCCCACTTGGCTAGAATCTCCTTTCAGCCAGTTGTAGAGGGAGATAAAGACCCCCCCCAAACCTCCTTTTCTCCAGGAAAAATGCCCCCAGCTTCCTCAGCCACTATTGATAAAGCTTGTGCTCCAGACCTTTCAAGAGCTTCATTGCCCTTCCCTGGACACACTTCAGCATCTCAATATTTTTGCTGGCCACAATTAAGTTATTAAAAAAAATGTATCCTTAGAGTGCTTTTTCTAGCAAATCATATCTCTGCTCTCAGCTTAGAGTCAACATAAAGTTTCTGATTACTCTTCAGCTTACTTGCTATTTGAACCTTCTCTACATCCATATTATGACTTTCAGAGTGGATGTCTGCCTCTGAAAACATAAAGTCTCTGCCTCAGTGTGATCCCTAGTTCTTTGTTTTTATCACTGGCAGAGAAGAAGCAAAGTCAAATGAAGCACTGTGTTCCTGAGGTACACAAGGGATATTTCTCAAATGACTTTGCTGTGTATGGACTTGAACAGGCAGTGTGCTGGGTATTCCTCTGATAGAGGAGGAGATATAAAGAAGGGTCTGAGGGGACATGGAAGAATGGAATTACTTTTCTTTTTTTTTTTATTTTTGGTGAGGTCCTGAACACCTACCACTACCAGAAAATTACTGCTAATGTGGGACATACACACTACGTAGCAGGAGAACAGTCTGTTGCCTAGTTTGATAGATGGAGCTGTGAAGATTGCATTTCTATTTATCAGTTTCCCTGTTTGTAAGCATAAAATATTTTGTTTTATAAGAATAGTTTTCCTGGCTAGAAATAAAAGGTCATGTGTCTCACCTTTATTGCATTTAATAGCAGTGTGGGGAGACAGAGTTTACTGTGGATTAGCTCATGACAGATGGCATTGCTAATAGCCCATCAATCGTCCTACAGTGGTTTACAGAAGTTCTAATTCTTTGTAGCTGTGATGCTCATTCATTGTATCTCTGTAACTGATGAAGATTACATTCTCTGCATTTATCTCCTCTGATTACAATTCTGTCTTCTTCCATGCATTCCAAAGCACTCAAAATTTGGGCTTGATTTTCAGGGGGAGTAAGCAGTGCTTGGTGGTTTCTGTTGTGGTACAGGCCCCAGTGGAGGTGAATTCTTCTAGACAAAGTGTATCTTTTCAGCAAGTTCTCACTTTTGTCTACTCCAAGAAAACCTCACAAAATCGCATGACTGCAGAGATTTAATTAATTTGCCAAGTATAAAAATAATGTCTGGAGCACAGCTTCACATATTTTGTGAGGGTCATGCAGATAAATGCTCTAATTGTCTCTGACTAGACTTATAGTCTTTGCAAGTGATTTTCACTGTCTTCACCAAGGAAATTGATGGGTGCAACAATTTCACTTTCAGAAGAAAGAGAAATAAGTATTCTTCCATAAGCTTTCTTGGTCATCAGAATTTCCAGGCCCTCTTTCTATTTTCCAGTATTTAGGAAAATTTCTTCACTAACAATAAAGATGTATAAAACTATAGGAAGATAAAAAACTTTTGAAAACAGAAAATACTGTGACCAGAGCTCTAGTGCATAAGCAGTAGAAAAACAGATTGGTTTACTTTAAGTAGTATAAGTCCTAGACACTAGAGGAGTCACTTTTAATTTACACTGGTATAGATGAACAAGTTACCTTATCCTGATACACATGAACTTAGATTCTGCCTTTTTAAAGAAAAATAAATGTTGGAAATGTCACTGTGGTTTTGGTGGTGGCTTTTCAGTCTCCAGTAAAGTGGAATCACGACGTATAGACTCAGTATTTGATTACCATTTCCTCACTGTGCCTTGGATGGCAATCACTTAAACTAAAATGTAGTATTAACTAAAATTCAAAAACACGTGGCAACAACTTAGTCCCTTATGATACAGTTGTTTTCAAATTGCTTTCAAAAATGTGCACCCTTGTAGCCTAGCTTTTAATTTGTATATTTTCTTAAGCACATAATAGTATAGACATCCCACTGTAAGACTGGCACCATTCATAAGTTGAGGGTATGAAAATTCAGTTTGTTTTTATTAATTCATGCAGGAGCAGCCCATGTCTGGTATGCAAAACCTACATTCACCAGTTTGTATTTAAACACTGAATAAGAAATACACTCTGTCTTTATTGCTACAGTTGCTTTAAATTAAAATTGCAAAGAAATACAATGCTAGGTAACACAAAGCTTCTTTCACTTCTCTTTAACAAAAAGTTTTATGAACATGCTGATGTATTTTGTAAACATAATAAATTTTATCTAGTGAATCAGTGGGAAAACATAGCCCCAAGGCTCAACTCTTTTGGTGTCTCTCTGAAATGATACTGCTAATGTTATTTGCTAAAACTGTCATAAAAGTAAGGAGGAAAAACCTTTTAGTAAGTGTTTGCAACATTTTAATACTAATGGCATGGCATTTGCTCAAATGAGAACATTTTGGTAAATGCTTGCAGAGCAAAAGGCACTGCATTTTCTTTACACAAATTAAAGATAGAGCAGTAAAGGTCATATATAAAACTTTGCCAAATAACTCTCTGCCTTGGTTTTGCAGTTTGTTAAGAGGTGAGGCTCCAGTCTGCTCGTGACATGGAGAAAGAGCGCTGGCTTGACTGTCTTTGTGAAAGTGCAGTATCAATGGAGCAAACCATGGAGTGGGAAGAGACAGTTTGTACAAAGACAATGACCTGGGCAAACCTTCAAGGTCTATGACAAAGAACAGCCCCAAAAGCTCATCAGTGGATATTGCAGGTTCCAGTGTTCATTGATTTTCTATCCTGAGCTTTGCCATGTCACTGTCAGTGTAATGCTGAGGCTCTGGAAAAACACCAGGCCCCGTGGGGGATGTTCCCAAAGCTATGTTTGAAAAGCTGAAGAAAGGGGGAAAGGCAATGAAAAAATATTGTAATTTCTCTTGCTAATGGCCAGTAGTTCTCTCAGTCATTTGTGATATGAAAAAAAAATTCCTACTTCTACAATGTGTTCCTGCTGTTCATAAAGGCAAAAGTTGGACTTGAGCTTCACAGGAACTTGGCAACGATCATGGAGCTATCTTCAAGAAAAAGATAAGGTCAGACCTCCATAGATGTTTCCAAGCTGGTTCCTGTCAAAATGTATTCTTCTGTATTATTTGGGTTGAGGTTAGAAATCTCTTTACTACAAATGTTTTTTAAAACCTCATTAAAAAGACCAGTCTAGAAGTACAGTTATGTCAATTTTTTCTCCATTTTTCATCTATAGGAAAGAAACACCTTTGTCATATAATACATATTTGAGACAGAAAATATTTTAGGCATGGTATATAGAAATGTAAAAGAAAACTAGAAAAAGATTTCTTTTTCCAGACTATGTTTTGCTAAATCTTTTTTTTGTGTGTGTGTGTAATAAAAGTGCCTAAAATATTTCATATTTTTAAGCTTTGGGATGATTTTTTTTCTTATTTCTCTTGGAAACTGAGTTTGCTGCTAACGATTGCTTCTGCCCTCAACAGAGAAGCCTAGAACAGAGGTTTTGAATGGTGCCAGTTGAAGGCATTCTGAAATGCACATTAAATATGTCAAGGCTGAAAAGCAAAACTAGTGTTTATGTTGCTAGTTATGTGATATTTGACTTTTATTAAAAATTGCTAGCTTATACAAATTATACTATACTATATTACAAGTGGATCAATCTTGCCAAATGAAGTTCAAACACAAGAATTTTTCAGTTTGATTTTAATTTTAAAGAAATCCCTTTAGTCTTTTGCTTTGCCTTAAAGTAACTGCTATGAACACTACAAGATATATTTTGTTTTGTGTCAAAATCAGCAGAAAATAACATGTTTTACCCCTATGAATAGTCTGATTGATAGATTGAATTGTATGTAGTCTCTTGGCATGACTATGTTTTCTCCAGATTGAACAATGTTCTTGTATACTGTAGTGTCCCTAAAGTAATTTAAACAGCTCCCATTATATCTCCAACTCATTTTAGTTAATATTTGATATCTGAATGAAAAATTTTAATTAATCCTTAATTTTGGTGTAACTCTGATACCTGAGTTGACAAACTATGGGATTGGAGGTACTTTGTCAGATTGGTAGAATAATAAATATAACCACAATATGAACTGGTATACATTTATTCAAAATTACAAATGGGGTGGTAGAAGGAATGTCTTTCTATAATTATTTTAAAGAAAAAATTAACCCAGGCCCACAAAAACTATGTAGTCATTTGGAAATTATTTTAAATAAATATTTAGGTGAATGTTGAAGGGAAAATGTGCTATCAAGCAGCTTTAGTATGTTACACAATACCTTTTTAAAGAGAAACAGTTGAAGTCTTGTCATTTGAGATATATAAAGTTTCAAGTGACACAAAAATAAAAATTATACTGTAGGAAACAGTTTCAGCATGGTAGAGAGACACAAAAAATGGTCTAAGAGATGTTTTCCTTCCTCTGTTTCTATGCTCCTATGAAAATATTTCTCTAATATTAGAATATCTATCTGTGTGAAACATAGTGGCAAAACAAGCTATCCCCTTTCTTCCATATAGGAGACGGAGAGGGAATTGAGTACGGGATAATATAAAGAGAGAAATGGCTAGACTAGTTATAAATATAAAAATAGCAGTCATATTTGAATCTGCATATATTATATTGACAGGCACCACACACAAAAGAGACATTTTGGAATGCTACATCAGGAAGCAATCCTACTCTTAACCACTGAAGAACAATAATCTCAAAGCTGCTCTGATATTTCTTAGCCAAGCTCCCTCCTGCTATGAACACAAGCAGAGAGAAAATGAAATAAAATTTTGAACAAAATCCATGACACATGACCAGGAGAAAAAAGGCTTAGTAGGATAAGGAAAATGTCTCATACAATTTTTCAATTCCAATTTTTCCCAAAACACAGTGAAGAAAATGAATGGTTGTATGTGTTTTCAGAGGGGAGAAATCTGTGATAAATTAAGAGTTCACACACAGGAGGTTTTGTCCTAGTCTATCTAAAGCTATCCTCACCTCAACAGGTATGTGTAGAAGCCATTAGAATGCTATTATCCTGTCTGTCAAATCTTTTTGGGCATCTTGTTGTAAAACCCAAAGGGAATAGACTAGGTATCTCAACAGCATTGTCTTCCTCCTTTTCTGCAGAATACAGAAGTCACCAAATAGATGAGCACAGTTGACTGACTGGCTCATCAACAACAGGCTTGGCACTGCTTGAGATGATATTTTGGATAGCTGGAATCTGAAGGCCCAAGTCTCAGATGAAAGTAGTAGGTAAGAAAAAAGCAGTCTAAAATTTACCTATTGGTGATTCCCTTCACACAGTGCTCTGATGGCAAGCTAGAACAATATTATATTTTTAATAAGTACCTGTTTATCTGTCTGTCTGTCTATCCACTGTCCCATGTGGAGCTCTGAGCAATCTGATCTAGTGAAAGGTGTCCTTATCCATAGCAGGAGGATTGGAATGAGATGATCTTTAAGATCCCTTCTAAGGCGTTGTATGATTCTGTAGCAAGATTGGAATGACCTGCATGCTGCTTACCTCTCAATTCCTATTTGAATGGAGAGACAATAAAAAATAAGTAAATAAAGAGTGTGCAAAATGCCTCAACATAAGTGAGTGAGTAATCTAATCTGATTTTTGTGCTACAGGTAAAGAGACCAAGGAATAGAGAGGTAGTTTAAAAAATAAGGAATGCTTACAGCTAAAAGTATCATTGTATGCCAGGTTTTTCTAATCATTTAGATGTCTCATTCCACTGAATATGCAATTAAAATTCTGAATCAAAGAATGGAGTAAATTAATACATTCTGCCATATATTTTCAGTCAGTGGCAAAAATGAGAAAAGGATGCATCAAACTTGTCTAACCTTGCAATGACACCATGTCCTATCCAAAATCCAGTATAAAATACCCATTGTCTTGTGTTTTATCCACAAACATAGGGGTGTTTTAACATTTTACTCAGTTGAGCTTAGTCAGATGATTCAGGTTTTAAATAACAAGCATCTTTCAAAGAAAGTAGATGCTAGTGCTTACTAGTCAACTTACATAAAGGAGCAGCAGAGTTCTTTGATTCTAAATGAAGTGAGAGAAAATTTAGAAAAAACTTGAGGAATATCTGGTATCATCTGATCAAATTTTTAAAGAGATTTTGGCATACCATTGAAAACCAGGAAAGAAGCCAATGAGGCAGAGCAGGAGAGAAAGGTCAAGAATAGCGGTTGTGAATGCTGGGTAACTGTCAGAAAAGAGGAAGGATGGAGGCTCAAATTGGAAGCACTACCTTTAAAATGGCATTTAATAATAAGTTTATGATTGGCTGTTTAAACTTACGTTTGGCTTCAACTTGTAACACAACCTTCTAGCCTGATTGCAATTTTTTTAATGTTAAAAATATCTGATCCTAGGTTAATTTTAAAACCCAGATTAACCATTCCTGTATTTAAAAAAGCGTCCTCTGGAAAGAAAAAGGAAATATATCATGATAAATGAAAAGCAGATTGTGCATATTTTTTGTGAACACGTGTTCTTTATTTGCTGCTGTTTATTGACCACATTGGGGTTCCAGAGAAGTAATTTGCCTTTTGAAAAACATCTACTGCATCTGGGTGTTGGTTGCCATATCAAAATGTCTCTGCCTGATTACTGCTGACATTATCCACTCTAGCTGCTGACTCAATGTTTAATTGTCTTTTCTGTGAGATTTTCACATCATTATATTGCTGCAAAAAAGAGTAATAGTAGTTCTTCTGATGTCAAGTCCAGAGATATTTAAAATTCACTTTTTAAAATGTAAATTTTTTTGTTCATGCATTTATTTACTGACTACTTATATGAAATGAAATAAAGCAAAGAACACTGATATTAAAGTTAAAGGAAAGAAAGCTGTATCTTATTATTTTGTCCTTGAATGAAGCAGAGTGGAATAAGTAAAAATTCCCAAATACATTCATCCTATAGTGCAAGAATGGTGAAGATGGAATAGGTTGCATTGTTCCTTTAGGAAATTGTTTTTTATGGTTCAAGTCAGGGTGAGTGGAGCAGGCTCTTAAGGTGAATGTTCAGGGTTTATCCAGAAGCTTTACACAGTGTAAGACAGTCATATCATACTGTACCTTGTGTGTAGCCATTCAATTGTAATCATACTGTTCTACAGCTGATACTTATGACTCCAATTGGGCTGTGGCGCTGTAGTAGACACAAGGGCTCTATCTTAAAATTGTGGTTGCTCCAAAAAGTCTGTTTTCTCAGGCTTGCCCATCTCTTGCTGGGACATTGTTAAGCTGATCTACCTTCCTATTTTGCTTTAGAGTAAAGCTAACTTTTGGAAGAACATATTTGGGCCCATATTCAGAGTCCAAGAAAGTCACGACATACTTGTTGACATGATAAATACCATCGCATGAGAAATCCTGATGAAAAACATAATAAAAAACTAATTTGCATGTTGAGTTATGGCTAAGACTGAAGGGTCTGGTGTTTAATTTTAGTGACCATGAGCAGATAATTAGGAAGATGAAGAAAGGAGCAAGTTTTCTAACCGTCAGTTATTTCATATCTGGGAATTCCTTGTTCAATATTTTTTTCTTAATTAAGGAATCCCCAAATTATTTATTTCCATGAATAAAAGAAATCTTCCAATTAGCCTTATTATACAAGCTTTAGCACAATATAGGATAATTGGCACATTAGTTCATTTTATACAGTCTAAAGAGAAAGAAAAGAGTAAGGGAAGTATAGCATGTTTCAACCCCACATTTCCACCACAGATGTTTCTGTACTCTTTCAGTCTTATCTCTGGGTTTTGAAATAAGTAGACTGCAAAAAAGCTCTGAAAGATTTTTGGTCCAGCTTCCATAGTAGATGAGCCCTAATGCATGGTGACAGAAATACAATCCATAAGTTAGCTCCCAAATGAGGACAACTAGCAGTGACTAAATACTTCTTAAGGGCTCTTTTTTCTTACTCTCTGTATTGCAATAGTAAGCTAGACACTTAATTTCATGTTAAATAGTAAAGGGAAATAATGGTGATATAAAATGAATGTTCCATGTGGATTTTGCATTAGGTAGGCTATATCAAATATGACCAAGACAGTATGTATTCACTCTTGAATTTGCTTGTATCTTTTTAGTACCTATTTTTTATTAGTAAAATATACACCCTAAAAGAGCTCAATATAGTTGTGAACTGAAACTGCTGTTTGCTACATGATTAATTAATTTGTCCTTACGTAATTAGATTTCTGTTGTTCCATTTGGACATGTAACTTGGGTACCTGCTTTGGAAAACTTGCTCAACAGTGTATTTGCAGTTTCTCGGGCAACATCTTCTTCAATGAGAAAGATGTCATTTAATGTGAATGCTCTAGATCAGTTTTATTCTGGTATGTCAATATACTGCCATATACCATATGGAATTATATACACCATATATATCAACAACAGAACTCAAAAGAAGTTGTAACCCATAAGAGCAATAATCCAGGTGAGACAATGTTTCATATGGTTCCTGGGAAATATTCTTAAATATATTTTCAGGAGAGAAATAAATATATCTGTAGCGATTTAAAGACAAACAAACATCTCCTCCCACTCAGAAAATCACAAGTAACAGAACTGGAGAAAAAAACTACTTTTTAGATTTATACAGTTATAGACACAAAACATGAATCTTCTCATGACAAAGAAACATATGCAGAATTACACACAGACAAAGGTTAACAGACCTCATTAATCAGATAGCTGAACATATTTATTTAAGGCAAACACAAGCTTTAATAAGTAGTGGGGGAACCAGTGATATGCAACTTCCTAGCCAAAATTATTTTGCAGACAAAATTATTCACACTTTCCTGATAGTGCTAATGTAATTACTATGAAATGATAATAAGTCTTCTGATGATTTCTATATGACAGTGTTTTAGTCAAGGTCTTAACTTAAAAAATGTTTAAATGTGTATGTTGATGGACTCAGTCCTTCATTTAAACTCCAAACAAAAGCTAGTTATTTCACAGGAAATTATAATAACGATAAAGTCATTTTACCCAGGGAAAAAGAAAAACCTAAATCCCTCCTGTGGAGAGTAAGAACACAGAGGAATTCTATGAATAATTTAAAGATCAATTAGCACTGTGCTGTTAGGATCTTTTACTAATCCTTTACAGACAGAATGGGTTTTTTTCCTGTGCAGATAGCAATAATTTCTATAGTGTTTATAAAAGACAACAAATGATTCTAGCTTTTAAGACATGGAGTCATATCATTAATCTGTTTCAGCTGTAAAACAAAGTTAAAGACTTGGGTGTTCAGCCAACTTTATACAGATTAATTTACTCAGAACAATAATGATACCCAGTTTTAAGAAAGGAAATCTGTGAATGGATGTATCTATGCATATATGTGAAATCCAAGAATTATGTCTTACTAATTGATACATTTCTGCCTAACAAATAAAAAGAGTGCAAGGCAATAGTCTTCACCCAAGTGAATTTATCTCTGAAAACACATGTGTATATAATAGGACAGACTGGAATTTCTCTATTATTAATATGCTCAATTGCTCTTTTGAGAGATGGATGAACACAATTTCTGTTTACCTGTACAGGTTGTACAAGCCTCATGTAAGGGAAGGAGGAATGTTTTTTTGCAAAAACTGGTATGAACTAAATTCATTTACTTCAAGAGTTTGGAACAATTGTATGTACTCAAAATAATCCAATGGCTCTGCCAAGAAGTTAATTCCCGTTTTCTTGAAGCAGCATATTCTGGTGATTAAGGAGTCTACATGTGTGTGTAATTTAATATCAGGATGTTCAATTAGCTACAGAGAGGTGACCCTTGGAAGTCCTACCACAAACACAGTAAAGAAGCATAAAAATTCAAAGCCATTTGCAAACCAGACTATGTGTGTTCAGTTGGAAGACATTATTAGCACAGAGATGACATGTCTCTGTGAGCAGCCTCTGGATTTAGTCCCAAGAGAGGTTTAGTTGGAATCAGGTGGCCTGCCTGCAGGCTGCCTGGTGAAAGATCCCATTTCTCTGTAGCCATAGAGCGTTTTCTGGCTAGCTGGGCACATGGATCTGAGTGGTCTTGTGGACAGCCCCAGGTCTTCCCTCCAGCAGACCCTACACACTTGCACAGGGAGCCTGGGCAATTATGTTTTGAACATTCATCTAAATTCTGAGGCCTGCAACTCATACTGCCAACCCATACAGATAAAACTTATTTTATGGGGAGGATGCACATCTTTTGCAAATATCAAGACTGGTATAAGATGCATAATTAGGAGTTGCGTACACTAAACTCTCTGAAAAGTGAAGGAGATCTTACTCAGGCACAAGTTTAAGAATAAAATGTTTTATAGCACTGAAATACTTACACTGTAGCAGAACTAGGAACAGAGCTTCAGGGACTGATATAATATTGTCTTTATGTTTTTAATAGTTTCACAATAGAATTGCCTAGCAGAAATGCAGAAAAGACAGCATGGAGACTGTGTAGTACTATAGAAGGGTAGTGGCAAGTAGATAATCTTTTAATGTGCCAAAAACTATGGTGAAATATTTGTTATGTCATGTTTTCCCTTTGGACTAGGGGAATACCAGCCTGGTGAGAGGGCTCCTTTTGCTCCCAGTCTGTAACACCCAGGTGCATTTGTGACTTGACTCTCTTTTCTCTATTCTTCTCTGAGAAATGGGTACCTAAATGCATAACCCTGCAGTGTCCACCTTTAGATTCTCTCAGGTCTTTTCCTGAAGCTGTCTTCTAACTCACTTTTCAGTCACAGTTATTTCAAAGTAACACAGTTTTAGTAGAAAAACACATAGATTAAATTATTGGTTGGGTATAAAACAACAGTGTATTTTTTCATACAAAGACAAAAAATGTTTTCACCTTCATTGTTGTCACTTTTAGGTTTTCAATGTAATGTATCCTTATCCAAAGTTTATGTTAGCATTTTGGAAAAGAGCTTTAATCCCATGACCAAATTAAAAGTATTT
>JAYDZK010000113.1:126142335-126189030 GCA_034509185.1 Euphonia xanthogaster
GTTCATTATCTCTCATCCTCATAAACATTTGTCAAATTCCCTTTCTGCAGGAGGCCAGTAGTTTGCCATTTCTCTTCCTGGAAAGACATTTCCACAAAAAAATGCAACGTTTTTGTTTCTCAAGAACAGCAAAAAAGAGATATGAAGTAATTTCGTACATTAATAAAATATATAGAAATACTTAGCAGAAATATGAAAACCACCTGCTAATATAACTAGTAGATAGGAAATCTGTGAGCACTGAACAATATAGAATATTCAGGAATTAATTAAATTCATGGAATTAAAGTCTAATCAAAATATTTAAAAGTGAAGTTGTTATGAGCAATTTTAAGCAATGTGTTCAAGATGAAATTTCAGATGTTGGCAAAGGTATTTGGAATTTGTGTTAGTCTCATGTTCCTGTGGATTTTTATTCCTTTAAAATATATAGGAAGAAATATGAATTACAAGTGAATCTTCAGTAATAAAAATAGTTTCTCACCACAGTTCACCCCAAAGTGAACTTTGCATTGTATTATAAGAAAAGGTCAGCTTCTTGTTGCTTGAGAACATGAATAATTTATTTGTCGCATTAAAGGAAGATTAACTAAATGTAGGTCTTACTTTTGCCTGTTTTCTAGTCAGAAGTTCTATTTTACCAAGAATAGTAATTAAACTTTTTTTTTACTGTTCTCATCCAATATATAGTTCTTTTTATCAGCTGTATGTTTATTACTCTTACCTAGTTCTATAATAATGCATCTACTTTTAAGAGTGTATGTAGCTGAGTCATATGGCCACATGTAAGTGTGTGTGTTTCAGAAGATAAAAAAGCCTGTATCTTATAGTTCTGTAACGAGACTTAGTTCCTTGTTTGATTCATAAGGATATTTAGTTCTTTACCTCCATACAGACCACAGAATCAAGAACTTTAACATTTTCTTGGAGAATGTAAGTACATGTTAAAAATACTGGAAATCAAAGCTGATACAAGCTATGTATCTACAAGAAATAACTCCATAATGCAATTATGGCAGGTATTCTGTGTACTAGCACGGCAAATAAGCCAATATAAGGTAACACTTGTCTGTAAACAGCTGAGGCTGTAATTTTTTTCTCACATCTATAGGAAAAATATAAAGTTTCAAATTTCAAAAGTTAAGTGAAAAAAGGAAAAAAAATTAGCAGTGCTTAACATGTTAGGCTAGATTAAAAAATGTACTTAAATATCGATTTTATAATGGATATTGGCAAAGGTGCTTTCCTTAAAGACAAATCGTAATTCTGAGGGAAAGAGGCGTAAATTGTCTACAGTCCACAAGCTCAAGACCTATACAAATATTTACCAATCAGGAAATAACCAAGACAGAAGATACTTTTTCTGTAATTTATCTCACAATCTCATACTTACAATTATCTTTAACTTCTCCTCTTTACACAGGAGTCACACTGACACATGTAGTGAGGAAATGTTGTTCTCTTAACACCTAGAACCAGGCTGTGACTAAAAATAAATTCTAACATCCAGTTATGTATTAAAATCCACTTTGAATAGAAACAGACCTATGTAATAAAGTCAAAATTATGATTAAACTTCATTTGCAGTGATTTGGTCATTAAATGCATAAAAGGGAAATCACACTCTAAGCTCTTATTAAAATACAATATTTGAGAAGAGGACCTTTGTTTTCTGTTTTTTAATGCTAAAAAGGAAATAAATTAAAAAAAAAAAAGCTGATTTATGCTACTGTTATCCTAATAACTTTAGTTTGAACCTTAAAAATGCAATATTTTTTTAGACAAGGCAAATGTCTCAGTAGGAAAATGTTGTTGCTTGTTATGACATAAAATATTTTTAAAATACTGTATATTTCTCTAAGTGTGAATTATATTATGGCTTAAATCTTACTGCACATTCAATCCTAGTGTTTTAACTTAATCTGAAGTTGTCAAAGGCTGGATTTATTTAAGTTGGTTTTTTTTTATTTTATTTTATTTTATTGCTATTTTTTTAATCAGTAAAAAATCTCAAAACATTTTCTTGTGAAACATTACTGGAATAGTTCAGAAGCTACCAATACTAATGTAGAAGTATTTTTGTGTAGTATTGAATTCTACTACTCTGGACGAAGGTCTGACTTGTATTATGAAGATAGACAACAGAAGCAAGAGAAATGTCTGTTTAAGCTGAATGTTAACACTAAAGATTCAATTAAATGACATGAACGATTGCACATCTTATTGATAATTCAGGTAGAGTCTTTTATTTTTTGGGAAAGCACGTTATTGTATGTCAAAGTGTGTATGAGGAGTCCTAAGTCTTTTACAGGTCATATTTGAATGAATTCATTTTTCAGTTTTATTCTTCACAATAGTATTATGTTTCACATATAAACTTTCTGAAGCAGTTCGTTACCTCCTTGGTCAGCAATTCTGACCATTACAGATGCTGTATAAATAAATCCAGTGTAACGACATCTAATGGATGCTGTAGTCCCACAATAGATAACCTTTTGGCTAGACACCATATTTGCTGTCACAGAAGAACTAATTCTATTTCAATCTTTGTTACTAGATTTATTTAGATCAGTAATATTATGCCATGAAAGTAACAAAAAATAGAAACATGTTTTGCTAATAATTTGCTTGTTTTTCGTAAGTACTTTTTGATTTTACCCTAGTGTTTGGCAATGGTGGGAGAAGATTTGGATTTTTTTGTCAAAATAACGCCTAAGAATATTTTTGGCAACACTGCAAGATATACTAAATTATTTAGAACTGGGAAGGTTTAAAGCTGTAGCTTGTACAGTTGTGGCTACTAGTGTGACAAAACAGCAAAGTGACAATCATTAAAAAAAAACCTCCAAACACCTAAATCCCCCAAATAAACAACTAATCAAGAGGATATAAGAATATTTAACATTTCCAGTTACCTCTTAATACACTGTTTCAAAGTTTAACTAATAAAAGTAAAAAGGTAGTGAGATGTGATAATGGAACAATTTCCCCTGCTGTACCATTCACCTGGCTGCAACTTCTTGTGACTTTACAGCTTTGAATAGCTCCATGCTCTTCAGTGCTGATCCTGCACAAGCTGAAGGCAGCATCAATTTTCACATAGATTGTGACAGAAACACCATTAAGTCCTTACACTGTGATGGGCAGGCGTGCCTTGAATGAAATTTGTTATGGAAAACTTAACAGCCACCTCATGGCTGATTAAGGAACAACAGCATCATCCATTTATTTGCTGAAAGGAACTAGTGCTGACAAAAAATCCTTGAGGTGGGTTTAAATCAGGCATATCAGGCTTCCATTAAGTATATACAGTATTTCCTGGGAAAAAAAATAGGATCACTGAACTATTAAAAATGAAATATTGCGGAACGTCCTCTGACAGGAAAGCTCAAGGACAGTCGGTCAGAAAGCTCAGCAGTCTGTTCTGTCTGAAACACCCTCTCACTGGACAAAATAATGGAATTATCAAAACTTTCTCCCTGGCTGAGGATCACATTATGCTGTGAAGAGAAACCTTAGGAACAGAATCATGTGCAATAAATTACAAAAGCATGGTTCTGATCAGGACAAAAGGACAAAGTAGCCTCCAAGTCAGATAGTGTCAAAGATAGGATCTGAACTAGGAGGACTTTCAGTCTGGTCCAGAATAGTGTCTTCCGAACTCTTGTGAAAGCAAAAAATTTTTGTAATTTGGAGTTTTGTAGGAGAAGAGGATGCAGGAGAATGTTGCTAGCCAGAGAAGTGTCCTTGGGAATCTGCTTCCACAACTGTGTGCCCTTTTGCTCACTGCCTTACACACAGCACAGAGCTGATGACTTTTTGCAACTAGGGGTTCCTCAGCAATTTTATAGGCTTGCCACAGAGCTGGCATGCCATTTGCCTTCCCAGAGAGCAAAAAACTTTCTTCTCAGTGGTACAGTACTAGGAAACCTGAGCGTTGGTAGGCATACACATCCTTAGTGCTGTCTCCCTATCCAGAAATGCATTATTTCATCCCACATAGTCCTACAAACTGTCTTGCTGATACCGTTGGCCCGTAAATGATGGTACACTATGAGCTTGACTATCTTTCTTGGAATTTTCTGGGTTATATTCATGTATTTATGGAGTGGTGTTTGTCTTTTATGAGCAAAAAAGCTAAGGAACAAAATACACATAAATAATGTGCACTTTCTTCAATCTCAGTGTAAGAAGTGGCAGACTGCTTTCCAAGGATGCTGAGACAGTGAGCAATTTAAGTAGCAAAAGTTGTCAACAACATTTCATACAGGTTGACTGGCTTTGAATTGTAATGTTTCATCTAATTTGTTTCATTACATAACTGCTTTAGGAACATCTCTTAGTTTGAACCTCTCTTGCACTTTATCAGTCATTACTCTCTGAATTTTTTCCATTGAAACTTTAGTCAAGGTGAGATCTGGGTAAAATTATAAGAAGGTCAGCAAAAATACCAGTCTTTAAAAGCTATGTTTATTGTATAATTTCTGAAATGGAATTATGTTTTTTTGTTAAACTTTTCTTATTTTAACAGAGATTTTTCTTCACAGAAAGTGAATTTCCTGACCCAGAATGTCAGATTTTTTGAGTACAGACCTCAGGTTAATGGAAAATCTAACAACAGCATGTTTCTTTAAAGTCAATAGATTGTCCATTAAATATTCTGGTTTTGATGGAAAAGTAAGTGTTTGATGTTTCCTTGTCTTCCTAGGAAGATATAAACTTCTGCTGCATTTTCCCCTTCACCAAGGAGGAAAATGTTTTCAGGTAACATGACAGGGTTGCAGCCCTTTATTTTTAATTCTCTTTATGTTCAGGAAACATCTTTGACTCCCCTTATTTCAAAATTATCCTTAATATATATGAGGCCTAAACACCTTTTCCTGAAAGAGATAAAAATATAAAGTCTGATATCATCCTCTGTTGGAAATGGAGCACTAAAATAAACAGCTCTTAGATTCAAGTCTGGTGTTGCCAAGTCTAGTGTAAATTTCATGTTTTAACAACCTGAAAAGCATCATTTTTTATTTTATTGTAAACTAAGAGCTAAACATTAATTAAATAAAATTTTTCCTATTTAGCTTCAGTGTTCTGTCCTTATTGATCTCTAGATTTGCATTTTTAACATTTAACTGAATGTGAATGTGTAGGGGCTTTTTCCCCTTAAGACAATACTATTCATCTCTCCTTAAATGCTGACAAATTTTCCATCTGACTGTATGGAAATGTATACACCTTACATGCTGGGTAAGAGAGAATGACAAAGCAGCAGTGAAAAGGCTCTACCAAAGACAGTTGTCATCAAACTATATCCCTGCAGAACATCACTGTGAATTTCAAAGCTGTCATATTGTTTATCACTGTATGAAAGTGTGGCTTGCCTGTCATCGTGCAAAAGCTGAATCAGAGTAAGGAGAGCAAGGACAAGAGGATATGAATAGATGAGGAAAACATTTCTTTTACAGTTTCCCATGGTTTTCTTTTGTCATAATCACATTGCTTGCAATTGCTTACAAAGAAAAAAATATATATCTTCCCAATAAGTAGTTTCCTAGACTAAATGTCCCTTATCTTCCTGGAAGCATGTAATCAGCAATCATGTCAATACTGTCATTTTCCTCTGGATAGCTCTTGTCCATGCCCTGCCCATATCACATGCAAGGACATTTCTGATTTGTGTTTTTTCATGAATTAATAACCTTTTCTTTTACAAAATTTGTAAAGTTTAGAATCATAACAGCTAGTTTCAGTCCTCTTTTTTTTCTCTGGAAGACAAGCAAAACAGGAGGTATATTTCAAATATCAGCACTTTAGCTGGTGTTCCTGCTAATGAACGCTTCTTCCTCCTCATGCTACCAGGTGACTGCCTCTTCAGTCACAAATAGTTGTCTCTGTAGGAAGGTCTGCAGTGGCCAAAGCTACAGTTTTTATGAAGTGATGTCCCACAAACAGTATGTGCATATGAACAATATTCATGGTGGTGGGTACATAGCATTGGGTCTATTTCCTTTTAACAGGGATTACGTCATGGTTTAGAGAACAAAATTTAGACTTTTAATGACTAAAAGCCCTCTTTTATGTTATATAATCCTTCTAAATCTTCATGCTCAAAGAATGTTTGTATTTTTTTTTTTTTTTACAAAGATCAAGCCAATAAACATATTAAATTAGAACTCCTTCCAATGAGCTCTTGGTTGATTTGTGATTAGTGTGTGTCACACTTCAATAATGTCAGTTCAAACCTCTTACTCTAATTAGCAGAAGATAATAAGATATGACATTTTTTAATATGGTGTGTTATATATTTCTTGCAATGAGGCATGTTTGATACCGAGCATGACAATGAAAAAGCATCTGGTATTAAAGTAATATAAAAGTAAAATAAACAATATATAAAAAGCCATGATACATAATCAAAATAATGCTGCAAATTAAATAATATAATATTTTAGCTAATGTATCATACTCTAATATAATATGACATGCCAGTAGTGTTAATGCTTAATATGAAATGACGTGATGTCTAATACAGAAGAAAAACAAGTTTTAAAATGTTGGAATTTCCTGTGCAACAGAAAATTTGACTGCTGTCTGGCTCTAAAGACAGAAGAATGGTGAGGGTGTTAAGAAAAACTGAAAAAATAGAAGGAGGGGAAAGTTGGAAGAAAAGGACAAGGTGGTGTGGCTCATATCTTGAGATTGGTGAGATTCATCTCCACCAGAAATTGATAACCTTAGGTGGCATCTTCCTGTGTTGACTTTTCCCCTGCACTGAGCAGATGCTGGAGCTAACAGTGCCAGCCTGGGGCTGTAAGAGGCAGGAGGAGGGACCATGAGCTGACTCAGGGATATATCATGCCTGCACAGGGAAAATGCCCCAGAGGCTAAAAACCTTAGAACCTACCCTGATACAAATACTTCTCATTATCATAACCTTCTGAGAGATCAGATTAGGGGTTGTGTAAATGAGGTCAAACAAAATAAAAAATGGAAATTATTTTAATTTCTGTCAGGCAACTATCTTTATTGGTGTGGTAGAAGAGCAGATTAAAAAATGCTTGTTGTAAGACTCAGGAGTAGCAAGATAAATTTGGATAAGCAGTTTGGAAATTCATCTCTGGAGGTGTGCATATTAATGATGCACAACATAAGGGAAATTCTTGTCTAAAGTAAAGGGGAGATACTACTTAACACATATTCTGATCAATGAAAAGAGAGATCTATGGACAGGTATGCTTTTCAAATGTTTGTTCATTTGAACATTTTCCCTATTCACAGTGATGTTTGTCTGGAAATAAGATGTTCAAAGTCTCTGCTGTTGATAAACTTAATTTAAAAATGAGGAATTTACATTTACTGCCTAAATTACCAGTTAGGCTTGGTACATATTTTTTTTTTCAATTCATATGTACTAAATTGAGATTCCCTGCCATTTCCACAATATGCAACTCAAGGACTTTTATGTCACCCATTGGAAATCAAAATTAAAATTTCTTCTTCTTTTTTTTTCCATTTTCTTTTTAATACAATTAGTATTCCAGCATCTTCAATTTTAGTCTGCTCCATTGCCATATAATTTAAGAGCAGGCAGTGCAACACTTTGTTTTGGTAGATCAGAAACATTTTGGATAGCATTGAATTTTCCAACAGACTGGCTGGCTGCCATTTTGGAATTCTGAAGAGAATATTTGGGAATTATAAAGCTATTTAAGGTTAGGCTGAATTTTAGAGATATTGTAGATCCATCAGGATGAAGCTGCTATTCTGTGTCTGAAATTAAAAAAAAAATTCCCCTTTAAACTGATATATGTATATCCACAAGTCTCTTTAGGTCATGTATAAATTAATTTTCAAAAATTCAACTTTAAAAAAATCCTATTTTTTTAACAAGGTATTTAACCATGTGATCCACAGATTACATGGCCATAATTTCTGGATATTAAGGATTTTTTTTCTCTTACCAACAATATCTATTTTCACCCCACAAGAAGAAGATCTGGTGCAAGCAGCTGACGTTCATTTTAAGGAAATGGGCCTATATACAGGCTGAATTTCAGCCAATAGCATCTTCTTTGACTGGATTTTTGAACTAAATTAAAACACAACTGATTAGGACCTTAATTATGTTTGTCATATTTCAAACAAAGAAATAAGAGCATTCTTACATAAATTGTCTTTTAAACTGCAGTTGTTAGAATCTAAAAAATTATCAGGATTAAAATAACTGCTTTTATTCACAAAATTATAGATTGTGAATAGAATCTTGGTGGAAATATTTTAACAATGTATTTATATTCATATTATAAACTATTAAGTGCCTAATTTGTAAAGCAGTGCTCTTTCATTTATTATTAGGCTTTACAGACTTTTGCTATGGCATGAGGAACAAAGTCATTGATGATAATAATAACAACAAGAATTATATAACAACAGTACTGTGAGAAATAATATAAAAACTGTAATTTTAGGAGGTATTCATTTGTCATGCAGTGAAGCTTGCTTGCGTAGTGACCATTAAATATTTCTAAATTACTGGGGCTCATTGTAACTGGTTTGTCTCAAAGAAGCAGGGAATCTCAGCCTCAGAGAACAGAAACTTATATATAGGGTTGACAGCATTTAATAACTTTTTTCTGCATAGGCCTTCACTTAACCAGAAGATATGGACAATAGTACAAATCATGATTACCACAGAGTATAATTCAGAGGAAGATAATTCCCTACTTTTGTGTTTTGTCCAATTGGTCCTCTCTGTTTTTCCAAGGAGGTGAAGATTTACAACACATTTAGGCTTCCAAATAATTATTATCTCTCTCTGCATAACATTTGACTAAGAAGGTCCTTGCATACTTATTATTAAAATGAAGTCTTCCTTAATGAATCCTAATTTTTCCTCATTTTTTTCCAGTTACAGATTCAAGTTGCATGCTAATTTTTTTGGCTTTCTTAGGAGTACATTATAATAAAAAAATATGTTTCAAAAAATTATAATTTGAATTTTGTAACTGGCATTCTTCAATTAAAAATGCTTTAGAAGACAGAAATTGATAACTTTTTCTTTTGTTTCCTTTTACTTATACCTAGAATTGCCTTAAGAGTTTCTTTAAAAAAAATAATCTTAAAATGGTTCACTCAATTATAAATTCTTTAGAGCAGAGGAAGTACAGATTATGTGCTTAATAATACAACAAATATTCCAAGTAATGTATAGCATGGTTTATTTTGTCTCATATTTCTTCAGACTATTTCAGTTGTTTGTTAGTCTCATACATGCAGAAAATAAATCTTCTTGGATTCTGTTACTCCTACTCTGTGTATTTTTTTTAATAACATCTAATTCTGCATTCAACGTGGCAACTTTTTATTGCCTACATGCACAGATTTTAAAAATCTGTATTGGCTGAATTTTAGTGAAACAGAACATTTCTCTTTCAGTATCGAAATTAGACATTTTGTTCTATATCACTGTATTTTTCTTACCTGCTTTTCCTAAATATCTTTTAAAGACCTTTCATTTTGGCATAATTTCAGAAATTTGGGGGGTGATTCCTTATGATTCCGTAGAATTTTGTGAAAATAATTCCTTTCAAATTTCTACAGGTTTTACTCCTAGGAGCAATACATGAAGTTATGTTGTAGTGCAGTGACATAGCAATTAATGGCAGCCCTTTCATGGACAGCTTCTATAGCTGAGGCACTCTCATGGTGGATGCTTTTTTGCTGTTTCAAGTTTCTCCACTGCTCTGTTAGGTGTATTTTCTTCTAATATAGCCCTGCAATGTCAGTATTACCAAGAAATTCTGTAGAAATAAAATACATTCAACATTCTATTTATTTCTTACAAATCTGTCTTCACATTTTTATACATAGTACTATACTAGATATAAATCCAGCTTTAAAAGTCTTCAGTGTGATATCATGAGTTATAAATTACAAAAATAATTTCTGAGTCAAAATGTTACATTAAGCATTCTTTATTAAGATTTAAGAAGTTTAACAAAAATTAGATAGATGAGTTGTTAAACTGATATATTTTCAGTTAGCATATTATAAAGGGAAAATCATATTTCAAAAAGAAGTTTTTAAAATAAATGCAGTAACCCAACATGTCAATTGTTCATCTTCATAAAAACTTTTATGAAAGCATCTTCCTAAACCTGATGTGATGTTTCTCCCTCAAAAAAAAAGGGACTATTAAACCCTGGGGAGAATTGTACACTGAAGTGATCCATGGAAACTTCAAGTGAAAGAGAGGCAGAAGCATTCAGTAGCTCATGGATATTCAGAATGACTAAAATCTCCATGAGATTTGGGTCTGCCCTGTGAAGAAAATCAAGTTATTCTAGATATCAAAAAGCACTTCAAAAGTCCTAAGAAGAGCACTCATAAAGAGCTGCCCCAACTAGAAAGTTATAGATAGAAAGATTCTGGTGAAATTTAAGTTGCCAGAATATATCAAAAAAGAAAAATAGTGATTGTACTACTGAAAAAACAAGCTAAAATACTTTCCAGTATTACTCAGTCAAGAAGGCATCTAGTTCTAAGTCTTTTCTCCCCTTATCAACATTAATTGGCATGAACAAGTTTCAGTTATTCAAATGATTGCATATGAGGAAGTATTGATTTAATGGAACAAAAAATTACTACATCACAATAGAAGTCTGTGGTTTCAAATTTAAATATCAATGATATTGCCATGTTTCAGCTGGTCTGAAGGAACACTGTCCCTTTGATTTGGACATATGATTTTCTCAGGAATCTACACTGTATGCTCACTCTGTGTTTGAGAACACCACATCTGCATGCTGCTTTCTTCTTGCTATGATTTTTTTAGAAAATGAGGAATATATAGACTGATTGATGTAAGAGACAAAGCTGTCCTCCATTCTCTAAGAAAATTTCTGTTTTCTAAGCTGTGAGCAAATGTTTGTAATTGATTTGTAATAAGTTGTTTCTAAAGGAGAGAAGCTTGTTTCAGCTCTGGTCGTTTGAAGCTATGGTTCTTGTTTCATATCCCTCTGTATCTAAATACCTTTGCTGAGCTTTTTTTCTCCCTTCAAAGTTTCATAATATTTCATTTGGTCCAAATAATGACTTTGGGATCCTTGGGATGGGTTTAAATACTTTAAAAACTGGTTTTATATCACTCTGTATCATTTTGGAAGTCCAGTCAGCTATATTTGATTTCTTTACTTCCTGTTTAGTTGTGGTGTAATAAAAGTAAAAAAGATAAAAAAGAGAGAGAAAAAAGTTGTCTCCGAACACAATTTTTTTTCTATTTCATCTACCTAACATTTTAAAGAATTAAAATGGAAGAGGCATAATATCTTTCAAGGTTGCTTGAGGTGATGACAAATCTGTATTCTGATACTTAGCAATTGGTAATCACCAGCAATTATTTTCATTACAGCAAAATTTGTGCAGATGGCATGTGCTGTTGAAATTCAGCAGGAAAGCTGACAGGTAAAGTGAGTAAAAATGCAATGACTTTTCAGCTATGCCATGAAAATTAGTTTGGGTGGACAACTATGATGGAAAGTGGAAGAGGCAATACTTCTGAAGAAAAAGAAAACACAGAATTCTATAGAATCCAGATAATGCAAGAACATCCTTGGGAAAGGTGATTAGAAGGAGTGAGAAACCCCAGTAATTGGAGAAGAAATATTGAAACTATGATGGGAAATTAAATCAGATATAAGAAAGGAAAAGATGAAATAAAGAGGAAGGAAATATGGTTTATCTTAGTTCCTCCACAGAAAGGATTCTCAGTAAGGGCTCCCTAAACTCAGCACCCAATGCCAATGCTGCAATTCTGCAATTCTGCAGACCCAGAATTCTTTGTCTTTTACACTCATCACTCTCCAGACAGAAGTAATCTGCAAGTCTTCTCCTCTGCATTTGTTGCAGCCTGCTTCCTTGTCTACCCTGCAGTATTCTCATGGACACAAAGACCACAATCTCCTTGATCATCCCCACTTTCTTCATGATCAGTGGGAGATCTGATTTGTCTCAAAGCAGTTATTGTCTCTAATCCATAGGATTCTTCTTGTACTTTAAATTGCCTTTAAATTGTCTAAGCCATGACAATGATTAGTCATTTTCAGCAAGGAGGTGGAGGTGATTGGACTGAAAAATGTGTCTGTGTTATGTGATTCACATTCACCTTCAGAAATCTTTTTTTTTTTTTTTTGTTTCGACTGCTTTCCTGATTCCTTTTATTCCTCTTGCTATCTTCATGGCAAACGTAACAGGCAACAGGAAGATTGTTTCCCTTTTACATTGTAATATATTTTCCTGTTTGGACACATCACTAACTGTGCTGAGAACAGGATGTTTGTCTTTCTCTATCAGCTTCTCACAGTACAAGACTTATAGACTTATATATCTTTCTGTCTGGACTTGGGTGCCCATCTCACACACAGAGAGATGTTCTTAGGGCCCAGTTACCAAGTGTCACAGAAATTTGTTCCTCACACTATAGATTGTAATGCTGAAGCAGGATGACTGTCCAGAACATTTCCATTACTGACAAATACACATTGATAAATATAGTAAACTTATTTAATTTATTAAAGGCCAAAATTAAATACATACCAGGGATATCAAGAGTAATAAATGAGTTAATGTATATTAAGTTCAGAAATACAGTGATAGTCTCCACAGATATATCACAAACAAACTGTCCTTAGCCATTCTAACAAATACAATTTATGTGTTTCAGTAATTCACAAAAGTCACCTACACTGCCTTAGACAACATACATCTTTTATGTCTTTAATGGAGGTAAGTGTGATAAGCAAAGGGCCTTCTATCATTGTCATGATGAATATAGAGCAGTGAGAAAGCGTAGACATGCTCTTAATCAACTGCTTGATGCTTTTGACACATTTCAGTTTGTGCTCAGTTGAGATCTAGCCAAGTGTTTCCCAAAGTAATGTATATTTCTGCTTTTTCATAAAACAACTTTTTGTATTTGCTGTTTGTATTGCCATGGGAGAGATTCCACCATAGAGTTTCAGGATCCTTCGGTTCTATGTGTAAGAAGTAAGAAGAATACAAATGTTGAATGACTTACCAACAGAAATAGGAGAAAGGGTCCATTTCATTGGATTGGATTCACAAGCAAAAACCAGTGCATTGTCTTCTGTCATCCTTGCTTTTCTAGTATCCAAGACTTTTGCAGGTCAAATAAGTACACTAGTGATATCTAGTAAAGTCCATTAATAGCCTCTATTGTTTCTTTTTCAGAATAAATATCTGAATAAACATAATTTGATGACTTCACTGGCTTTTTGAAGGCCAGCCCATGATTACAAATTGTCTTGTAATATAATCAGAGGCATAGTTTGACTGTGAGCTGGTGGCCATTCTTGGCCAGATGGAAGTCCTTTCAAAGGCAGCAAGCTTTTGGATGCGTTCAAATACTCCAACATACAATTTGGCTGCCAAGGACTCTTGACTGAGAAATTTTTGCACCCAACATCTTGTTCCCATGTTTCTGTTATTACAAAATAGATAACATATATTTTGATGGGTTGCAAGATCACTAAAAAGAGCAAAACCAGAGCAGTTTGAGTAATTATCTGTCCCTATCCACAGATCTATAGCTAAGGGTCAGCTGTACCTTTTCCTGACACATATTGTTTAATGCCCCAAAACATAGAATTAAGATGCTGCTGCCTTGCTGAGAACAGCAACAGGGCAATTTAATCTGATTTATAATGTAATGATAAGAAATATAATTCCACTGAGGAGGGGTAAAAAAGGAGGATAGAATGCGATCCTCTTAGAAATGATAAGAAAAAACATATATATATATATAAGAAACACATTATTTGATTATCCTTAGAACTGATAAGAAAAAAATATATAAGAAACATTATTTGATATAAATATATGTATAACACATTATTATTTATTATTTAATTATATATAAGAAACACATTATCTGATTATTTGATTATAAACAGGGAGAAAGAAATGTGTGTTCAAGTAAAATTAGTGAAACAACACTACTATGAAAGCAGAAGAGAGAAATCAGGTTTAGGTTCCTAGTCTTTTTGATGATTAGAAGAACTAACAAAAGAGCTCGTTAAGAAGTAATAAGCAAGTCAATAGGGATGATAATAGCTAAAATGCTGAGAAAATAATCACAGGACTCTATTAATAAGAATGTTTTTCTTTGTTGATTTCTGCATAATTGCAGTGCAAAACTAGATTCATAGAATGCAGCATCATGTAAATTGCCTAAAAACCAAAAGCAGTTAACTGTTTCCCATCAAAGATTAAGACGTATGCATAAGCGAAGAGATTCTGGAATTATTCTGAAGGGTTGAAATAGGCCTTCAAATATTTTAAAATCTTGGTGTTTGCTTTATCTACTTTGCATTGCCTTGTTTTCTATCATTAGTTTATTTGATATTATGTTTCTTTGTATTCACTTCCTTTATCTTATTATAAATGAATGAAAGACCTGAATGAATGCAACTTGAAATGCCAAGTTTTGTGACATGGAAACTAATTAGAGTAATTATTACTAGTAACAAACAATTCCTTTCTCAAGTGTGTATCCCAGCATCACCAGGGACAGAATATCTTCTCTATTTTACTCTAGGTAGATAAGTAAATTGCTCAGTCCTCCCTAAAGATCCTATTGAGTCTTTAGGAGGCCTATGAAAATTCTGTATCCTAATAACATGGATCCTAGTTTGATTCTGTCCTGTAATTTCTTATGCTTTACTTCAACTATTACAGATCCCATCATAGGATTAACTCAATCTGTGTTTATATATGTGATAGCAAAAAGATTAATAGCAGAGGGCTCTCTTGTTGCTTATCAGTCTTTCCAGAGTGCAGGCAGAAAAAAAACCCTCTTATAACCCTAAATTATTACCTCAAATATCCAAAACATAGATATTAACCATAATGCTGCACATTTATCTGATTAAGATAACTCAGAAAAAATATTAAAATAAGGGATTTGTATGACATGTAGACATACCTTTACATTTTATTACAGAGTAAAAGAAACTTTGAGAATCTTAGTGTTGGTGTTTTCATTTTCATTTCATTTTTTAAGTCTATTCATTTAAGGTCAATCCCTCTCTGAAGGCCTATTTTAAAAACAAAAAAGGAAGCAGTGAGGCCTAACTGAAAAAGTAATGGCTCAGAGACTTTCTTCTGAATCCATACTCCCAGATGAATTTAAATGACACAGCAGGACTCATTTTGAACTGAAGGTTTTGAGTCAAGCAGATCAGACCCAGGGTTTTCTGATTTATTTTTAGCTCAGTATTTGTAGGGCTTAATTGTTAGACATTTCTGAAGGAGGTGGAGGGCCTGGTTCTGTACTTCTGTCATTATGGCTGGTAACTGTAGCACTGCTGCTTGCGTTTCCTGTTCTTAAGAGGAAAAAAAAAACCAAAAAGATATGGCCAAAGTTTGAGCCACAGAATTTATTGCAGAATATCTGCCACATACTAAATTTTCTCCTAAAAATCAATGAAATTCCATTTTAGAACAGTAATAGGGAAAATAAATTGTTTTTCCATGCTCAGTCATTATTTTAAATAACTAATTCAGTTACTATACTTCAGAGCGAAAATTTAAATCTGGCTTATGAATGGTTGTATGCAAAAAACTCTTTAAATGTGGCTAAGTTGAAAGACTCTAAATCTCATATTGCTCAAAATTGAACACACTGAGTGCAGAACTCATTCTTCTGGATCTTCACTCAACTGCCCCATGATCTCCTGCAAAGAGTGACTACTCTGGTCTCTTTAGCAGCTGTAAGGGGTTGACCTTGAGGGGATGGCTGGTGCCAGCTGAAGGCACTCTATTCCTCTCCTCCTCTGATGGACAGGGGAGAGAAAATATAATAAAAGACTCGTGGACCACTAGAGGGACAGGTTGAGGTCATTCACCAATTGCCATCATGGACAAAAGAGATTGACTTGGGAAAAATGAATTAATTTAACCAATCAAATCAGAGTAGGATAATGAGAAATAAAACCAAACCTTAAAAATATTCCCCACAAAAAAAAAAAAAAGCACCACCTCCCTTCTTCCTGGGCTTAACTTTATGTTCCATTTTCCTTTGCTCATCCCCATCAGTGTCACAGGAGCACAGGGAATGGTGGCTGCATACAATTTTTCACATGGTGTCTCTGCCACTCCTTCCTCCTCAGTGGGAAGACTCCTCACACTCAGTCCCGAGTGGGGTTCCTACTGTGGGAGACAGTGCTCCATGAACATCTCCAAGGTGAGTCTCTCCCACAAACTGCAGTTCTTCACAAACTACTCCAGCATGGGTCCCTTCCACGGGGTGCAGTCCCCCAGGAACAGACTGCTTCATTGTGACAGAGTCACGAATCCTGCCAGCAAACCTGCTCCACGTGTGCTTCTTTCCATTGGTCCGCAGGTCCTACCAGGAGCCTGCTCAGCGTGGGCTCCTGCAGGGTCACAGTCTCCTTTGGGCATCTCCCTGCTCTGGTGTGGGTCTCCTCCAGGGGCTGCAGGTGAATCTCTGCTCCAGCATGGACCTCCATGGGCTGCAGGAGTGCAGCTGCCTCACCATGCTCTGCACCAGGGGCCGTAGTGGAATCTTAGTTCTGGCACTTTGGAACACTTCCTCCCTCTTCTTCTTCCCTGTCATTGGAGTCTGCAGAGTTTTTTCTATCACATATTCCAAGTCCTGTCTCCAGGTGTGAATGCACAGGATTTTTTTTCCCTCTCCTTTATCTGTCTTCTCAAAAGTGCTGCCACTCTTGCTGATGGGCTTGGCCTTGGCCAGCGGCTGCTCTGTCTTGGAGCCAGCTGGCATTGGCCCTCTTGGACATGGGAGAAGCTTCTAGAAGCCTCTTGTAGAGTCACATCTGCAGGCACCTGCTACCAAAATCTTGCTACAAAAAAACAATACACAGGCCTTGAGCAAGAGAGAAAGACAAAACAAAATCATGGTTAAAGCAAGGATGACTGGATTTTCAGAAAGCTTATCAGAGATTTTTATTAGATATTTTCTTTCAAGAACCAAAACTGGCTTTTTCTTTCAACATTTTTTCCTGTTGTCCGCCTAATTTCTTCCCATCAACTTCTGATTCCATCAGACCCACTCCCATTCAACAGTTCTTCCTGAATTCCTGTTTCTTTCTCTGAAGTTTAATTAATGCTTGGCTATCCTCACCCACAGCATTTATTTCCATTAACTAACAGAGTTTGCTGGTATCACTGTTCCTACTCTGTGCCAAAAAAATAGCTAAACAAATATTTACCATTTTATTGTCTAATAAAACTGAAATCTTTTGGCGAAAGAAACTGTTCTATTACAGAGTATATAAACAATTACAATGTGAAAGGAAAACAGAGGTTGTAGAGAAATAATGGCAATTCTCAGAATGCCAATACAAGCACTTCTCATGTTGTCTTATGTGTCTTTTTGGGTACTTAGCAATTTTTTGTGATTACATACATCCCTACAGACATGCATTATCTTTTTTTTTTCAGTTTCAGGACTTACGTACTCAAACAAGAACACATAAATAAAAGTTGGTTTAGTAATATTTTCTTTAAAAAATATATTAAAAATTAGGCAGCCATGTCTCTTGCACGCATTTCCCATTAAATACTTAAGCATTTAGATCCTTTGCAATATTTTTACATATTTAGCTCTACAGACCGTGCCTTTATTAATCTGTATAGAACTGTAGCAACTGATGACCTTTACCAGGTCTTTAAGCTCTATATTAGCAGATTTTTAAAAAATATATGGCAAAAATACAAGAGAATAAGCACAAACTTACACATATACTACAGCTGACCTTATTTTTGATAGCTGTCAATGCTATTAATAGGGGTATTCATTTTAATGTACTTACTAATACTTAAGTTACTATTAAAATTTTTATAAATGATTAATGGTAACTATGTAATTGACATATGATAAATCAATACAGAACTATTAATTATTAGAATGCCACTTTTAATTATATATTTTAAATTAAAATGTTATTGGAATAGTAGAAGTAGCAAAAAGCACAAGCCCACACTTCATGTATCTTATGTGAAATCCTGTCATTTGAGTGAATTTCTCTATGAAATAATAAATTTGTTTTCAACTGTTTCAACAGATTTTATTTATTTCAGTTTACTACTTGTTTCTTGTAGGATATTTCTTTTGTTGAAGTGACTAAACTAAAAGTGCACTGCTTGCCAAGAGTTGTCTTTTTTTTTTTGGATTAGACATTCATAAAACATACTGAGAAATACAATTTATTCTAATCTTTTCCTTAATTCTAATCTTGTCCATAAATTTCAAAGAACTTAAATTGTTTTCAAAATCACTTTTTTAAACTGCATTTTGCTCTGAGGAAAAAAAATAAAATATTTACCTAAGCAAAATGTTCTCTGAATGTTTCATTTTAAGAGACAAAGTAATTTTGCTTTGAATTTTTTTAACAATAAACATTTCAACAAGAGCTGGTGCTGAAGCATATTACAGAAGAGAATTGTCTGATACTGCTCTCTGAGGTTCATTCGTTACAGAAAATCAGTGCAGAGAGTCTTGTTCTCCACAATGTGAACCTTAAACATTTCATCCATTGTAATAAAATAAAAAGAAATTAGGACCATAGGCACTAACTCTCTACATTCTTGATGAGCTTCTGCTATTACACGCTTGCTTCATAAATTATCTGTTGGCTCTAAGCCACATTCAGCCTCCACTTGATGCTCTGATCTCTAAATTGCCAGAGAATTTGAAATACAGGAGGATTCAGCAAGCTGTATTCTGTTATCATCCCAGCGTCTGAAGTCTGGCACAGCAGCATGACATTTGATTGGTAGATTGCCACCTAATAAATTAATGTAATAGATAATAGGATTTAATTGCTTGAGTCTCTCCTTTCTGTAGCATCAGCTAACCTGATGAGTAGCTTACATTTTTGCTGACACAGTCAGCAGTTCTGTTGGCCTTTACAGTAGTAATAGCACTTTTTGGCCAAGTCTGGAGAAAGTCTTTAAGAATTCACCTAACTTTTGTATTCTTGGCTCAGCTACCTATATAGACCTTGTGCAGGCTCCATTTTCTAGACATCCATTCCTTATGTGGGAAAATTGCTCATAATTAATTATCAATAGGAGAAGAAGAGAGAGGAACTATTTTTTGATGACCAGAATTTGGGAGCCCAGTAGCACTCTGGCTCTTCCAAATCCCTAGAAAAAAAATATGGGATCAAAAGGCATCTCTTTTTACAAAATTTATAACAGATTCTGCTGAAACTCTCTATTTTGATACTACCGTGTAGACACTTCTTATTTCACACTGTAAAAGGAATTACTCATATTTTTGAGATTGGACTTTGTAACTTAGGAAGCATGCTATTTTCTCCTTCTTCCCCACCGTATCCTCTTGTGTCACACCAACACTGACACATCTATATTTTGATTACTCCACCAGTAAGATTAGAAAGAAGTTGCACATACTGTATGTAATCCTTCCTCACTGCTGTTGGGAAGCAATAGCTACACAGTTGAGGCATAGCAGACATTGCAACTGCATCAGACACTGATCATGAAAATGTACCAGAAAAAATTGGGAGTGAAATAAAAAGGGATATAGGTGAGTAGAGGAAGATATCTGAAAGACAGAAAAGGAGTCAGGTCTGTGGTGATGCACCTTCCCCAGGTCTGTCCATTAAGGGCAAAAATAATTTAGTCCAGTTTAATGGGACACGGAGTTTTTGTAGCAATCCTATGGTTATCATAGTGGTTATATCTACTATATCATGAAGGATTTATACTTCTTAGAAGTCAGACTTTTTTATAGAAAACAATATTTTTGTCCCTCCTTGACATATTTTAGACCCAATTCAGCACTGTTGCTCCAGCTACACTCCTTTTCTGCCCTGTTCTTCATTCATGGAACACACAAATCTTAAGTTTTGGTGGTTTTGCTAGCTATTCAGCTGATAGAGGTACTACACACTCTCTTTCCATGGGGAACTGGGATTCATCTCAGATTAGTGAGGCTTTCTCAGAGTGAAATCTGAAATGAAGCCAATTTCTAGTTAGGTCTTAGGCTAATTCCTTCAAGATGTGGGTGAGAATTATGTTCTGTTAATCTGCAAAATCTTTCAGTTTAGCCCCATGTTAGAGGCAGCAACTCTTTGTTTCAGCAACGTCACGCGGTATAAATGCAATCTCCCGATTTGCTCCAGATAAGAGATATAAATTTTTCTGCTTTCTTGTTCAGAGTTCTTGTACTTACAGGTTTTAGTGGTTGTTTTGTTTTTTGTTTTTGTAAAACTTCTTTTTATGAATTTTTATTTCTTTACTACTACTGTTCAAAACATTGCAAGAAATTGTAGAAACATCTATTAAAATGATTTAGCATCATTTACATGAAAAGTTAAACTTTCACAAGTACTGTATCAGTAGTGTGTTAACCAAGGTAGTGCTGACCTTAATATAGAGATCAAATATTGGGAACTGGGCCCTGAGACATCGATAACTGTTTTTTTATATATCTATATTTATCATAATTATCTCTGCTGACTGGTTATCATTCCCATAACTGGCTAAAGAATTATACAAATAGCTTTAAGTAGTTACTATCGACAAGCAGCCTTCAAGGGAGGATTTGTTAAAACTGCTTAAGATAATGAGAAAATAATTTTAACCTCCCTGTGCTTCAGTTATCTCCTCTGAAAACAGTGGATATAAATAATACATCTTTTGAAATTCACTGCAGTTCTGTGTAAGATTTAGTCAACAGATTTTGTAATTTTGGAAAAAGGAAAAGTATATAATGGAAAGGTATAAACAAAACAGCTCAGATATTAGTATTCATTATATATATATATATATATATATATTTTTATATTTTTTTACTCGCATCACACCTATATTGGCTAGATATTTTTGTGTTTTTCCATGAGCTGTAGAAATACTGTGACTAAAATTCTACAGGAACAGATAAGTACTGAAAAACTTCAAAATAATCCAGAAGGATGCAGGAGATCTGTATAAAACTCAGGTATGTTTATATGTATATATATGTGTGTATATACATGTATATATATATAAATATATAAATATATATATATATATATGAACATACCTTTGAACTAGTAGTGAAGTTCTATATATCACAGCTGGAACTATTTTGTGATGAAGCAATCTAATAATAAAACAACTTTATGAGGAGGGTTAGAAATGGTAGGAGAGAAACACTCCAGCAGTGTACAGAAACAGGAGTGCACTAACAGGCTCCAGAGCCTCTTCCCTCTGTTGGGCTTGAACAGATTGGATGAGGTGAAACTGAGCAACCTGGGTTGGGTAACCATAAAAACACATCTTGGAGAAATCTGTGAGAAGTATCCTCAGGGGTTTTCCCCCTTACATTATCCATTTCAAGAATCACGTCCTAACCTCTCCTTCTCTTGCAGAACATTGCACTCCTGGTGCTCTTGACACTTCAGGAAAAAGCAAATCAAGAAATGTAAACTTCATTTTCTACTCTAGGATGTGTAGCAATGGTTTAATGAATAGACTTCAAAGAGAGGCTTATGGTCTCCACCTCTGGCTATGTTCTAGTAAGACATTTTTAATATAAAATAATAGATTTATAAGTAAATATTCATATACATTCAACCAATCTCTTTCCATTACAATGTATCAAAAATTTGTCCATGGCTATAATCTCTACATAAACAGGTTTCCAAGGACTTCTGCTAATTTGAGGTGTTGAAATATCATCAAGTGACAAATTTAGGGTTCTGAGTTACATGAAAAATCACATTCAGAATTTCTTTCCTTAATCAAAGATTGGATGCTGGAACTTCAATTGAAGATAGAATTTTTTTTTTTTTTTTAAGAACCTTATTTATTTTGTTAAATATTGTGATGTTCTCACTATACATAAATGCAAAAGCAGTATTGAAACAATTACAGCTGGGCTTCTAAAATGTTTTGACATGGAAACTAAAGTGGCTAGTTGATTTCTGCTACATTTAAAATTGCCCAAATTATTAGGTCAAAAATATTTCTAAATATCAAGGAGCTCTTTCGCTTCTCAGCTGTCTGCCTGAGCCTTCTTTCACTAGGCTGTTTTTAAGCTAGCAAATATGAGAGCCTCAAAGATATGGAGAAAAACCTCAAACACAAAAATACAGACTATTTTAATGATATGGGAAAATATATTTGATGTCATTATGAACAAAATGTGATGTTCTTCTTAACTGTGATTTTTCCAAATTACAAAAGAATAAGAGTGACAACAGAGACATATAAAAGAACGCATGGACTTAAATGTCCAGCTGAGCTGTTGCAAAGTTTCAGACATTAATATATGTGGCTTATGTTATATAACTGAGGAAAACACCAGCTATGTGTTGGGGAAAAAAAATCCTATTCACAACTGAACCTCTCATATCTCATAAATTTGAATTTGAATTCTTTTCAGTGTAATGGATGCTGAAGTTTATGTCTGTTGAAGAAATAAGTGTTATGTTTAAGTTAAAGCACCAGAAATTTGCAAATGGAAAACAGTTGTAGCTGCAGAACATGAATTTACTCACTTGAAAGTTCAGTACTTTGGTTTCATGGGTAATAGTTTTAAATAGGAACATATTCACAGACTAGAAAAATCATGAAGAGAAGATAAATCCTTTATTAACTTCTTTTCTAATAAAGTAGGACAGTTTGAAGGTCTTTTCTTACTGAAACATCACTGTAAAACTTAAATAGACTTTGAGTCTAGTCCAGACTCCTGATCAGAGCTAGGGCAGCTCTCAGATCAGACTCCTTTGTTCAGGGCTTTACTTGGCTGGGACTTGAAAACCTCCAAGGAGCCAACTTCTCTTGGTAACCTCTTCCACTGGCTCTCCCTGTGGGGTAAAGGGATGCCTTATATCTGGGCTGAATCCCCTGTGCTTTGGTTTCTTCTCTCATAGCTTAAACTCCTGTGAAGAGCCTCAATTACCTTGCTATAAGTGTTGGAGGACAGTGGTGAGGCTCCCTGCAGCCACCCCTTCCTCCAGGCAGAACAAGTCCTAATTTCTCAGCCTCTCCTAAAAGAGTGAGAGTTCCAGCCCCAGTCATGGGTGTTTTGACCTTCGTTGGATGCCAGATGCCCACCCCTGTTTCTTCTTCTCCCTTTCCTCAACAGGAGGAAATATGATTAAAGAATTGCAGATTGAGATACAGACATAAAGATCATTCACCAATTACCATCACAGACAAAACACATTTGCTTTGAAAATTAATTTATCACTAATTAATTAGAATTGGATCATGAGAAACAAAGACAAAATTGAAAACCCTTCAGCCGCCTTTTCACCCAGACAACTTTACTGCTCTCCCCACTCCTCTACCCTGTCAGCCCTTAACAACACAGGGATGGTGGGGATTGGGGATTATGGTCAACCCATAACTGTACCTCCTTACATTTGCTCCCTGCTCCAGCAAGGGTTCTCTCCATGGGCTGCAGTTCTTCAGGATGATTCTGCTCCAGTTTGGACTCCCATATGAGCTGCAGGGAAATTACTCCTCCACCTTGGCCTCCCTCTATGGTCTGTAAGGACTGTCCCAGTACCTGAGTATGTCTTTCACCTTCTTTCAACCTTGTGCTCATGGGATTATTTCTCACTTTTTTCCCCTACAGTCCTCACTGCATGTGCAGTTTTCACTCTTCCTTAAACAGATTTTCCCAGAGCTGCCACCAGTTTGGCTGATGGATGCAGTGGGTTCTGTCTGGTGTCAGCTGGAACCAGCTGTGTCCAGCATGAGGTGGCCACTGACATTTCCTCACCAGGGTTAACCCTGCAGTGCCCTCATTTCCAGCATCTAGATGTGGGTGGACACAGGCACCATGTACATCAGCCTTCCACTGTACATGTAGATATCTCATTCCTCCCAATTTTCCAGTAATATCTTACTTTGCTTTTCTCTGATTTTTGTTTTTTAAATATTTTTATTTCTGTGTGGTAATGATCAAGCTGAATGAATATGCTGAAAACCAGGCACAGGAACATTTTGGCTAATAAGTGGGACTTTGGCATTCTCTCTAGACCCAGGTGGCTCCATGCCTGCACCACAGGACATGGTGGCCAGCAGGCTGTGGAGCCCTCAGGTGGGTTGACAGCCGAGGAATACTTGAAACACAATGAATGATTTTGTCCCCACTGATGAATACAAAATAACTAGAATCTCAACTATCATGTCTGATGTAGTAGATACGTGACAGCCTGTTCAATTAGTCTTGTGTCGGATCTAGAAGTCATACTTCATCTCCATTTTGGGCTCATTTTGAGCCCAAATTTGATCAAATATTGATATTAATAAAACAACCTGCAGTATGCCAGCAAATCATTCACTAGAATGTGAAACATGCAGGAAGAAGTTATCTTAGGTCGTGATTAAACTGTTCATGTTTAGAGGTATAAACCAGGACTATATGCAAACAATTCTTCTAATATCAAGAGCAATCCTACAGCACTTTAACAGTGTTTATTTACCCAGTAAAACAATTACTTTGACTTCGGTGGAAGTCTTTCTGGGGTGAAGATTAAGGAATGCGAAACTTCATACTATCACAGAAATACATATACAGTGCCATTACTGAGTCTAATGACACAGCAGGGAAGGTCTCAATAATCCTGAATGTATTAACAAACTGCTTTTTAAAAGGCCATTTTCTCACAGGGACCAAAAAGATCATTCTGAGCTGTTTTACTGAGATCCAGCTATTTCAAAACCACAAGACAAAAATCTATCACCTTCTTTTATTTTATAAAACTGGTAAAAATGCAACATTTCAGCTATGAGCTTATTTTTTCTATCACGTCATTCTGCTTCACAGTGCTGACAATCAAGAAGCTTATAGTGCTATTATTACCAAACCTGCATATGTGGAGTGACTTGGGAGTGATTTTGATCCAGATTCTGCAGAAGTAAGTGTGCTGAGAACTGAAAATGAAACTGGAAATAAAATGTAAGCTTTAATGCCCTTAGAATACTGTATTAAAGCATGCAATGCATCCTACAACAGTAGGAACACTTGGTTGAAGAAAAAAATGTCTTTAAAAAAAATAGTTTTAAGATCAGTCATGTTATTCAGCTTGATAATGTTCATTTACAAACAAGGACATAATAATTATTTTCACCTCAGAAATTACCAGGTGAAAATATGTGGCTTATGTTATAGTGGCTAGTAGATATAAAAACATTTATTTCTCACTTCAAGGGGTCAAAGCACCCCACTCCTTTCTGAATAAAGCGTCACAGACAGCTACAATTAAAACAGCTGCAGGTGACTAACTGTAGGTAACTACCAACCTTTTGGCAATATTAATGAGGACAGAAGGAAGGATAAGCATGTCTTTATCATATAATTAATTATTGTTACAATTGTTATTGCTACCTATAATTTGAACCTCTGTGCTGAGCTTTACCCTGTCCTAGACATGGGGAAACAAATAAAGATAAATATTTTTCCCTTGGGAGTTAATGATCCAAAAATAATCCACTCACATAAAATGTTTCTGCCAGGTGCAGGTGCCTGCATTGGTAGGTGGTGGCAAAGAATTATTCTCTGCCAGTTCTAAAATGGATCAATAGATAGTAAAGACATTTCACTCTACCAGACTGATGAGCACATTTCACAAGCATTAAAATCACATGTGAATACTGCTAATATTAAAAGCAGAAAGTCAACTTGATTTAAAGTCTATTACGGTCTTTTTCTGAAAGGTTATTCTCAAACAATTCTACAATTAAAAAAATCAGAAATTTAAAGAAGTCTGTTACAACTTTTCTTTTATATTGGGAACATAAAAAATTAGTTCTTTGTCTTCTGCTTTGGACTTTGCATGTTGCACTACTAAAGGATCCAAGATTTTTCCTATGAGATTTTACTGTCCTTTAGCATCCTCTTTGTTTTTCTGTTTATTTATTCACTCAGATTTCACAGATTCACACAGAACTTTTCCGTGAAGTTCTTTTGCAGGAGTTTGTTCTTAATATGCAGAGGTATAGCCATAGGAAAAATCAAGCAATACAGAGAGAAGGGAAATGTCTTCATAAGAAAACTTCAAATTTCACAAAATAATAATTTTATGATTTAACTTGGCTGTGAGTTTTTATTTCTATCTTCTTGATCTTTCTCGTTCTACCTAAAACTAAATCTCAGCTAGAAGTAAAAAATGAAAGAACATATAGCACTTGTTATAGGTCAGAGAGGACTCTAGAAGTGTGCACATTTCTATATTGATTTTACATGATGTAAGATGTCTTGAATTATTTTCAATTATTATTCAACAACTGCTTGCCAGTCACACAGAAATTTTGGTGTCATGTCTCTCTTCATAGTACTAAAGAAGGAAAAAACCTCCAATCATAATATAACCCTCCTTTTTTTTAACAAATAAGCATATCCTATGAGAATTATTCTCTTTGCTTTTATTCCTTATCAAATACAATTATATAATTACACTGTGCAGCAAAACATAAAAACTCCTCCAGTTTCTTGTGGTAGTATTTTATATCCATCTCTTTCCAATGAAAGACAAAAAAAGATGTGGTCCTTATTTTTGTTAGTAATATCCAAGTAACCAAATAGAGGGATTATGATGGTGCTGAGGGAATTACTAGATTTTTAGAACCCATTTTTCCTTCTTTGTCCTTCATACTGCTATCAGAATAAATCAACAAGATTTTAATATTCAAAAAAATGAACATATTTTGTCAGTTCAATTACTCATCCATTTACTATAAAGAATGAAACAATCTTTGAACAAGTGTTTTTTTCTTTTGAGTAAGTTTTCTATGGAATGAGAGTGGGTTTCTTAATGATGCAGTATAGCGCACCAATGCCTTAGAAGCAGGGCAGTATTAGTTTGTAATCTACAGAGTATGGCATATTGAATTGTGCAGCAAAAGACTGCATTCCTAGTGGTCCTTTTTCTTATGGTTGTCCCCTTGGTACAAATGTTTCAAGGTCACTAAGATTAAGTTTGGACAGATTACATTGTGAATTAGGCAGTCATGTAAGCGGGGTTTGTGTTGATTTTGTGAGAAACTGTGAAATAAAATGCAACATCCACTAGCATGAGTGTACTACTATGCATTTGAGTGATGCAAGACCCAAAATTACATGATGGGGAGATTTTCAGAAGAACATGAAATTTTATGTAAATGTGCATGAGCAGATGTGAAGGGAGTCAAAGAAGCACTAGAATGACCCACAAACATAAGTAAAAAAGAACACATCATTGTTACCTGCCTTTCTGCCTTTATTGATGAAATTAGTTCAGACAGTGCTTCACTTGGCTTATAAAAGCATTTATCCTGAGCTTACAGCACCCTTTACAAAAAGTGAGAAATACAGTCAAATCAGACTGAAATGCAATAATGTCTTTATGCAACCAAGCCAAGTAATCAGATGTAAAGAAAGCAAATCCAAGAACTATCTCTTTCCTCCACAGATACAAGCATATTTTTATCATTCACAATGTGTGAGTATTTCAGCATGTCCTGCAGACCGGGAAATATTAGGAAGCAATTTGCTCATATTGGAAGTGAATGCAAATCATTCTGCTTGAGTAAAATGACTTTGTAGAGGTGGAGTGGGAGAGGATTTGCCTTCATCTAGGAAAAGAAGCAAGATGTGGAGCCTTAATTGTGGGCTGCTTTGCCTCAGACTGCTCGAGTTTGCTGCTCAGAAGGGGTGGCACTGCATCCCACACTGCCTCTCCTGCAATCTGTTCATGCAAGGACCGTCCATCTGCTGGGTTTAAACAGACCCCCAGTTGCTTCTGTGTTTGTTCACAGATGTAGGTAGGAGGGTTGACTGCGGTTTCAAAAACTCAAGTCCAAGATTATGAGACACATTTGCAAACATGCTTGCATATAGCAGAGTCTTATCTCACTGCTGGGAAATGCTCTATTGTTTCACTTACAAATCAGTTCCATTTAAATTGAAACGTGGTAGTGATACTTGTGCATATAAAATTAAATTTGCACAATATCACTTCTATTTAGTCAAGAACTATAAAATATACAATGACAGGAAACAGTGAATAAAGGATCCATGAAATTATTATACATGAAATAGAAATTATTTGACACAAGAAAGATTTGCAAGGGGAATGTGCTTCCAAGAGAATTGTTCTCAGACTATGGAAAATGTAGCACTTGAAAATAACATTATAATTTCAATTGATTCCCAAGGGTCCTCTACAAGTAAATCAATTGCTATATAATTTACAATGGACTGAATTGGCCTCTTTATAAGAAAATTACAGATTACCGCAAAAGTTTGATTGCATCAGAAAGAGCTTTCTAATTCTTTCAGTCTTTCTGGGAATTTCTCTTTCTCCTGAAAGCAACTTCTTGGTAAGCAACTAGTTTCTTGGTATTGGAAATTAAGTGTGGAATACAGCAGAAAGGGTAGAGAACAAAATGCACCAACACATGACTATCCTGTTTTGACAAGAAGAATCTTTGTAGGAAGATGTTACTATGATTTTTAATAAAATACTAAGTGAGACTTTCTTCCTACTCTACCAGCTGCAACAGAGCATTAGATTACAATCCACAAATAAGGTTTGGGTTCTCTTGCAAGAGGAATTTTATGGGACAAGGGTAATGCTCTTACTGACTCTGGGTTTTATGGTTTGTTATTTGATACCTTCTGTGCACACAATTTGGTTTGGGAAAAAAAAAATTGATCAGTGACTCACAGGTGACGTATGGACACATGGATGATTTCACTTTCATCCTAAACATATGTTTCTAGAAGTCCCAAAAGGAAAAAAAATCCTCATTATAGAATGAAATAGCAGATTCTCAGTTTTTCATGTTTTTTTCCTAACATATCCAGAGTGATTCAGCTGCTGAGCTGCAGAACAAGTCCAAGCTGCCCAACATCCCTAGAACACAGTTATGTTCCCAGATGCTGTTCTGCAGGATGATCAAAACACAACTGAGAAAGAATTCTGTCAACTACCTAGGCAAGCTAGACCACATTTGTCAGTCTATTTCATTCATCACAGCATAAATGTTAGCTTTTGTTATTGGTTTTATAGTATTCCAGGTAGCTTTGATTCTAGTTTACATCTTCAATTTTTTACTGATGTCATTTTCTTGATGTAAGTGAAGTTAAACCAGGATTTAGATACCAATCTTGCTAGGTACTGAGTGTACTTGAGAAGTGAGTAATTTCAGACCTTACCAATATAGTATGATTTGGCCTACAGGCAGATGGAAGGAACAGTAGAGTGAAAGCAAGATTTCTTTGTAACTAAATGTTGCTGCCCATCAATAGATATCTCTGAGAAAATCCTGGAAGTTGGCAACTGATATTTTATAGAATTAGAGAGTGGTTTGGGTTCAAAAGGACTTTTAGAGTTCATATGGTCCAAACCCCTTGTGAAGAGCATGGGCATCAACTAGACGTGGTTGCTCAGAGTCCCATCCAGAATGATGACCTTGAATATTTCCAAGGATGGAGCATCTACCACATCTCTGGAAAACTTGTTCCAGTGTCTCACCACGTCTTCATAAAAAAAATCAGCCTTATATCAAGTCTGGACCACACTTTTTTAGTTCAAAACCATTACCCCTTGTCCAATCACAATAGGCCCTACTAAAAAGCCTGTCCCCATCTTTCTTGTAGGCCTTCTTCAGGCATTGGAAGGCTGCAATAAGGTCTCCCTGGAACCTTCTCTTCTCCAACCTGAACAAGCCTAACTCTCCCAGCCTTTCCTCGTAGTAAGGGAATCCCAAACTTCAGATCATGTTTGGGACCTTCCTCTGGACTCACTCCATCAGATCCATGTCCTTCCTGTGCTGGGGACCCCAGAGCCGGGTGCAGCACTCCAGGTGGGGTCTCACAACAGCAGAGCAGAAGGGGAGGATCACCCCCCTCAACCTGGCCAAGCAGCTGGCCAAGCTTCTTTGCATGCAGCCCAGGACATGGTTTGCTTTCTGGGCTGTGAGTGCACATTGCTGGCTCATGGCCATCTCTTCAATCCAACAGAACCCACAAGCCTTTTCCAGCAGGACTGCTTTCCATCCCTTCATCCCCCACACTCTATTCATATCAAGGGTTGCCCTTACCCAGGTGCAGTACCTTGCATTTGGTCCTGTTGAACCTCATGATATTCACAAGTACAAAACACAAGTGAATTGTCCTTAACAAATTAATGGAAGCTGATTTCAAATACATTTGTGACTTAGATTGCTCTATGTTACTAATTTAATGTTACTAGCACTTGCTTTGAGAGACCTAAATTTGATTTTATGAGAAAAACTGACACAATAAGTACAGAGCAGCTACAGAAATAAAAGTTGCATTCTTCATACATTAAAATCCTTCAGTAAAACCAACATACCTGAGTTATAGTCAGCAAGATTATGTGTTTATAGTCAGTATTCATACTCCCTTCATTGACCTGCTTGCAAGTGTAGAACTGGTCTGTACTGGTGAAGGCAAAAAAAAGAGTATGTTTAAAGCATTTTTCACCCTGAACATCCCTTGAGGTACTGACTGTGCATGAGCACTGAGCAGTTTCCATCCTCTGAAAAAACATCCTCTTCAAAAATGCTGATGAATATTCTCCTAACTACTATCTAGCTATCACTTAACATAGAATATTTTGTATTTTTTAAAGAAAAATAAAAAAGAATTGGTGGAAGGGGGTATAATTTTAATATTTTAATATTTTAATGATTTAATATTTTGTTGACCAGCTTAAAGAATAGTTAGCATTTTCAGGAAGCATTGAATGAGAATTGGATGACTCTGCATTACAGGGTAAGAAAACACCACACAAAAAATCCTATTTAAGATGCAGCTAAGATGCTCACTCTAGAGGAGAACAGCTGTGTAGAACTGTTATTATGCAGTAAATTCCCAGCCTGGCACTCTAACTTTCCTGTGTAGATAACCCCCGAAACCACTCAGGCAGGTCAGGGAAGTGCCTGCTTTTTTGGTCATTAACGTGAGTTACAGCTGTTTACAGTTGCTGCAGTCTAAATGGAGAAAGCAAACATTAACAACATAAAGTGATGATCCCACTATGAAATGTGTCTGCAAAATTTATATTTGAAGTTCAATGTCTGTCATGTATTCTAAGTTCCTAGTTCAAACATGTTTAGCTTAAAATTAAAAAGCATATTCCATCTGCTAGCCCTGCATATTCAATTTTAAATTTGTAAAGTGAGGCTGCTGCTTCTTGGTTCCAATACCATTTATGGTGAAGATTGAACAGAATAAATTCTCCTTATATTTCTGTTCATGACATGTGAATCAGAATTCTGCCTCTGTGTGTATGCATGAGTGAAAAAGAAAAAGAATATATCATTGTTTCAGCAAAGAGACATGGCTTTTGTGTCTCACAAAAGATAATTGCATGTCAATAACAGTAATTTTTAAAGACAGAGTTTCTGAGATTCTTAGCTGGTGGCAAGTAATTCTGACAAATAATATTTTAACTCATCTCTGTCAATATCAACCTCTGGATCTGGCACATATACAATTGTTGAACCAAACAATCAGCTTGTGTTTCATCTGAGTTTTATGACAGAAGTTTCCCAAAAACTAAACAATTCAACTTTTCAGTTTCAAATTCAAGACAATCAATATTGGTGCTTAGTGTTGCAACTTGTGTTACACAAGATACAGGACAATTTATAGCTGGTTTTGAAAATAAGAGAAATTAGAGTTATGATTTTTTTTCTTCTTTAAGGAAAAATCCTTTTTCCTCGCAGTAGGGAAGGGGATTAAAGTTTTGAATGAAATATCCTTTTTTTTTTTTATCATAAGCTGTCTTAAATGCATTAAAAACAATTGTCATCTTGACACAAGGAAGATCTGGAGAACATGACTGTGGAGTCTTAGAAAAAGAAACGTCAACTTGCTGATATCATCCTGTTGTATTCTTATTTTTGTTTTGGTTTCAGAGCAACAGAAAAGACCAACACTTCTTAGGGCTTCATATTTCTCCCATCTAGTTGACAACAACAGAAGAGTCTGAAGAAGTGACTAGGAAAAAAAAATGCTGGAAAGAAATAAGACAAGTCAAATTTGTCAAAAAGAAAGTACCTTTCAGGTACATCACAGGTTTCAAGATGACATATTTTCAATTTCATTGCCAAGGAGTGAAAGTCAGGCTATAGTGGAGTAATAAGTAAAAGCAGCATTTACAGTGGTGAAACTAGCTTTATGTTTTAGCTGAGCAATAATAGCCATTGCCTTTCTCCTGTGCATACCCAGGAATGAGTGCTGATAACTTGGGAGACAGACTGTGTGAGCAGATTGAGAAAGAAAGGCAGTGGTAAAATGTGCTGCTGACTCATATTAGGTGTAAAAGACAAAGCCCTGTGCTGAGTGACAGCCAGGGAAAGTATCACTATCAGGCCAGATAAATTGCCAGATTATCTGTGGATTTTCTGTATAAACTTGCACGTCTGCTTGCCAAGACTATTTTACACTTGACGGAGGAGTAGAAGGAACAGAAAACTCTTTGTCTGCATATAAAAGGTGTAAAAGGAGAGAACTCTTTTTTTCTTTTTTTATTTTTTTTTTCCTGAAACAAGACAGCCAATTGTGCTTTTGTTGTCATGACTAGAAAGGTGCAACAGGACATTCAATGTGGATATTATTTGAAACCAAGGAACAATTCAAAACTCATCTTTTTGTCTCTTCCTGTACAGAGGGTTTTTTGCAATTATTTTAAGTGATGAATTTGTTAGCTAGGAAGCTTGAAATATCAATTTGAATTCTTTTTTTCAGAATTGCCTGGAAGAGAATTTTAAACTTTTAAGACTATATAATGAAACCAGAACTCTGAGGATGTTTGATTCCTGTGTCCTAAAAACCAGAAAATATATGGGCTGTATGGTTGCAACTTGGTTAAATTTGACAAACTCTGTTTGAATTTGAGAATCAAATTCTTTCAAGTGCTAAAGTCTACAGCCCAGAGACTCTTTGCTGACATAAATTTCTGTTTAAATAAATGATATTTGATAAAGACATAAATTGCTCACAGATATTTTAGGAAAGACGGTGCATAGAATTGTCATAATTAATGATGATGTGATCCAATATGAATTGTTAAGTCACAAATGCTAGTCATTGATAATATAAAGGCTGCATTGTAGTTTGAAACTAGAACTTTGGTGGCCGGACATGTTTCTTGTCTCTTGACCTACAGCTTGTTAGTTGTTTCCTGAAACAGACTGTTATCATCTAATAGACACGCAGAATTTGGGAATGGAAGAGGATGTGATATGAACTTTGACATTTTCCAACCACTTTACTGGAAGTTTGTTAGGAAACGTTGCTGAAAATATTGCTGAGTTAAATTTTCCCACCATCCCCAAAAATGTATTTTTATAAGACTGCATCTAGGAAGGCATAGTATGAAAGATATTCACATTTCTGTGCCAACTTTTGAATATTTTCTTCCTTTTTATGTTTGTAGGAATTGAGTTATTTCACAGGATAAGGGACAGATTACAGGTTCCTCATTTTCATGTTTCTGTTGTTACTGTTTAGCAGATCTGCAATGGCTTCAGGCAAGAGTTCTGTTGCTGAAATTATTGCTACTGTCAGTTAAAAAGAATATTGATTTATTTTTTATTTATCAGTAGTTACTTAGCTGGGGATATGTATAAATCATACATAATATTATACATAACAATAAATATTAATTTTTTATATTTCTCTGGTGTTATAAAGAATATCAAGCAAAAAATAGAAATACTTAGATATTAAATAATTTCATAGAATTTGCAAAGAAATGCTGAAACTCATTCTTCGGTAATGGGGTGTGCTTAGCATTTGAAATGTGGCAGTAGAATATACTGGTCTTGTCTGGTGAACAGTTGTTGTTCTCAAGGAAAAATAAAATACTTTTCTTTAAATTGCATATTTTAAAACTACTTTAAATTCAAAATTTTAAAGAAGAAATTTAAAAAAGGACAGAATGTAGGGTTTTTGGTTTTTTTGTGACTGAGTTAAAACTACTTAATTGTTACTTGAAATAAACAGTTGACCTAGTGGTTCTTTAATTTTAATTTTTTTAATAAAGCTTGTTGTCCGATGTCTTTGCTAACTAAAATTTCTCCTTTAAACAATGAAGGTAAGAAATTAATAGACAAGATATTTATAGATAAAGATAAATCTGAATTTGCCCTTTTAACTGTGATGAGTTCTTAAATTACAGAGGTTAAATATAGACTAGGATCTCCTAATAAGGACAAGGAGGAGGAGTTACATTTAGCCTGCTGACACCTCATTCTCTTAAACTTCACTCTCTTCACTTCATTCTTACACCAAAGAGCCAGCAACAAATGGTGGAACACAAGGCCCTTTGCGGATCAGCTATTGTTAAACATTATTAAAATAACTCCATGAACAAAAACTTCTGGATTTAATTTCTTGTCTCTAATATTATCACAGATATTTTATGTAAGTGGAAAGTAGAAATAATAATTTTAAAGATGTAAGATATTAGGGCTCTCCTGCTCTGTTTTGATACTTAAAACTTGTGTTACTATGAAAAATAGAGTCTTTTTCTTTGCTGACATACGCTGACACAGAAATGCACAGAGCATCACCAGAGCAGGAGTACACTTAATGATACCCAGGTTACTCAGGATGCTGATGATGCAAAAAAGGTCATGTGCACCTTTCATTTCTGTCTTCCAATGTTCACAGGGTTTGGGGTTTTTTGAGATTCAGAGATTAAAAAAATGCAGCATCATAGTTTATTTTACAGGCCTTGCTGATAGAAAAAGCCCACTTTTCTATCAGAAAGGCCTGTAAAATTCAGAGGATGTCTCACCACTGCTGAGTGAAAAAAACTGAAAACAAACGTCATTACTTTTTGCCCTGTTATTCGTCCTGCCACCGTTACTCTGTTATTACCAGAAAATGGTCTGTGAAGGTAGTAGAAATCTAGACTCAAAAAGGAGACAAACATAAGCATGGAAATTTTCAGAAGTCAGTTCCAAAAGCAGATTTGTAAGTCCTCTTCACAAAGAATCTTAGGATTAGAATCCACTTTATTGAAAAACTGGACTAAAAATAGCTGGTTTTCTATCTTGCTAGTATATCAAGATACAAAAATAACATTACAGAAGTACTTGCTTCAAATCCTGTTTCCCAGAAGATACCTTCTGATTGCATCCTGCTCGTCCCAGCAGCTGAGATGATGGAGATGGCAGAGCCCACCCAGAGTCCCAGCAAGGTCATCTTCTCTGTGCACACTAATTCAGCGTGTGATGGGATCAAGAGGTTCACAGCAGCAGATCATGCTGTGTATGGCAAAAGGTAGGAAAATCAGGCCTGGGAATTCTTTAGAGGTGCAGACAAGCACTGACCATCAGAGTCGATTTTGAGGAACTGCAGTCACAGAGTAGTGACCAGGCACACAGTAGTTCCATTCTTTTCGTTGTTGTCGGTCAGAATCTTGGACTAGAAACTGGGCAATCTTTCTACCCTGTGTATGATGACAAGTGGAAAAGAAATGCACTGTGCTGGGTTGTTTCTAGCCATTGAGTGAGGCAGCTCTGACTCACTCTGTTCTCACACCTAATGTGCAAACGCCCATCGTGTATTGGCCCAGCACAGCCATAACCTTGCACTCATGACAGTCCTGCCTTTAACCCACTTTTACTACAGTCACTGCCTTGATATTGATAACAAGGACTATTAAAAACTTCATTATAAATCAGACACACTCTACAATCACACAGACCAGACTATGGCTATTCTCGGAGTGTGTAGAGTGACACTTTTTGTCTCTCAGAACTTTTCTCACTACTCACTGCAATTTCAGGGATTGGTTATGTTTACATTTTCAATTAGTATGTCCTGGGATGGAATGTAAATCTATAAATGTGTAAATGTTTCTGGTCATGTACAACATGGCTGATAGATTTTATTTTCATAGCATCTTTTAGTAATTTAAACTTAGAATCAAATAATATTCTTAAATAGTGAATAACTGCCTTCTTGAATTTATTTTGTAAATATATAGATAAACTTTATATTTAAACTGTTTAGTAAAGAAGTGTGATTTTAGATGCTCCATTACTATGATCACAGAAATATATATATATTTTATAAGAATTTTTTGGTCTTCATATCTATGCTGTGCATGGATATCATATATATGTATATGTGTCACATATAGATGCATATATATGTTTCCGTGTATAATTATATCAAATTTCTTATAGATATAAAATGGTTATTTTTCCCCATTCTGAAAAGAAGATTTTAAGACTCAATAGACTTAATAGACTGGAATTCCAACCACATATTCATCAATAGAATTAAGATTTGTTGGATTTCAAAAGATAGAATTTTTTAGCCTTGAGAATTAAAATGGTCTGTTTAAAATTTGATTTTAAGCAGTGACAGTCTGTTAAAATATCTGGTAAGTGTATAATTGAACTTTGCTCTCTAAGATCATTCCATCCATGAAGTACTTGAAAGGACTATATTATGTGACCTCGGGTCATACAACAATTATGATTGCAGAGTTTTAGCCTTGCATGTAAGATTTCACTTAGCAATGTTGTTTAGGCTCTATTGCTGGGGAGTAAAAATAATTTGAAATTTAACAGGGATTGAATTTGCTTGAGATGTCATTTTCTGCTTGTATCTTATAAACAAAATTTTATTTTATTTACAAATAAATATTTATGTTCTAAGCACTGTCTTGTTACAAGCCATGTTTATTTGATTTAGGGCAAATAAATTTTTACAAGTAGCTCAGCTGACCTGAGCTAGATATTCACAAAGTTGGACACTATTTTATTGGCACAGGTTTTTGTTATGTGACTTGTAGAACAAAGATGGATGATGAATGATGATCCCTTTATCTTCATAATCTTCCTCTGCAGTACAGCTTTTTCACTGAATTCTTTCCCCATCCCTGTGAAAAACTTCTTTATCCTGGCTTTCTCTAAGCCTGTCATCTAGACACTTTGCCTAGTTTCTCATGTCCAAGTTGTTTTCAAGTCTGGCAGACTTTTGTGCATAATTCATCCAGCAGGTGATATCATCAATTTCTTCACTGAAAATTTTCCCCAAAACAGTCTATTGACCTTGTATTTAAAAGACTGAAATATCTTTTCTATTCATTTTCCTTGATGCCCAAAGATTTTTTTTAGCTTTTTATACTTTATGCATTTGTAGTCCTGAAGATTTTTAATATATATTTGTGTTGCTTCTAGTATTTTTCCAGCCTTCTCTCATAGTTTAGCAAACTCTTGCTAATACATTCTTTAAATTCTGTTTATTCTTATTCTTAAGAAGAGAATTCCTGACAAGGATATCTTATTTTCCACAAGAACTTAAGAGACATAACAAGAAAACAGGGCAAAAAGCCCCTGGACCATCTCCAAGGGCTGAGACAGTGGTGGGTTACTGAGATAACTTATTTCCTATTGGAGGTACTGGCTAGATATACTAATTAATTAACCTTATTAAAAAAATCATAGAAATCCTGTATCACACATGTGCAATGCCGCATTTTGTGCACCTGAAACCTTTCATTTAAGCATTGATTTTATATCTTACCACTTTAACTCTGTTTTTGTTTTCCTTTTGTTATTAGGTAACACCCTTACAACTTATTTCTTACTGATTTTCCTAGAATACAGTTGTGTAAAAATTTTTGCTGATCTCTAAGCTGATACTCAAAGCACATGACCCCTCCTCTCAACCTCCTAAAGTTCCCACTTCTTTACTAAATCAGAAATTACTTGTCTTTATTTTCAGGATTTATACAATCTTTCTTCCCCTTGAGCATTACTACTTCTTCCAGCTTGAGATCCTGTGAGGCTAACTCCTGTGTGTGTGACATCTTCTGTCACTCTTTTCTGTGATTTTCAAACTAAGACTTTCTGGTTTCTCCCCCAGTGCCCATCATGATTCAAAAGATCTCACAGTGGTACCACGTAACTTTCCTCTCATCCCTGAATTAAATTCGCCATGGCCGAGAGTTTTGCAGAAACCGTTGATGACAAAGATGCTTCAGAGCGCTCTGCCCTGCTGCTTACCATGCTGAATGCCATTGTTTAAGGCATCTTTGTCTTCCCTTGGCAGCATCCTTGACTTTCTTCTCATGAACCAGAAGCAGACACTGTCTTTTTGTTTCATGTGCACCCAGCAGAGATTCCTAATCTTTAACTGAAATTCTCGGGATCTGTGATAGCAGAAAAGAATAAATGATATAAAAATAGTTTCTCGAGAGCAACAGGAATATTAACCCCTGACATATTTATAGCAAACAACTGTTTGCTGAGATGCATTATGAATCACACAGCTACTCAGTCTGCTTGCGCATTCTGAGATGCTTTATTCTTTTCAAATTTGCTCCTAAAGATAATTGGGCAGATGCTCGGGTTTGAGCTACAAATAAAAAATGTCTTTTATGTGCCTGACTTTTATAGTTCATTGTAAGAGCCTTACAATGGTCTATTTGTCAAATTTACATTTCACAAAGTAATCTGTTAAAAAAGGAGCCTCACTAATTTATTTCCTCTAACAGTTTGTCGGTTTATTCTTCTAAACAGTCATGCATTCCTGCAACTATAAAAGAAAATGGTTAGAAATTACAGTCTCAAACTATAAAGTATTATAATCATTATGAAATTCTTGCATTTTATACAAATCAGCCTAAAAACTATTCATTTGTCCTTTTAAACTGTACTACTGAGTAAACAAACTGAAGTATTTCTTATACCATTGCATTTTTTCCATATTTGTCTACTTTTTTTTTTGTGTATTAGAAGGGCCTTTTAATTTCGTGAGGTCACATCTATCGCAGGAATAGTTATAGTATATGCTACAAAAAAGTTAATTCTGGTACCTGAACCCTGGCTTTCTTTCCCAGTTCTTTCCCAGAAATCTTAACACGTCTGAATTTTTTTTATTACTCATGTTTTAATATGTATCTTAACGTATGCTCACTTCCTCCTCATTCTGCGCATCTAAAAGGGTCCCTCATGGGGTCTCCCCTACTCCTGTGCCATTTCTAAAAGTGTGTTTTACCCAGAGATGGGTTGTACTTGCACTCTCTGGAAGTGAGACTGCATGAACTGCACCTAAATGAGAGCTACTGCACCTCCAAATTGCTTCAGTGATCCTTCAGTGCAGTAGCATGTAGTTAGTATTTTCAAAATCTGTTGTTCTTTCAAGGTCCAAGAGTTCAGAGTGATTTCACAACTTTAACTGTGGCAGTCTGGAATAGCAAAACAAAACCAGAGTGCGATAATGGCAGGGACAAGCTTTGTAGAGAGAAGCAAAATAACTTTTACTCTAGCCGTAGCTGGAAATATAAACAAGCTTTCAAGCATCATCTGAAGTACCAAATTGCAAGCCAGTAATGAAAGGATGAGTTCCAAAGTGCTTTGGCTTTATCAGTGGGTGTAGCACAGATTTTATATTTTAAATGAATCTTTACCCTTTTTTTTCTGTCATTAGGGCGTCTCTGAGGCCTGCTTGAAAACTTGTGTGGAAATAAGTCTGTTAGGCAACAAGCAATGGGTTTTTCTGCAATTTCTTCACTCATCTACAGTGGCGTTTAGTGACTGCTGTGCTGAACAGGATTCATCTTCTTCTCATTACCCCTTCTCAGATCTGGTTTGTGTTCTCTCATTCCATCACAGCTAGGGACAGATAAGGAAAGTTAAGACAACATGAAAGAAATGGTAAAGGCAGTTGCTTGATGCAACAATTTCTCAGCCTACAATGGTATGAATAGTATTGATAACAGAGTTTTTTTCACAGGGAGGGAGAGAAATGAGAAGAGAAAGGATAAGGCTTGAAACGGGAAGGGTTGCTTGTCAAGAAATACAACAGAATGAGAAAAAAAAAAAGCTGGCAGGAAAAAAAATCATTGGAGAGAAGAAGAGGAGAGAAAAAAATAGTAAAGGACATTAAAATGACTCAACCTGAAGGGAAGAGAATTTAACTGAAGGATAAAATTTGTAAAGAAAATAAGCTGAATAACAGAGCAGAAGTAAAGAAGCATATATCTCAACAATTTTATTCCTAACTTTCAAAAAATATCTTATTTTCTGTTGGATGTTTTTGCCAAATATTTCTTTCTAATAACAGCAAAAATAACATCCCTGGTCTAGACAGGCTTTCAGCAGTCATTGCTATTTTAAATCAAATGTCTACATTGTAAACCTGATAAGAATATCCAGTAAATGTTGGAGTTACGTATTTGGGGATTTCAGTGTACTTTATTTTAAAGTAAACAGTGATATAATTAGTAATTGCTTGAGTCTCAAAATATTGGCAAGTTTCAATTAGAACCCTTTCCCAATCAAAACATTTCTCTCTTACCTCAGCCAAGTTAGAAGGTAGTTGATGACTGCAGGGTCCCAAAAGATGCAGTATCAGGAAGGATTGCTCTGACATTATGGATTTGCATGCAAGCAAGGAGTCTGATATACCTAAATGAGTGGAATAGGGGCACCTTGAATAGGTAGCCTGCAAGTGGTCTGGATGCACGCCTGTCCCAGGCTGCAAATGAAGTACGAATGCTTAAGGACTAATCTGTCAATTAGCTATGTTCTTTTCTTGGGGGAGTATAGAAATCAAGAGGTTTTCATAGAGTGTAGCCCAGGTTGGTTTATATTTGGAAGTTCAAATGAACTGGTGGTGCCTTTTTATTAGTTTTCTTCAGAATTTCCAGAGTGAACATTCCTAAGGAAACCTGAAGAAATTCGCCTACATAAAAAACTGTCCAGGGACACATATTTAGTCCTATTTGTGGGAATGTGGATTTACCAAGAAAATTGTAATTGACTGATAGAATTCAGTTTATAGCATTTGTCCATGTGATAACATTTACATTAATTTGAGAGAGACCCTTTCATCCTGCATTTAATATGGAAACACTTGATGCAAGAAGAAAAGAGAAGTGTGGTGTAGAAATATTCTGACATAACACATCTCTCTTGCTTCCCGTTTTGTTTCTCTCTTGGTTCCTATAAAACTTTCCTTGTATCCAGCTTAAATCCAGAAAGTGGAAAACATCAAAATAACTGAGCTGTTGTGATGAAGTAGAGCTGTAATTCTGCAGCACACATCTGAGGATTGTCTAAGGGTTTTTTTAATGTTTGTTTCAAATATGTTTTGAGGTCTGTTTGAAGGCATTTAAACAGAGACATAGCTTTCCACGCCACCGTGATGTACTTAGGACATGCAACAATACACTATCAGCTCACGAGAGCAGACACATAAGATTTTTTGTCTCAAAAAAGAGCAGCACTTAACATTTTATTTCAACTTAGTAGTAATTCTTTGAGCCTTTTACTCCTAAATTCCTTAGATGGGTTTTTCACTGTGTAAAAATGACAGATTCAGAATCTGTAGCTTAACTTTCACCTTTCTGCTCTACTAAATATACCCAATTATTGCAAGAAATCTTGTCAAGGACATAAACATCTTGATACAGGAGGGATTTGCTGCAAAATAATCTTCTTGATAAAGCACCTGTAAGTACAGCCTTTGCAGATCAAGAGTTCTCCTTGTTTTGTTCTCTTAAATATTTTGCTATAAATGCAGATGCCAATTTTTTCACTTGCAGGGCATTTTCCTTTCTATTCCCACTTGATATGAATTAAACTGACATTTATTTCCATGTAACCTTGTGCACCCTGTTTTTTGTATTGTAGCAAGTGAAAACTGGAGTGTGGAAAAACATCCATCAGGAAACATTGCTTTTTTTCTTCATGTCTTTTATCTGCTTATCTGTGAATTCCTATGCTGTAAATGAAAGAAGTGTGCTGACATTATCTCCATCCCCCAATAATGTCAACTAATAAGACTCCATGCTAAAAAAATGTCTGACTAGGACAGATTTCGGGTTTTAGTTTAATTTCTACTTCTACTTGTTAATTTCCAAATAACCCGTCTTTTTACCTGTTTAATATTTGTTTTTCTGATGCCCTAACAAGACCTTCAAGAGAAATCCTTGAAGCTGAAATTACAGTCTCCATTTCTCTTTCTGTTTCTAAGTTGTCTGACAGAATAGATTGTTGTGGAGAACATGCTGATTTAACACAAATTAAAATAAATTAATAATATTAACTGAATGAAAATCTACTTCCTTCCAACTTAACTCTATGAAGTCCCATTTCCTCATAACCTGACCACCAGGTGCAGGTTTGATAGTCATTTCCAAGTTACACTGACACAAATTTTCCTTCTTTTTAGATCCTAATAGGGAACTAGAGATCTCAAAGCTTCTGAGCATCACACTTACCACTGCCTAATTTTATCAGTTTCCTGCCTGGAGGCTTTCCTAGTTAAATAGAGAACATGATGACCAATCCTATTTATTTATGACTCAACAATTTACTGATAAGCCAAGGCAAGCAATCAGCCTGAATGCCCATAATCTTATTTTGCTTCCAAAATTTCCCTGCTTTTATGAACTCCATTCCCATGGAAAGTACTGCTTCTCATCCAAAGGAGGTGAGTTATGTGTGAGAAGAAGAGAAGTTGCTTTGTTTTACAATTTCAGGATTTAGAAAATAATTTATAAAATGCAAGCTCTGTGCAGGCACAAGTCAGATTGAATTTTTGCAAGTTGTTCTATCTGATCCTATATCCCTTCCTTGTTATGCAGGCATGAATCCTAACAGTTTAATGGCCCATAGAAATAAAAAATTACTCATTGCAACCACGTGAGCAAAATTATTTCTCTGTGCCTGGCTTTTGGTGAGATTCTGTTGGGTTTTCACATATCTCTTTCCTGAATTTTCAGAAGACAGATATTAAAGCTGTCATAATAATTTAATGAAATCTCTATTTTTCAAACACATGGTCTGAAGTCCTGAAAACGTAAGGAACATGTTTATAACAACTTTTGGCTAAAAAAGAGGAGCCTTGCTGGAGATCCAAGTGCAGACAAACCTAAGGAGCAGGAGTTTCTGATGATACTTCCTGTCATGTGAAGGCAAGCCAGTGGAAGTGCCAATCTTCGTGTGCACTTTGCTTAATGTGGTAGTGTGCAGACTTTGTAAAAATTCAGTCTCAGTTGGGATTGTAAATGCATCAGTATCCACCTGTGAATTCGGTGGGACAGCTGAGTGAGGATGCGTGGACAAGCCAAAGGAAATACACAGTATACCATAAAAGAGGTCTCTGCATGGTTGATTCAGGAACAAAGACTTCTTTGGGATGTTGGATGACAATAATTTCTCCACTACCACCACATACGTATTTTGGACAGGGATGAGCAGCAATGAATTGTCATAAATAAATGATAAGACTATGAGCCGAAACGCGGCAAGCTGCAGCAGGAAAGGGTGACAGTCTCCCCAAGGAGGTGATCTCATCTAGATTCTTGTTGATCAGACATATTCTGAATGCTGAGTTTAATTCCATAATCTTCACGCAATGGAGATGATCAGACCTTCTTGGGCTTATATTTGTGTTCCCTCAGGCTGAGATGCAATTTTTTGTAGTCTGACTGCAAAAAATAACAGCTGAGACGTAGTGCTAGTAACAGTCCCCTCTCTGCCAAATCCATTGGTTTGTCTGGGTTAGCATGCAACCTCTACTCTTGGGGGGAAAAGAAAGCAAGATACCACAAACGGCTTGTGATTTAAATACTTACACCATAGCTGGCTTTCAAACACTGCTTCACACCTACTTCAATGCAAATGAAACTAAATCACTAACCTCACTCTTCTCCCTCCTCCATAAACTGAAGCTGCCTGAGCAAAGATGCAACAATCATAGACCACTTCTGAGGGCCCATGGCTTGAGAAGTATGTCACGTCCCTTTTTGCTGTTTGTTGGGAGATCTGCCTAGCCAAATGTAACTTGAGATATGTTGGAGGATACTGAAGTCTTAGAAACACAGGAAATAACAGAGTTGAGTGGACATTAATCTGTTTCAGAGATAGAAAATCTGAAAACAAGCCTGCTTAAAGGAAATGATATATCACAACTTGGCAGCTAGACCTGGACATTTTCTAAACCAAAAGTGTTTGGAGAACACAGCTTCATGAAATTATTTTTGTTCTCTGAAGGCTCAGTTTTGAAACCTAGTTAGTTTTTTTCGGCCAAATGGGACCATGATGTCTAGAAATAGCCCTGTGACTTTAAAGATCACTTTTGCAAACACAGCACTGATTTTCTATAAGCTGGTTAGCCCATATTTCTACTTGCAAGGGCCAGTTAGAATCTCAAGTCTATTTTTCCCTGTTAAAATGAATATTTATTGATACAACCCTATATTTCTAAATTTGTTGCTGAAACATCAAAGTATTTCTAATGAGATTTTAAATAACTGCCTCTCATGGCATAAACTTTAATGTATATATCAAATTGCCTAAGCATGAAAACAATGTGCTAAGCAAAACCAAGCAATTCCTTCCTCTTCAGTTCCTGAAAGAAGATTGTAATGCACTGTTACAATGTAATGCAGATGGCCAAAAGTACTTTCAAGACTTTTAAAGTAAGGTGCCTTTACTGTGCAGGAAGAAGTCAGCTCCTTTGTAATTCAGATAAATTATGGAATGTATGCTTTTCTATGTTAAATCACTCCCAGTCTTTGCAAATACTTATAGGAAATTATTAATGCTGCAGTTTCAAGAGTATTTAGGGATACACATATTACTACAGGGATCTGAAAGGAAGAAAATCCTAATAAACACAATTAAGTCTGTGATTTCAGGGGCTGTCATTACAAACAACAAAGGTATTGGCTTACTTAATGACAAGAGAGCGTCTAATTGGAAAATTACACTAACATGGGTAAATCCTGAATTCCCACAGAAAATACTCTTCCATTAGCTATAAAACCAGTTTTTCTACAGTAAAATACTGCTGTCTTTGAATTTATAACACTGTCACCTTTGTCAGAGTTTTCCAAATTCAGGTTTTGTTATAGGAAAATCATCTTTTCCTCAAATGTTTTTGCTCTTCTCTGATCTAACTTAGGATTTGATTTTCATCCTGAAGCTGCATGATTTCAATGGAAGAATAATCAGTTTTCTACTTTGCCCTCTTAAGAATATACCAAGATTGGGCAATTTCAAAGTGAACTGCTTTTACTAAGCTTTTAATCATTTTGCTTAGTAATTTTTCATCCTCATCAAACATTGCAGACTAAGTCACTGAGTTTTTTACTAGATTCCAGTAATTTGAATTCCTCCTCTCTGCTTTTATGGTCTCCCCTCTTCATAATGAAGAGACAACAACTGCCTTTACCATCCCTTAAATTTTTTCACTTTAGTAGTTCCTATTATTCCTTTTATTTCTATTAGTTTATAAAAACAATTTAATGCATTTTTCACTTTCATTTTCCACTGCCACATCATATTAATTTACAAGGGATCCCTTTTTCTCTTTAAAGATTGAAATGACTATGAGACCAAGAATATATTTTCCTGAAAATGGCAAAAGCTTGGGGTTTTTTTCTGAACAACAGACTTTATGGTTAGAAAGACACATTAGTCAGAGGTTTGTGATTTTTATTTTTTTCTTGAATTCTCTGTAAACTTATAATTAGGCTGACTATTTAAAGTTAATTCAAAGAAAGGATCATTATTTTAATGAAGTGTACATGAAACTTGAGTTTTGAGAGAAATGGTAAGAAAAGGTATAATGGGATGTGCGGAAATATGAGAAGGAATATAATGGTGAGATTAAGAGCTAGGTAGCAGCTAGAGAATGTAAGGTACCTTTTTTTTCCTTCCAAATTTTAGCTAGATCTTAACTGAAATCTGGAAATCACCAGTGATGTGCAAACTAGTAAGAATAGGAGAGACAGAGTTGATGGGAGTGGAAAATTCTCCTCTTCTATGTTGTCTTGTATGAGAAGTTCAACCCAGTCCAAAACCCACATCACTTAAATCTTCATTTATTGATGTGATTGGCCCCAGACAAATTCCTAGGGCTACTGTGCTTGCAATTGCAGCTAATTCATTCTACCTACACAAGTGCTTTTTCTCAGTAGAAGAGATGTCCTCTTTGAATGCAGGCATGTCAAAAGAGTCCATTTTTCTACATGATAAACTGTGTTACACATCTATCCTGCTGTTCCCAGACATCCTTAGGGCATTTGAACTGTTTAGTGATGAAACAAATCTAGGCAGTTGGAGAATCACTCACAGACAATTTCAGTGAAGGTAATGAATGTGTGGATGGATGCCTTTTCCTAATTGTACCAAAACATGCAAAGTATGACATTTCTCAGTGGACCATTTTTCTAAAAATTATTCTTATGATGAAAACTCTTACTGGGTTGTAAAATCTTCACAAAAAAGCACTAATGTCTATCAGTGGCTTCCATTCCATACACTTTTTCACTCAACTCCTCTATAAAGGCAGTACTATGCTTTTCTCTATTCATCAATAGCAAATAACAGTATTTTTGTAATGAACTCCAAAAAACCTAAATGCAACACTTACCTAATTGATGCATTGTATCATGGCATCCAAATAAGAAGATGTCCTATATTAATTCATTCCATAGAAAAAAATCCTTGCATTTTCCATGAGAACCAAAACAAGAGGTTTGGGGAAAAAAACTGTATGGTAAAACCAACTATACACAGAGAAACAGTTTTGATATAAATATAAATATAAATATAAATATAAATATAAATATAAATATAAATATAAATATAAATATAAATATAAATATA
>JAYDZK010000113.1:126189130-126278470 GCA_034509185.1 Euphonia xanthogaster
TATAAATATAAATATAAATATAAATATAAATATAAATATAAATATAAATATAAATATAAATAATATAAATATAAATAATATAAATATAAATAAAGTGTCTAATTTGTCTTTTATTCACGTGTAATGTTAATTGGGTGTATCTGGAAGAAAAACTGTATCTGAATTTGGTATCTTTTTTAGTAAAGTTATGTTGTTTTAAACCGCAGTGATCATTAATACTCAGGCCTCTGCTGGTTTCCCTATGGGAATGAGTTTTCACCTCCAAGGATTAATAGAGACTTTGAGTGTTAGCAAATAACCAAGTACTCTTAACATATATTCTATTGGATGTGTTGCCCAGTCATTACATTGAATTCAAATATTTGCTCATACTTGAAAGTAGCCATCAGTGACAAAATAACTCCAAATATAATGCTAATATAAAACCATTCTGGAAAGATATTTTCCTTTAACTCCAGGAAAGCAAAAAAATGCTTACCTGAACTCACTAAGATTCAGATAAATTATACATATATTTTGGGACTATTGGATTTCTGTAGGAAACATTCAAGTTAGGAAATGGTGGAGCAAGATTTTTGGTTCAATTTTTTTCTTTGTACAATCATCCTCTGTGTATGTATTGTAGCTCTTTATCACGTAATCACTTGGTACTCTTTCACAGCGTTTGTGCCTCATTCAAGAACAGAGACTGTGGTATGGAATGAATAATAGACTTATAATAATTAGGGTCATTAGACAGAGGAATACTGCTTTCTTTGTTAGAAATCTGGGATGTGTAATCCACAAAGCAGGAAGTTTTGCTGTTATAATTGTATTTTGGGATCTGAATGCAAACTCCAGCATTTTCTCAAGTACTCGATCGGAGTTTTTTATTTTCTTTCAACTTAGCCTCTGAAATACATGAAATTCATTGATAGGGCCTTATAAAAAATTAATTGAATGATCTTTATGGAATATTCCTTTGATTTAATACACAATGGAGAACCCTAGGTGTAAGTGAACAGTTTTGTATTTAGTGCAGAAGCTCAGAGGATGAGCTGTAAATAATACATGGTAATGCATCTTCACTGAGGATAGAAATCATTTTTAATGTAGTAATTGCTCATTCCATGCCACTATTTACTGTGTGCCCTGAATGAAGCAGGAGCTCTGTGGAAAGAGCAATATGCAGTCAGAAACGTGAAATCTGTGCTAGTAAACACAGGGGGAATTAAAGTTGACCAGATCATCTGACTGAAATTGACTCACATCCACCCACCATGCTTTACACGGAAAGCTAACATATGCTTCTTTGAACTCATGAATATATAAATATCTTTACTGTTCTCTTATATAATCGGTTCCATAATATGCCAACAGGTGTGTTAAAATTCTTTACCCCTTTAGCCCATTTAAATGAAGCAACAAGGAGTCTCTAGATGACCAAAGTTTATATGCAGAATTCTGAATTATCTCAGCGTCCTCTCAAATGGTATTAAATCTTCAATCTGTCTTCCACAGAGTCACCTTACACATAAGTTTGATTCATTTCAGGATCACACTTTGTTCTGGGGTTTTTCTGCAGACTTGATATTGACAAGTATGACAGGATTTCCTCTTGTGCCTCTTCCAACAGATGGATTCTGTTTTTAAGAGAAAGTCTTAGTTACTAAATGCATGTATTTGCAAATTTTGTTATGTGGATTCTTTCTTTCTCCATCAATTTTCTCGAAGAATTTTCTTTCTGCCTTCTATGACATCCTTATTCTCCATATTATGCCATTCCTGTTGTACTTCCTAATCCTTTGTGTATAGGTCACTCCTGAAAGACCAATAAGTAGGTCATTTCATACTAAGCAGTTTTAAAGAAAAGCCTCATCTTGTCTATATGAACCAACAATTTCTAATATGGACCCATTCAAAGGATCATAGTGAAATCCAAATGTATCATATTTATCCCAATTCTTGATCTAGATTTAAAAATCCAATAATTTTGTAAAAAAAAAAAAAAAAAAAGAAAAACCTGAAAATTATTGGATGTCATGCACAATCTGTTTTCTGTAAATTCAGATTTTATATTATCCTTTAGCTGTCTAATACTGAAAAAAAACAAACCAAACAAACCACAGTGCAAAACCCATAAAAATAATATTCTTACTGTTATAAGCCCTACTAAGAATCTTACTTGAATGCTAATACAATTTATTTGACAGTTTTTCCTGCTACTTTAATGCATGTATTAATGTGTGTCTTTAATGTGCTGGTGTGTCCCATGACAGTCCCTTCTGTTTGCATCTGATTCTCTTTCATAAAATTATAATCTATTCTACTATGCCTACTTGTATTGCATACATTTCCTTGAAAGTAACCTTGACAAAAAGAAAACAACAGAAAAAAAAGACATGCTTCTGGTGAGTTCTGTGTCTGGCTGCTCTGCTGACTCTAACGTTGGCTTGATTTCATCAACTGGAATGTTTTGGTAGCAGTTGTCTAAGGGTCAATTTGCTGTAGGGCTGTCCTGTCCTTTTAGATGGCATTTAATTTTCAGTTGTATAAAAATGTTCTGCCTCTTATATGGTGTTCTACAAATGCCTTGTGACATCCATCCTCAATGTCTTTTATGGCGAAGGAATGCATGGCTCCCCCATGTCTTTATTTATTAGACTGTAAAATATATGCAGTGCATTCTATCCTCCATGTGTGTTTTGCATGTTTATAAGTACAGATCAGTTAGTTTCATATTTCTCTTCAAGTTAGAATTTAAATCTCATTCTGTCCTTTATACTCTGATAAAGATAATTGCAGATGTAGTCAGGGCAGATTTCCTCAGCCTTCTTTCACTCTACAATTAATGGTATTTACTTTCTTGTTTTAGCATTTATTTGTGAGATATAACCATTATACAACCCTGCCTCATTTAATCACTCTCTATTGTTTTTATGTATCACATATTAGTGGAAGTGGCAATGCCCTAGTGTGAAAATTATGTATGGATAGGCCTATGGGCTTGAGAGGCTGCAATATAAAAATACAGATTTATATACAAAATTCTGTAAACCAAAAAGTCACTTATTTTTTCTTTTTGTAACAAATCACTATTTAGAAGGTCAAATTGGTATCTTTGTTGTCATTTCCAGAAATCAAATTGTCCAGTCTTTTACCAGCTACCAGCTGTGTATGTTATAAAATAATTTCATGGAGAGGTTTTATTTTCCTCTTCACAGAAAAAAAAAACTGGTAGAGAAGAATTCTCAATTGTACTTCTAAAATTTTTACTCATTTATTTGCAGACAACTAGAAATCATGCCTTTTGTCTCTTTGTCATCAGAGAGAACACCTGCAGATGTTTTGCAATGAAATAATTAATTTTATAGTACTAGAAAAAGATGGATCACTCAGTATCTATTAAAGGTTAAAGCTGATACGGTGGCTTAAGATACTAGAAGCCTACAAAATTTTGTTACCATGTCTCTTCAAGAGCTTACTTGCAACAAAATAGACATGAAGGATTCAGATGTTCAGCATTTCCAGTGCAAAGCCCAGCGGTTTAGGATAGATTTTTCCCAGCAGCTGGATACTGCTGTTGAAAACTGTTTGCACACTTCATTCCTCAAGCATGCACACATGAGATCACATACTGACAGCTGATGTCTGCAATTGCATGAAGGTTCTATACTTTCTGTTACTTATCTAAAGTAACAGTACATTGGTTTAGATCTCTTTTATTGAGATTTAAGCAATTATCGGATGGGCTCAAGGCGGCTCACATTATTACCATAGTTCAGCCAGTGGACAGTAATTTACTGAGCCACTACAGCTTCATTTCAGTAGGCATGAAAGCTCTGCTTCTCTCTCTGAAAAACAGAGATAACGTTCCCTCTCAGTTCTCTTGAGGACACTGTGAGGATTAAAGTTTGCACACTGCTTCAAAATGTAAACTACTACATAGAATGAATCCAGCACTAAAATGATGGCACCGTTTGGAAAAGATAAGTGAACATGTTCAGTCTGCCAAAGAAAGTAAAGCAGTCATGCACAACATTAATATTTCCTCTCCAAGATGTGCAAGTGTGGTGTGGATCTCTAAATACTATAAAGTTGACAGGAGGGTCAAATCTCTACAGTGTGAGAAAATAAACTAGAATAGACATTACAGCAATGTCTTTTGTCTAATTAGGTGTATGTGTCTTTATTGTGCTGGTTTGTGCATATATATGCAGTTGTAAAAGATTACTTATGAATTTTTTTGGAAAAATTAGCTGACAGTTTAATATGGCTGTAGAAGTGAAATTAACTCCGTGGTCATTCTTTGAACAGCAGGATTTATTTGTCATTATTCAAAGTTTAATATATGCAGCCTGCCTCATAAAGAGTGATAGTGAGGAAAGGGGACTAAGGAAAAAGGGGAAGAGTGAAGCATACCACAGATTATGCTTTTGAAACTGTCCCAGCATTACTCTGCTTGCTCTGTTTAAAAAAAAGATGATCAAAGGACTGAAAGTGCAACATCCTTTGAGAGCTGCCAGGCAAGTGCTCTGTGATGACTGGCTTTTGTGCAGCTCAAGCAGCAGTCTGTTCTGTGCACTATCCGGACTCTCATTATCGCTCATCTGTCAAACCTGCAGCTGTGAAAAGTGCTGGGGTGAAGGTCAACTTGTAAAGTAGCAGCAGTACAAGCAGACATGCTCTACTCTTTGGTGAGTTAGTTGTCAGTTCTTATTCTCTTATGCAGTTAATCCCCCCCTCCAGGACTAAATTGGTGATGAATGTTGTTCCCTTCCTTTGCACTCTGACCTGTCCACAGGAGGTGCTAAAGGAAGCTTTTTATTCCCAATGACTCCAGGAACATGGAAACCTGTGACTGAGGGATGATAAATGAGTGTAATTTTTGCTTTTGGGAAATTCAGAAGAGTCAGGTTGAACAGCAATTTTTTTTTCAAGACTTAAGGAAAAAAAATCCAGTAAAGATGTATCTGGTAATTTTGGTAAACTGTGACTGCACCGCTTGTCAAATGGTGGCATTAAAATCAGATTGTCACCTAACAGATAGAAAGGAATACATGTATCAACGAATTAGTTCCCATGTGCAAGGCTGAAATGTTTTCCACAGAGCTTATCCCCCTACTGGCTGAACAAAATGCTCCTCTGTCCTGGTGGAAGACACCTAGGAGTAAATTTCCTGCAAGATAGTGAGTGCCACCTAAATTATGTCATTAAAGCCCTATTCTTGCTCTCTCACTGAGATTCATAAAGTAAATAAATATCAATTTGAAGTCTCCTGCAAATCCTTAGCCAAAGACTAAAATATTACCAGTAGTTGGGGTCTTGACTTTTTCATAACAATTCTTTATAGGTTTGGAGATTTTTGTTGGGTTTTGTTTGCTTGTTTTTGATGGGGTATTTTGTTTTTTGGTTTTTTTCTTTTGTTTAGTTTAAAGGTTGTTAGTTTAAATAATTGAAGTTTAAAAGTCCACAAAAGATTCTTTTTTAAGTGATGTACATTGCCAGACTGATAATTTCTTTTAAAAGTTTTTCATGTATTATGGTTTGTGGAAAAAAAGCTTACTACCTACTGACAACTGGGTATTCCTGACAAAAATATTTTAATCACCTAAAAACTGGAAAGCTCTTTAAATTTCTGGAGAAATCCAGAGTAACTTTGATTCTCAAATACTCCCTTGGGTCATTGCAAGTTAAGCCATGAGTTCCCTGTCAGTATTATTTCCTATAGTAAGCTTGTTGCCAGGTTTCTCAAGTATTTTTTGCCTGAATTTTTTGTCACAGATGTAATGCTGATTCAGTGATAGAAAAATTACTTATCAACTTTATTTTGATGTTATCACACTGTTCAAGAAAGTGTTATGAAAATAAGGGGTCTTACTTTATCAGTACCTGAATCCCTCATGGAGGTAGCATCTAGCCTGTTCCCTTTCTTTTAGCCATTAATAATTTCAGGTTCTGAGCATAGGTGCTATTCCAATTGGAAATGGGAATCCCTGTTCTCTGAAGAGTAGTGTCTCAGGTCCCTGGGACCATCACCTATTCCTGAAACCACCTGTGTCAGGTTGGAACTATTTGGGAGCTGGAACTCTACCACTATTAGGGCTCAGAATTGGTGTTTGAGGTGAAATACCCCTAAAAAAAAAAAAAAGACTGTGTTGTAAAAAAACATATTCCTTCACACTAGCAAGTTCCACAAAGTTATCCTGATGTTAAGTCTGTCTGAAAAGATTTCTGCGACCCCAGATAGATTTTGTGAACAAAAGTCCACAGACAAATTGCCCTAGAGAAAATTGTTGATAAGTGCTTTCACTTAGGATATAGAAAATAAAGCATGAAGTCCCTTGTTCCTCAGGCTAGAAATGGATTAGAAAAGAAAATTTCATGCATGCTATGAGTATCAGCCTCTCTGACATTGGCCATCTCTCCCAAAACTCTTGAAAGCCGGTTTTGTTCACATCAGGAACTAAACACAAACTACAGAAATCTGACATTTATCGTAAGATGAAAACCTTGTTTTCCATCCAACCATATACTTCAGGGAAAAAAGACAGCAAGAATTCATCTTTATTTTTTGTATATAAATTGATAATGAGATACATTAAATAAATATTTTACTAGATACTTGTGGGCTTTGGAGTGGTGAAGAGATACAATAAATGTTGTCTGGAACTGAGGTAGGAAAATCACTTTTCAATTTATTTTATATAAGCAAAACTTATGCTATCACAGCTAGCTCTTTCTGAGCAACTGAAGTATGTAACACGTTCAGGCAAAATCTTGAGACAGAATAAAGCAACATGACTATCTTCAGATTTAATGGAGTTGAGCTGCTTTGTACCAAGTCAGCAGCTGTCACCTGTGCCTGGTGAATTTCCATGGCTTGGTTTGGATATTTGGTCTATCACAAAGTTGAGGCGTGATGTGCTAATACAGAGTTTGTCTTGTCAGCCAAGTTAGACTGAGCAAACAGCCTTGTGTGAGAACTTCAGGGAACAGCTCCACAAATTCCCCAGGGTAGCTTGGAAAGTAGAGTCCTTCTACAGGTGAACTTGAGTGTTCATGAAACAAAGACATAACACAAATTAATTCAAAACTATCTGATCTTTTCCTTCTCCCACTGAATGAACTGGATGCTTTTTTTATTTCAATATTTTGTCCTGAAGAGTCCTCTTGCTGAAAGAACAATGAGGAGCCGTGGGCATGGTGTTTTGAAGTCTAGTACTATCCCTGTCTGTGTGCCGCGGCACTGACCGTGGCCCAGCCAGGTGACAACGACAACGGGGGCGCGACAGATCCCCCTCACAAGCTCCGCAAATCCCAGCTGCCAGCAGTGATTCGGCTCAGGAACAAAAGGCAGCAGCACGGGTCTCAGGGTGAAGCAGGGCTGTTTTTATTTCATGACCAACACCCAAGACAAGGACCCAAGGCGAGGACCCAAGACCAAGACTTGGGGCAAACAAGAGCTTTTATAACATCACTCGGGAGGAGGGGTTTAGGGTAGCTAGCCAATAGAGGGATGGTTGAGGAAGGGTGGAAGGCAGAACATTTTACACTTGAAGCAATAAGGAAGCAATAGGGAGGAGGATAACTTGGGTAAAGCAATAGAGCTCTGAAAGACGCAGGATAAACAGGGAATTTTCCAGAAGAGAGGGCAGGTTCGGGGGAGGATTGACATTCTGGGGGAGGCAGGGACAAGAGGGATTAACAACTGGGAAAACTGGGGGTTAACATTTGGTAGGGAGTGGCTGGGTGACAAACCAAGAGATTGACATGTAACTGGACTGAATAACAATGAGGGAGCACATCTAATTTTAGAAACACAAGATACCAGATGAAGAGCCTGTGCCACTCCAAAGGCAGGGGGAGGACAATACAGGGGGATTACAAAACCACAAATCAAACAGTGAACAGAACCAGAAAGTAAGCAGTGAGCCTGTCAAACAAAGAAAACATACTGCAACATCTCTGCATCACAGTTATAGTTAATGTCAGACATCTGCCTCATCAAATATCTCAAGGAATGATGGTTTAAAATGATTTTTGCTGTTGTACAGAGTATTTATTTAACTGAATAATTACAGCCATCTTTATAAGGGCAGTCCAAGTACAAAATGCCTCTATCTGTGCAAAAACCAATGAGTAATTGACAGTTGGCATTATTTTTCTGAGTGAGAGGTTTTTCCGATATTCTTTTGCATTTTCCTTTACAATAAAATCATGGTAGGAGGAATGTTAATTAAAGATCATAAATTAGTTAGAGTGAAAAATCTACTTAAATTCCTATAGTCCTAATTTTAGAAATATTGAATAAATCTGCATTGTTTTAAGTGGTAGCCTTCTTTTAAGGCTTTCACTTATTTATCTTCAGTACAGTTTTAATTTCTTCAGGATTTTATGGGGAGATAGAGTGCCATTAAAGTGATCTGATAAAAATTTAATAAAGTATAAAACCAAAAATAACTTTGTTTTATTGAAAATAAAAATATATCAAAAGTGATGTGGTAACAGTCAAAGCTCAAAATATATAATAAGAGACAGCTGAACTTCAGCAGTTTACTATCTACATGTTGGGGGTTTTATTAGCTATATGAATCTCTCATATAGCTACAAAAATAAAGCAGCAGCTGTGAATGCAGTGAACTATCCTACCATGTTATTGCATTACCACCACGGTATGCAAAGCCTTGGGAGTCTGCTGGAAGTTGTTTCTTGATATCAGTCTTTGCACTTTTATTCTGAAGTTTGGTATGCCAAGTGTTAAAGGGTTTAAGGAGATGTTTGTCACCATAAGCAACTCCTCCAAGTGCTAAAATATCAGGTGACACTCAAACATTCTTACACATGAAATATGTTATTTTGGTCTTCTGTAACGGGTAGCTGCAGAAGAAAGGATGGCACAGCAGGTTTAGACAAAATATTATGCAAAATTATTTCAAGTGGCTAGACTTTTGAAACAGAGTGTAAGTGTGTCCGGTGTCTTAAACATCTGGGTGTTGAACCCTTATTTGAGCCTCTGCTAAACAGCATGTGCTTCACGCATATTTCAGCAGATTTTTCTGCCTTTAAAAGGGGAAGCAGTGGGAATAAGGTTTCAGCTCTTTAAGTGTCATTCCCCTTTTTCACCATATGTGAAAGGGTCAAAAAGAGAATGGCCACAATAAATACACAAATAAAATTTAGTGGTTTTTGCAGTTAAAGGTTGCTTTAAACAAGTTCTTGTGCAGCAATCACTGTTGCCAATAAATGAATCATGTGATGCAGTACAGAACCCTCTATACAAAAATATTAAACATTGAAGATTACACTGAAATCATGGATTCTGTGGTAACTGTAGGTAAGCAATTATTTATAATTATAGAACCATATTTATGGATTTACCTCATCCCACTGATATAAATCAAGTGTGTTATCTCTCTCCTATCTGAATCTTTTCAGAGAGTAGAAGAAAGGTTCTGTATTTATGGAGAAATTATATTTCTTACAATAATGGTATTGCAAATTAATCAAGTAATGCCCTTCTTCATATTTTGATTCACCCATAAGAAAAGCATAACTACATCTGCAGGCTGTTTATATTTTATATTTTGTTGATATTGTTAACAAAGCCTTCTTTTTATGGACAAATTCCACCATGTTTCTCATGTCTTCTGAATTGGTTACCAAGGTAAAAACTATCTGCATCAAATATGAATGAGTCATCAAGGTGTTGAAATTTTAGAGTACAGTGATGAGCCAGAAATAAATAAAGAATAGAATTGAATGTAGACACTATTTTAAAACCAATTTCAGGAATTTTTTCTGTGGTTTTATTGTAAAGAAAAAAATAAATACTGTATTTTCAAAAAGACTAGTATAGTATTTTCTTGATATTGTTATTTGCTAACTGTTAAATTTTTCAAACATGGAACATTTGTGTGATCACTCCTGCAGTTCTAAATCACTGCTTTAGTTCTGCTAACAGAGACAGTTGTCCAAGAAGAAATGAAAGCACTTTTAAGAAAACTGTTTTGAAAACTAAAACTGGAATTTTCCACCTCTACCATGTCATAGATCATTGTTAAACTCATAGGAATCAGAGAAAAATGTGTTTTGGTTTTTTTTTGTTTGTTTGTTGCCACCACTGTTGCTGATATATTGCTGAGGATCTTCTCATGATATCGAAGTTTTTCTCTGGGTGTCATTTTTTACTTTTGCAGAACTATGTGGGCACAAAAGCATGAATCATGCTGACTTCAGGTCATCCTTTGCCAAATGCAGCTAGACTTTGCCAGGAATTGTTGATTGGTGCTTGGAGTTATTGCTACGTGAATAAAGCTGGGGTATTCATAGGCTGACTGACTAATGGGGAATATGCACTGTGAGATAAAGGATATTTGATGACAACTGCACAGAGAGTTGTGTGAATAATGATATTTTTTTGGTTCTGAGGCCAACCAAAATCATTTGTTTTAAAAATGCTGAAGTGAAACAGTAAAAGAGAAAATTGAAAAGGTCTTTTACTGACCAAAAGTGTTTTCCATAGGAAACAAACCTGTGATTTCTTTGGAACCCTTTCTTCCTCCCCCTTTTTGTTTTTCAGAATAGTGATTTGCTGACAGATAAAGTTCTGCCTAGCAATGTTCAATGCCAATACAGCTGGAAAAACCTTTATTTATTCAGAACATTAACTAACCATACAGAGTAATAATAGATACTGCTAGATACAGCTCTTTAAGAGTTGGTGAAGAATTGGGATTTTAAAGCCAAGTTACTGAGGGTCTTTTGCTAGCTCATTGTCTATATCCAAAAGATTCTTCAGCAGCAGTCCCCCTGGATTCCTCTCTAATGAAATGTACATTCAACTAGGTGTTTAATACACAGAGGCTGGTTTTGCTGGCACAGTAGATCTGTTTAGCCACCACATGAAAATGCATTCACTAAAGCCTCTTTTATTTTTACAATAAATTCACTGAAAATAATTTGTGCATCTATCTCTCATGGTCTCCTTCAAGGCGAATATGAAGCCCACAGAGGACACCTACGATGACCAACTGCTTGGACTATGCAGCTTGCCTGTCCTCAAGAGGCTCTGATAAGGTTCTCTTTTATGTAGGCTAACCTATTCTATACCTTGAAGACCTCTTCTTCCTATGTTGACTGTATGAATCTTCCCTTATTCATACACTCATTATTTTCAGCCCATTTTCAATTTTATTATCCCTGCTTATAATGTCTTTCTGTCTAAATTCAAGCCACTTCTACTTCTGTCTCCAACTCTCTCTCTTCATCAGTCAGGGAACTGAATTTCTTGCTCTTCCTCTCAAGTACTGAGTTCCTTCCTCCTTTCTGATTTTACCTTTAAACCCTCTGTTTTTGTGGTTTATGAGACATTCCGACCAGAATATTGTTATGTTTTATTTTGATTATGTTTCATCAAAATAAGTCGCATTGCAGAAATATAGTTTGCAAGGGGGATACAAATACCTTTTCAGCTTTTAGTAAAAATGTACCCGAAGTCAATTAAATTCTCCCTTTTTTTTAATTGCTCAGAATGTTTAGAAAATAGAGATGTCAGAATACTAATGACATGTGTATTCCTATTCTTAATTTTAATCCCCTTCATTATTTAAGTTTCTTTCAGAACATGAAGTAGAAAATGTATATAAATGTAAACTAGTTGTCTTGAGATAGTTTTCAGAATTTTTAGCATTCAGTCAGCTTTAAAAGCCCATCAAAGGTCAAACATGCACTTTTTTATGTCATAGAATGACCTACTTAACATTTAAATTCTTTTCTTTAAATATTTTTTTTTCAACTATCACATTAACAATGTCATTTAAAATAAAGCCCTGTCTTCGGATACCACTTAACACACTTTATAAAATGGATATTTGATCAATAAGTATTCTAAAGGCAGGAGCAAATTCCTCTAACATGCATTAAGAAGATTTTCATGGGCCGAAGCTCACACAGATGCTGCTGTGGAAGCAGTGGCACGTGACGACTCGATGTGCACAAATAGCTCCATCATATCAGACAGCTCTCCACTCCTTCATGGCCAATCTGATGCCAATGCAGCATTAAGGTGAACTTGAACTCCATCTGTTTTCAAAATTGATGGTTACTTTTATTTACAAGTAGCCAGCTAAATATCTGCAAGATATTATACCACAACGTGCTTTGGAGTTTTATGCAGCCTGGCCTCTCTAAACCAATCTTTGTGTCACTTTTAAGACCTAGAATTACTTCAGCTGCAACAAGATACTTCCAAATATGCATCACCCTGGACAGTGAAAAAAGCAGCAATTAATGCTGATACCACTCCTCCAAAAACAAATTGACCAGGGATGAGTTCTATTAGTGATGGAAACTCTTTTGCCTCCACAGGACCCACCAATGAGCAGCAACCAAATGAATTTTTAGGATTTGGGATCAAACATGATGTTAAAACACACATAATTTTCATCCTAGCCTTCTAGGAATAGTTTCAATAGCAAACTAAAAAGACATCTGGGAAGAAGCTTGATACTTATCAGCAAGTAATGTTCTGAAGTTAAAAAATAAAGGGCTGAAGTAGAATGGTCAAAACTTAAGCTGATTTGACCTTGAAAGGAAAATGAAAACATGTAAAGCAGAACAAAGAGAAGTGCCATGAAGAATTTATACATTTTTGATGGAATAGGGAGTAAAGAGAGTTAAGTATCATCTAAATCTAAGTCCAAAACTGAAATAATACTTTCCTATAATTCTCTGTGAGAAATTTTAGTGCACAGTAGACAGACATCATTAGAGCAGACTTTGCTCTGAGGCAGGTATCTGCTTTTCTGGATTCGCGAGGGAATTGCCAGTCTACATTACACAAAACTTTAATTTGTCAAATAGACCTCAATCCCATATGACCTGATGAACAGGAGTGTGATGCTTATGCTCAAGAAACAGGAAGATATTCCTGTTTCACAAACACAAGATATTCTAAATAAACTGCAGGCTCAGATCTCTGATTACAGTAATAAAAAAAAGTTTTTGAAACATGTTTTAGAGATGATAATAAAGGTATAGATTTAAAAGAATAAAGGGATAGGGTAAACCACATATTTTTTGACAGTTGTGTATAATCTTTTCTAGCTTTCTGCTCTTGTGAACTACTGGCTTTTCCTGTTTTTAGAGAATAATGATACAACAGAACTAACCTACTGCAGGGAGGTTTTTTATATGATTCTGCATCAGAATTTACTTATTCTAGAGCACACAGTTAAGGTGTTGGTTCATGTGGAGAAAAGCTCTTGCATACATTGGAAGAGGAATTGCCATGTTGAAGAAAAACTACTAAAGGGTGTTCCTCAAAGATCAGCCTTGATACTAGACTGAGCTAATATTTTCATGTATTATCTTGGCAGATACAAAAATATTTTAACACCATTTTCTGATGACACAAAGTTATTAGATCTTTTCAAATTAAAGGGTATTTGGAGGAGACACAAAGGACTTGGATGACCTTGAAAGCTGAAGCAATGGTAATGGGATAAAGTACAGTAGTGCAAAGTCATGCACTTTCAGACTAATGAAAAAAGATTCCCCTATGAATTGGAGGATTATGAGTTGAAAATAACAAAGGAATAAAAAACATAACTGAGTTAATGCAGAACAGAGAGAATATAGGCCATTATACAATGTATCTGGGAAAAAATGAACATCCTAATCTCAGGACATAAAGCTTGAGGCATTTCTGAGAGAGATAAGGACAACTCTACCAAGAATATCATGTGTAAATAAACCACTCATGTTCAAGAAAGCACAGTTGAAACTGCTTTAAAAAGGGGGAAATCTGTAGGTAGGTAGCAAACCTATTTTATATGACCAAAATAATTTAACAAGTTAACTTTAGTAAGTGAAAGGTAAAAAGGAATGGGACTCATGTCCAGGAACAGAAAAAGCATTACATGTGTATAAGATAGTCAATATTTGAGGGAAGCCTAAAATTAGAGCCATTAAAGGAATGTTTTTCTAAAATATTCTTACAGTATAAGAAACTTTATTAGCTTAAAAATACAGCATACACATAAATGATTGAAAAGTCTTCATAACAGTAATATAAGAGCAGGGGACTGGATGCAGAGAGCAGTACTTTGGTTATGTGTTGGTTGTGTATCAAGGAAGAGTTGGGAAATCATCTTACTAAGGTGAAACTGACTTTGAAAGAAACTGGAGTTTTTGAAATCCTGCGCAGACCACAGACAGACCATTTGAAAATTTATATTAAAGGAATGTGCCTTTAAATTTACTGAAAGGTTCTTACCTTCCAGGTCTTGATTACTTACTCTAGTCCTCTGTGTAGAAGTGTTTCAAGTTTCTGAGAACATGATATCACAGAGTCATAAATGCACAGGACAATTTGGGTGTAAATCCGTGTCTCTGGGGCTGTTGTTTGAATCCACTCCGGCTGGCTATGGACCCTGGCCCACACGGTGTTACATGGACGAAAGCAAAAGATGAGAAGCGCTCTTCTCCACTCGGGGATGAGTGTCCTGTTTATTGGCTTGGGAAGGGACACCTCAGACTCTGGCACCCCCCCAGTAGAAAAGAGAGCATTGCCTTATTGCAGGGGACTTTTATACCTAAGGGAACGGGGCGGGGGAAGAGGACTGCCACGAACGGGATACCATTGAGGAGGGGCGAGGGGAGGGGTAACGAGGGGAGCAGACCACCAGGGGTACAGGGCAGAGGGGTGGATGAGGGAGAAACCATGTGATGGGAGAAGGGAATAATAATCCATGTGACATGACATTGCAATACAACTTTTGGGTAGTAAGGGATATGTAAAGATCATCTAGCTCAATGCCTTTGCCACTGGCGGGATATTTTTTTTCTAGATCAAGTCCCTTCATTTCAAAAAACCATTCCAATAAGAAGAAGATCACAAAAGATTGATGACCAAATAGAAGAATTTAATTTAGCTGCTCCAGAAAACAAAATACTGGCAAGAATCTAGCAGATTTTCTTGAGATACAGAAAGAAAGGGGGGAATATCCATTCTCCATTTTCCATGGTGGATAGCTTATGATGATGTCATTATAAGTATTTCTTACTGGAGTTTAGAATGTAATTTCTAGTGGCAAAAGTAGTTGAATACTGGAAGTAATTAACCTAGAGTTTTGCAGAATCTCCATTACCGGTACATCCTTAAGAGGGGCAAAACCAACATCTGTCAGAAACAAGACAGCTAGGTTTAGATAGGGAGATGGAAGGAAGCACAAAACCAACCTTTTATGACTCCTCAGAACCAATATTACTTTCTTTACCTCTACTTTCAGACTTTGAGATGCATATTTTAAAAAACATTTTAATGTTCATATTCTGCAGAGCAGATATTCCCAAATAAGATTAAAAGAGATTTTCTGAAAACTGATCATTTTTTATTGTGAAACATTATTTGTTCTGTATTATGATAAGAAACAAACTACAAATTAAATAAATGTAAGTTTATTACACCATCTTATTTTTATAAGATTATTTTGTACAGCTGGTTGATATAATCTATAATGGAAAACATTAAATTTGTAGAATGATCAAAAAGAGACAGCAACAGCAGGCTGTCCTTGATCATTGAAATTGTCCATCTCATGCAATCTCACTATCCCCTATCTTTCCTTCTGCTCATAATATTATTGTTAAAGTTTTTCACTTATATCCCAAATGTTGAAAATGTATAAAAGGTACAAATACGGAACAGGCAATTACATGAGTTTCAAGTTGTTTACAGAGACATTAATACAGAAATTATGACTGGTATAATAGTAGTTGCCTGCATTCCCTCTCAAGTGTCTCAGAATAAACACAGAATAATTTAATTATTTTGTCTCTAGAGATAAAGTAATTTTCATCTTGCTTAACAAGAATTAAAAATATTTTTTTAATATTCAATATAATCCTACTTTACACTACAATTACCCAAGCTTTTTTTAAAAAAAGAAATAAAAGCTGATGAATTAAGGGCAGCAATTATCAATGTACATGACACTTGTTAGATTTTCAGGCACAGTTTATTTTGTTTCTAAAAGCGTATGAGAAGAACAAATCCTTCAATCAGTCAATCAGTGCACTTACTGAATTGTCCCTGAGCTTCATTGAAAAAATAAAATGCAATGATGGAAGTTACAGTATGTGTCTGATGGTCTCAGCCTCGACTAAATCATTGTTTCTTATTAATTTCTGTGGTGTTTCATACCTGAAATATAGAACTTGGCATCTTTGGTTCATTATTCTTTATTATTCTAGTCCTCTGACTCCAGACAGTAGCATCCATTCTTATATCTCTAAAAGGCTAATTTGTCCATGTGTGCTTTTGGCAAAATACTCCTAAACAGATGAACACATTTTTAAAAGAGAGTTGTTAATTGACATTGTATAACTGGGGATATCGCTTATTGGGTAAAAAGTCTGAAATGGCTTAGCTTGTCTGTTTGATATGCTAAGATCGAACTGTACCAAAAGTGCTTATAGCTAATTAAAGTAGCACTTTTCCATTACAGTGACTTTTCTACTTCTCCCAATTTATTTTTTTTTTTAAGTTCTGTGCATTGAAATGAATAGAATGACTCCCGTTGTTAGGAGGAAGATTGTTCACAGCCTTGTCAATACATATAATCTTTTTCCTTCTCTTTCATCTTTTGAAGTGTCAGTCCATGCAGACTGTTTAGCTAGAGTATTTCACTTTTCAATACTTAATCTTTCTATTTTATAATCCTTCTTTGAATTTTTCATTTACTTCTTGAATTCAAAGATTCATTCACATTAAAAAGCAGCCTTGGACTGCACCATAGGTATTTTTTAACTTCCAGTCCAGTTTTCTAAATCTGTTTGTTTCATTTGGCTCCCAGTTCCAGGTCTCCTACCTATCTTAATATTATTCTTTGGTGGGTTTGGTTTTTTTTTCTGTTTTTTTCAGGGGTTTTTTTGGTTGTTGTTGTTGTTGGGTTTTTGTTTAGTTTTTTGTTTGGTTTCGTTTGTTTGTTTTTTTAACTAAGGTTCTCTAACAGTCTAAATTAGACTGCAAAATCCCTAGTGTTGAAATCTTTCTTTCTTGGAAATATACTCTGCTTACCTGATGCTTGGTGCTGTATGGGGATTTTGAGAGCCAGCCATTAGTGTTATTATGGAACACTAAATTGGATGCTTATTTTCTGTGAATGAAATTCATGTCAAGGGGTGAGCATCTCCAGAACAATTCATAAGCAACAGAAAACTCTCTGAGGCCCTCACAAAGCAGCTGATGGGATAGGTAAGCACTTACACAGCTGCTTTTCTGTGACATAAATCTCCTTTTTACTTGCACAACATTCTAAAAATTATGTTTTCACTTTAACCTCAGCATAGATATATATATAAATAATTACAACTACATCTATTTCAGTGTCAAAGATAAATACGCATCAAAAAATTCCCTAAGATGTAGCAAGGAGAATTCATTTAAACTTCAATTACCTGTAAGATATTTTGGTGCAGATTATGACTGAGCATGTAGTAACTGTTTGTGCAGCACTCAGAGTCATAGTTTACCAAAGAATTTCCAGTATAAATGGTTCTAAATGCAATAGTAATATTTTTCAGTCAATAAGTTATGGGTCAGTGAATAAATTATAAGGTCATAATGCTGTTATCATATTTTATCTGTTTTTTTTTTCTTTCAGCCTCATTTCAATAAATTATTACATTTACAACTTACCTTCGAGATATCTCTTTGAGTTGAACTTACCGTGTGAGAGATGATGCATGATGGAAACCTCTTGGGAGGTTTAGTTTACTCAATCATGGAGCTAATGCAGAATGTGAGTTTTCTCCTTAACAATGGTGTTAACAAGAATGTGAGGTTTTCTCTTTTTCTGAGTAACAAGTGTGGTACACTGCCCTCACATGCATCGGTGCTCTGTAATTTGCACAGAAAACCAGCAGGTTGGTTTGTACAATTCAGGACATCGTTTTTACCTTCAGTAATTCTAAATCACTCCCCCATGGAAGATAAGAATAATACTGTCACCTTGTTTTTCTCTGGGAAAGTGATCTGAGTCAGGAATTAATCACAAAATCAAGGCACTTGGCCTTGATGAATTTCATGGAGTTCACACAGTCCCACCTCCCAAGCCTGTCAAGGTTGCTCTGGATGCATCCCTTCCCTGTGTTGTGAGCAACACCACACAGCTTGGAGTCAAATATAAACGTGCTGAGGGTGAGCTCAACCCCACAGTCCATGTCAATGACAAATATGTAAAAAAGCATCTTTCCTAACACTGGTCCCTGAGGAATGCCACTTGTCACTGATCTCCATCTGGGCATCAGGGCTGTTGGCCACAACCCTCTGAGTGTAAACATCCAGCCCATTCCTTATCCATCAAGTGACCTGACCATCAAATCAGTGTCTCTCCAGTTTGGAAGCAAAAATATAATTTGGGACATACTCAAATACCTTACACAACTCCAGGTAGATAATGTTAGTCACTCTGTAATCAATCACAATGTTCATCACTTCTGTAATCAATCACATCAGAAAAGGCCACCAAATTTGTCAGGCATAATTGTCCTATAGTGCAGCCATATTGGCTGTCATAAATCACTTCCTAATTTTCCATGTCCCTTAGCAAGTTTCCAGGAAGATCTGATTCATGATGTTGTTAGGCACCAAGTGAGACTGGTATGATGGATAGTGACTTAGCCACTTCTGCCAGTTCCCTCTGGACCTGTGGATGAATCCCTTTAGGTCCCACAGACCTGTGCACATTCAGGTTCCTTAGGTAGCCGTGAACTTGGTCATCTCCTTCTGCCATGGGTGCAGAATTAAACAAGTAGAGTTCAGTCCTACTAAGCCAAGTTGACATTTGTGCTAGCGTTGGTCACAGGATTTCCAATCAGCTCAGAGCAAGACAGTGCATGCCCATAGACTTTATTTACTATGTTGCACCAACATAATATACCTGTGGGGTGACAGGTTCATTGGCAATCAGCCATTTCAACCACAAAAAAAAAGAAAAAAGGTTTTTTTCTATTTCTTTTACTAAACACAAATCTGTACAGTGGAAACACTGGGACTCGCAGCTTGCTGAAGGAGACGGAGTGTTACTGACCCTTCCTGTGGTAGGCAAATTTCTGGTTCTCTCTGTGGGCATTAGTATCTGAAGCAAAGTTCATTTTGTTGATATTTAAAGGCTGGCAAGTGCTATGTTAAATGTGTAATGGCTTTCACAATATCTTTAGGCTTGTTAAAAACAAGACTGCATTGTTAACCCAGAACTGAAAGCATGTCTTGAACTGACTAGGGCTCTGACTGTGGCTTACTTACATGAAAAATTACTGCACAGGAAGCACATTCCTCTGTAGCAGGGTGGAGTGTGTGGGATGTAATTTGGAAAGTCTGTATTAAATTCCTGATTCCCCTGAAAATGTTATCGGTCTCCACTTACTATCGAGTCCTGAGAAGACTGAACTGGAACAGCTGAATTCTGTTTTGTGAACAATCTTCTAGCTCCAACTGTGCACATCTTCAGCAGGGCAGATCTACTGGAATACCAACCAACCTGTGCTAAATCTGAGCGGCCAAATTAGTGCAAGACTAAGTCCAGACTCCCTGGGCCACAGTCAGAGCAGAGCCCCACACTGACATGGCTGTACAGTGTAGGAGCCAGGGCTGGTTGGAGCCTTGCTGGGGATGTGTGAGGGTGGCTGAACTCCAGGGTTGTCTGCCCATGATGCTACAGCCATGCCCTTCTTGCATGTCAGAAGTGTCTTCTCACAATGCCTTCCACAGCAGGAGCTTCATCACTAAGTCAAATACAATAACAAGAGATAGGAAAAGTGGATACTGAGCATATCCTGATAATTGCTTTCTCTTCAGAAACTGTGTGAGGGCAAAGGAGAAGAGAAAGGACTACTTGTTCGAATGCTATTCATGTTTGCATCTTGTCTAAACAGTGTCATTAAATCACAGATTCACAGAATAGCCCAGGTTGGAAGGGACCACAGTGATCACCTGGTCCAACCTTCCTGCTCAAGTAGGGTCATCCCAGAGCACATAGCACACGACTGTGTGCAGACACATACGAATATGGACAGTGAGGGACACTCTTCAACCTCATTATTTTCCTCCAAATATTTCCTTCTTTAAACTTTATTAATAAAGTCAAACTGCAGTACTTCTGCAAGTTCAGAAGTCATGAATTTGGAGTACAACAATAATACCAATAATACTAAAAATCTTTACAAAACAATTTTTTATTAATCTACGTATAACACACGCCATTTATGGTACTCAGATGGACTGCCTCAACATTAATTAGACAATATGTTGAGGTACTGAGAAAAGGTTGCTGTATTAACTGTTCTATTTCTTAGATGTATGCATGGTAAAGGTGTAAGGAAGCAATTTGAAACTGATTCATAGAATTTTTTTCTTTGATTCTTACTGAATACACAGGATTTTGAATGCCAGTTGTTGTCTGATCCAATATCACTTTCAATGTTTCTTTACTGCTATGCATTTTTCTTCCAGGAACCACATCAACTTTGTGGTAATTGATCACTGTTTTCTATCTTTTAAAGTGTATCTAAATTTTTAATAACAAGTTATTTTCCATTTTACAAAATCTGGTTACAAAATGCAAAATTAATGCCAAAGGCCAACATTTAATTATGATCAGCTGCTAGCAGCATCTCTAGTGTAGTACTGGAATCTAGTAATATTTTATTATGGTTTAGTTTCTTGTGGGTTTTTAGAATCAACTTTATCTGTCAAAAAGTAGTTTAAGTGTTGTTGCTAATATTTGTGAGCTTCTGGCTAAAAAAATACTATTTTATTTAGTGCTTTGTAAAGAATTGAATGCTGCATCTAGAAAATGTGGAACATCTGTAGCTTTGAGAATTCATTACTTCATATTATCATATTTCCTACTTTTCTTAAATCTCACCTACACAAATCAGCATTCTGCTAGTGAAACACAACTGTCCTCACAACTTTCATTCCTGGATGCAATCCTTACCAGTGAGGTAGATATGCTAAAAAATGGGCTAGTCATCACAGTTTCAGAGAAAAGCCTGGTAAAATAATATTTAAGAACATGGAATAGCATTAAAGGTAGCATCAATATATTTAATGAAAAAAATACAATGACATTGCAATTTTAAATTGTGATGTTTATTTTCCTTGATCTAATACTTTTAGCCATGTGGTTAAAGTGTAGTATCTTTTGAAAGGTATAGAAACTGTAGAAATTTCCTTTCAAATATTATTTGTGTTCAAATGGATCTTTGCTGGCATTAAAATGTTATCACTTCCAGAGCTGCAGGGAAAAAGTCAGGACATTTTATATCATTAGAATCTGCACTCTCATCTTCTCAGAGAGGCTCAGAACACTCTGCTTCCTGAAGAAACCAAGATTTTAAAATGTTAAAGTCATGAGCTATTATTTTTCAATGAAAAAAAAAATTGCCTATGTATAAAACATTTGAAAGGTATGTGTTCTGCATGCATAGAGAACAAGTGCAAAGTTATAAAATTTTTATCTACACTTTTTTGGGGAAGATTTGCATAGCTTGTAGCTTATCCACCTCAAAACTTCTGTTTGTAATCTTTTACTATATGCAGTGCTATCTTGCATTCTGTAGTCATGAATCATAAAATGCATTGAGATAGAAGTGACAAATTTCTAAGTCACATGGAAACTATAGTCCTCATTTCTCTTGCTCACCTCATTTTCACTCTGCTGGTGTATCTATCTCAGGTTAAACTCTGAACATTTCACAGCTCTGAAAAGCTTCAAACAGCTCCCATTTTTGACTCCCAGAGCAGGATGCTGTAAAGAAACAACATTCCTCTTGAACAAATGTGGAATTTTTTTACTTACTGCTTACTTCCGAACTCGAGCTTTCCCAAAATCTAAGGTAGAGAGACCTTGTTCCAGGAACACCTTCTTTTTACAACTAATATAAAAATAGTTGAAGGATATTTGTCATAGAAAATATCTGAAAGTCGCCCATTTTTACCTTTTCCATGTTAGCATTTATGCAAACACAAATTACATGTGCATGGAGGTAGAAATATTAATTTGACTATGGCACTCAAGTCATTTCTGTGCATCACACTTTGCATTGTGGCACAGCTGTTAGACTTAGTGTGAAAGAGTTATATTATGATGTTGCATTGCAAGAAACACTCCAATGACTTATTCAGTCCTCCGTTTTTCAAGTCATGAATTTTATGAAGATGTAGGATCCAGAATGACTGATTTTACAACCTAAAGGTAGAGATTGGATTCTTTTTACAGCAGAAAACCATCTAAAATGAGATGCTTTACACACCCCTTGTTCTGTTGGTGTTGGAAACTGAGCTATTTGTTGTTTGTTCAAACTGTTTTGCCTTTTTACTAGTACAGGGTAATCATTGAAACATGAGGTTTTAAATGCATCCTAGCTCATAAATGGTTCCTCACATTTATTTCAGAGAAAGCTATCAAGTTTTCGAAAAAAATGTTCATCTTGAGAACCTTAGTACAGATAAGACGATAAAATTTCAGTTAGTTTTGCCACATTGAACCTTATAAATGGCACTTAGGTACATAAACGTGTTCTAAATCTTGTATGCAATAAAAGAGAAATTCAGCTTGAAAAAAAAGAGTAATTTTTCTCCTGCGTAATCTTGTTTTCTTTATGAAAAAGATGTTACTGCATTTGGAAAATCAACATAAAACTGGTAGATTTATGTGGGCTTTAGATTATATATAGACCTCTAACTTTCTAAGCAGAAGTGAATTTCCCTCTGTCGTAAATAAATAATATCTCCCATGTCAGCTTGATATGTGCCTAGCACAGCAGGGACTTGATTCTGATTAATGACTGCAATATAGTTTGTTTCATTTTGCTTTTGCATGCTAATCAAATAATATAAATATATTTTACTGTTTTCTTCTGAATCATAGAAGATGATCCACATCAAATGAAATATGTTCCATTTTCATAACCATTAAGTCACATAGAATGGTAAAATCATGCGCATTGTTGGTTAACAGGTGCTTTCAGACTATTAATTTAAACAAATAATATTTAGGTTAATATCCAAAATGTGTTGATATACTTTATCATCTTGTGAATGAAATGGAGTCGTTCAGGAAAGTTTATTTCCTGTCTAGGATATGCAGACATGCTCTCATGACTGTTTTTCTAGTATTCTTCCATCTTCGTGATATACAGAGTGTGATCCTTCCAACAATCCTGCCTCGAAGAAAAAAGTCCATATGTAAAGTGGTAAGGCAGATGTGACATAGTGACTTTCACATTTTCACCTCTAACACCAGTGCTATTCCCCCTCTTCTCAATGAGGATATGATCTTGGCACAGAGCTCCTGGCTGATTCATTACATCAGGTGAGCCTGTAGAGTCCAGGCTGTGCTAACATAGTGTTTCAACACTATGTGGATAATTCCAAGCAATGAATGTTCAGGTTTTTCCTCTTCTGATGTCAGTCTTTCTGTAAAGACAAAGGAGAAGGTGAGATGGATCAGGAGCATTTCTGAGGGAGAGGTTTCCAATCTGCAGGATACAGAGGGGAAAAGAAAACAAGGTGATCACAGTAAGAGCCTGAGAACCTTTAGTTCAAACAGAGAGGGGAAGAAAAAAGATAGAAAGGAACAAGAATCAGGTGTCCTGACCATGGAGGCCGCAGAAGACAACAGAGAAATAAGCTAAGTTTGCCATAGTCCAAGATGCCTCTGAACTAGTTCTGACCAAGACTACATGCCAAGGACATTCTTTTAAGGAAGAACTCAATAAACTTTTTATTGCTAGGCAAACAATCATTCTAATTTTTATCTCCTTTAAAGTTTGTTCTCCAACGAAACTTACATTTTCCAGTTTAAGAGCTAATATTAGAGCTTGTCTAGAGGAGATCACATAAAGGACAAGTTCTAGACATATCCAATTCAAAGTCTTGTCCAACTCAATGTTCTATCACATTCAACTAGCTTTGACCATATTAAGATATCAGAAACTGTTCAGTGCCATTAGTGTACTACACCACTGAAGTTAATGAGAGGAACAGTGCATATGGTCATAAAGAGAATTTAGCAAAACCAAGACTGTTCCTTTGGAATACAGGCTAAGTTTGGTGTGGTTGGCTGGGATGTCTCTGTGTAGTTTTTCACTCCTATATGCAATCATGGGCTTACTAAATGGACAAATTGTACAGGCTGTACAGTCAGAAGGGCCAAAAACGAAATCAAAGAACACTGTGAAGTATAACATAAGACATTATGTCTTTACTGGTAGTATTATTATATGTATAAGCAGTTTCACTTTGTTGCCTTAAGTATTCAGGGCTAAATACCTGGCTTAATTTGAGAGCAAAAGGATACCAGTCATTAAATAAAATCATTGGACTTAACACAAAGATGAAACCAGTGTAACTATGTAAAAACTTTCTCCCATTTCTTATATCTGTATCCTCTGTGAAAACATCCATCATCTCCTTCAGTCTGGAGCACATGAACTCACTCACTATCATATTTCCAGCCCTATTTCTAGCCCAACAGAATTGAAACTCAAGGGCAAACTGAGTCCTATTGGAATGATCTCTATAAGTTCCTAATGGATGGTTGCTATCAAAACACTTCCTTTTTGCCATCCCCAGACAAATTTTTGTTTTGTATACAGGTATCAGGCTTCTCCTTGTTGCTTTGTTTGTTCCTTTTTTCAAGGTTCCTTAATTAGAATTTAAACCTATTGGTGTTCCAAGTACTCTCATCAGGGTCATGGTACCAGTAATATTGGATATAAGGGAAAAATAAATTTACTTATCAGAAAAGCTTTCAGGTAGAGATAAGAATTCAGTGCACTTGAAGGAAAGAGGGAGATAACTGGACTCTGAAGTGTCTTGGATTTAAAACAGATGCATATATACACACATCCAGAAAGATTTGAATGAGTGGAATTCTATCAGGCTGTTTGACTTTGTCTCAAAAAAAAGTCATATAAAGCATCCTTCCCTCGCAGAGATAAGACAAGGAAAAGCTGTGGACCCCACCAGGCAGGGCCCATCTGCCTTGGGTCTGTTAACTGATACAGAGGTGCCTGTCACAGGGAGAGCTCCTGGGAAATTCCAACAGTCTACCAAGAGGCTGTCAGAGTAGCTTTCCCAATATGCAACACTATGGATATCCAGAGGGACTTCCAGTCTTCTTTTTCCCCTTAGCATGCCATTTCTATTTCCAAGATTTAAATTTTCTACTGTTTCTTCTTGTCTCATCCTTTACATATCTTCCAAAATATTAATAACCTCTAAGTTACTCAACAGCCTTCTGTCTTTTCAGACAGTCTAACAAATACTTTATGAAAAATAGATCAGTGATTCTTCCTTTTCCTGTAATTCATTCTTTCTCCTAAAGCACATGTAAAAGTATCAAAAGGAATGTAAGCATTAATTGCTTAAATTCCATTGATGCTGAATGAAATGTAAACAATCCCCAGAGTCACCAATAATTTCTGACATGGAATTTCAGCTTCAAAACCATGTAGCTGTTTTTGAAAATGTTACCTTTTTTCTTTCTAATAATTTTATCTGTGATTATGATCTGTAATTTTTCTAAGAAGATATATTTAAGTCTGACTGAATTAGTGGAATCAAGACATTAAAATCACAGGTTTTGATTTTTTAATTACACATGAAAAAATCAGGAAAATATGCTATTAAAAACAAATTTAATTGAAAAATACAAATATAAATTTGATTTAAGGATAAGTTTCAATCTTCTGCTTAGAAAATCCAAATGTAGTCTGTAACAAATAATGGTTTTTGAGTTAAAAAAGATAAAGTCTGTTCGTCCTGGAATATAATCGAAAATATTTTAATTGAAAGGTTTTTATGTGGGGTTAAGCAAAACTTGAAATGAACTAACGCACATGACTGGTAAAGCATCAAACTTTAAGTTCTTTTATGCCTAATGTCTTCCTGATGGCGGCACTGCCATGCATGCATTCACAGCAGTTTTGAAGATAAAGATGAAAGGCATGAACAGAAATCCCAGCTACCACATTGTTTTTGAGAAATGTATCTTTGAGTCAAGCTTTTCCATGCATTTCATTAAATCTTAATAAATAGTGTTACTTTCTGCTTCACACTTTTTTTTGGAAAAAAATCTTCTCTGTAATTCCACAAAGAAATCTAATTCTCAGTTCAGTAGGAGTAATTCTTGCCCTTCAAAAACTTTTCCTATTTTATTATTTTTATCATAGAACATAGGGCTAATCGTTTTTCACAGAAGGTTAGTGCTCATCCAATTTCATGGGGTTATTGGTTCATATCACAGATGTAAAAAATGCAAGTGTTGGTTATTTCATCTTTTCTAAAAATACAGACTGCTGCAGGACAGAATAATGGCATTTGGCTTATCTCTGAAGCACAAATATAACTTGGAGACCACTGGTGCATTTTAGGAAAGTAGTACCAATTCCTCATGTAAAATGCCAAACTCATTCCAACATTCTCTCAACTGCAGTCCTCCTAAATAGAGTATTAGTACCAACTGCTAATGTTCCTTCCTTTCAATAAATAAAATGTGTCTGCAACATTACTGAAGTTTTTCTAGTGGGTCACCTGAGTCCAGCTCTTAGTGTCCGAGCCCTGAGGAGATAATGTTGAGCACAAGAACAATTCTTAGATTTGATAGATAGGAGCAGGTTGAGGTCAAGTTTATCACATCCAACAGGCCTTTTGGTCTTTTACATCAGGTGCTCAGATGGGGACTGAGGGACAGAATTATTTTTCTTTATTTTAATGGTTTAAAAATGTGGTGCAAAGTCTGAACAAATCAATTGCCTTGGTTTCTTCTAACCATTGGAGAGGGAAGTTTGGGAATTTCAGTGTAGTTTTACAATGGAATTCATTTTAACATGAGTCCTTGCTATTTTAAAGCTGAATGGAAATTAAATTTGTAGGTCCAGATGCAAATGAACTCCTTTTTCAATGTTTAAGTTTCACTGATACTTCAGTGATTATAGCACACATATATAGAGGAATATATTTAAAGATATCTAGAAATGAGTGCAGAGAATTTGGATTTTGCTGCTGTGAAATAGCCTTAGAAAAGCAACAGGGACTATAAAATAATTCAATAAATCTGTACAAAATATTACTATGACACATGATATGTATGAATTAGTTTATGAGTGACAGGCATACAGTGTATGTTTCTCTCAGTACACTGGCCTCAACAAAAAAATCTTATTTATATGAATTACAGAGTAGTTCTTCCGAGTCAGACTATAATGAGGCCAGTGCATAACAGCAGACATTATCCAGAGCAATGCTTTCTGTCAGTCCTTGACAGGCTGTAGGGCAGGCTAAAGACAAGGGCATGAACAAATATATGTCCTTGGATGCTGTTCCTGCCTAAGCAAGCTTAAAGCAGCATTAGCAGGAGGTTAAAAAATAGTCTTCCAATGCATTAGTCTGATACTTATGAGAAATTCCAAATTAATTTAGAAATTTGTCCCATTCGCAAAAGTCTACACTTTTTAAAAGTAACCCAATTATTCCTGGGCTGTAGATTCACACCCACAGGGCATGTGAATCCATTTCCATGGCTTTAGTTGCTGCTAACATTTCATTCAGATATTATGAGCAAAAATGTCAATCCTGTCTCTCACTGGTAGGAAGTCATTAGAGATAAGTTTTTGTTTAGGGGTGTTCCTTTCCTTAGCAAAAAGATTCCTTTTGGCGTTCCTGTTGCACTGCAGCCCTAAATATTACTGCTAAATTATTTTGCTTAACAATTATATGCATGTTACACTTCTTTCTTTTCTGCCATGTGATACATTACTGGGAGTGAAGCAAAATCAAGTTGTTTCAGTAAGTCATTTAGCTAAATATCACCTTCTACTCTGATAATAGACAATGATACCAAAGAGACAAGATGACTGCAGCACTCTGAACTCTGTAGAGTGATGTCACTGTTCAAAGGAACAAGGATGGACAATGCTTTCAAACTGAATGGCTAGTCAAAATCCATGGTCCTGTGAGTTATTTTGGTTAGGAGGAAAAGATGATGATGAAACCAGGTTATTTTGATACAATCATGTCCATACTTTTATGAGGCATGAGAAACATTGCTTTACCCTGCACTTGAGGAAATCAAGCACTATAAAATCATCATCATTAACCTCAAAATTCTTTCATGAGTTCAGTTTTGGTTTTTGGTGGGGTTTTTTTTTGGGGGTGGGGATTTCTGTCTTCTTTCCCCACTTTTCTGTATCTTTTTCTGTCATATGTCTCTGTGATTTTCTCTTTTGTATATTTATCTGCACTAAAATAGTACCCTTCCTCTGAAAGAACATCAGTTCTGATTCTTAGATTAGTCAGGTGCTTTATGAAAGGAACCTCACTTGATTCTCCAAGGCACTAGTCAAGTCACCTTGTAAGTGCAATTATACTGCATTGACAACATTGCACTGATATGCATACAAATATGGATACTCATATAAATTTTATATACTATATAAAATTTAACCCAGAGAGCAGTATCTGTAAATACTTGGATCTGTCTTAAAATGGCAGGCTTCTAATTTTCATCTGATGCTCATATGAAGTAGGCCAAACACAGTCTATACAATCAGGACATCAGCACATAATTGGAGTAAGTATTCACTCTAAATACACTGGTAGAATGAAGACCTCGTGACTTTCAACAAAACTAGTGCTTGTAATAATATGATGTTGGTGAAGAATTCCAAAATGGGTGCAAATAGATAGAAATGCAACCAGCACAACAGTACAGCATCAAAATAGAAATATATTAGGGTCAGTGTTGGTCCATTCATGCTGCTAAAAAGTTAAAAATATGTGAAGTCAAAAGGAAGTGCTTCAATCAATATTACAGCAGCAGGTGCAAAAGCATTACTGCCATCTGCAAGACAGATTCAGAAATGCTGGTTAAAGGTGTTGTCTTGATTTGATTTGATTTGATTTGATTTGATTTGATTTGATTTGATTTGATTTGATTGATCTAGTGCTCATCCTCTTAGGCATGTATTCATTTTCATAGTACCCAGCAAGTGAGAGAAGTACAACACAGAGAAATTTGACAGCCAAATATTAATAATAATTTAATGCTTATATGGAGCATGTTATATATTCAAAGAACTGTACAAATAGTAACCAACTAATAAAAACTAATGTTATTCCTTCTCTATCTCATGATATTAATGAAGCATATTACTTATTCTCCATCTACTCTTTCATGGTTTTAGCTCTTTGCACTTGAGCATTTTATGGCAAACTCTAGAGATCAATTTGTACAGCTAAGAAAGCTGCACACATGCATAATACATTTTACAAACTCCTCCTTAAATAGCATCTTCTGCAGAATGTGGACAACAATTCTTAAAATGAGGTATCCAGAAAGACTCTGGCTTTGTGATCTTGTGAATTAGTTATTGATAGAACTTAAATGAGCTCAGGTAAAATTGGAGTTGGTCAGAATTTTTCTGAGACAAATTTACTCTCAGAGAATGATGGTGTCTCAAAAGTCCTTAAATGCATAGTCCAGCTTGTCTGTGGAAAGAAAGCCCTGGGACATGGGTAAAGGACATCCAGCTCTGAGTAGCCCTGTAAATTTATGGGTCCAGTATAACAAATTCTCTCTGCACCCAGTGCTGGACCTGGAAAGATGCCTTTCCAACTTTCTCAGTATTGCCCTGGAGTCTTTTGATTCCTGAGCATCTGTACTTTATTTTAGCCTCCAAGTGTGCTCATGAGCCACTGTCCCTGATTGCTCACATTTCCTGCATGCTGAATCATGATTAGGCTTCTGAATCCAGGATAAGACAGCTACATTTGCTGATGGGGAAGACTGGAGATAAAAGAGCTGATAGAGAGTCCCTTGTGCCCCAGCACTATCCTGTAGTCAGAGACAGCAGCTTGTGAGCATTTGAAACTGAGCTAAGTTTCAGCGCAGTTACTAACAGCACCAGTGAGGTTTTTTTGACATCTAGACTTTGCTCTCCATGGGGACAACCAAAATTTTTTTCATCCCTACATCTCATAAATCCTGGACAAAAGAGACTGAAACAGGAACTTTGGTACATGGCCTCTTAGATAGAATTTCAGGTCTAAATGAAACATTTTATGTTAGAAAATTTAAAGAACTATTTTTTGATTTGAGGGGTTAAGTTTGTCTGGAGATTCAAGATTTGGAGATTTTTTTCATACTGAAGCACATAATTTGTGTCTGAAATTTCAGATTACTGAAAAAGAACTCTAATTTCCAAGATTAAAGTAAAATCTTGTAAGTTTTGTGACAAAGATTTTCCCTGCCTTGTTTCAGCCTTTAGCCAATTTTTGAGGACAGTGATGGGAAGAAAAGTGGGTGTTTGAAGTGATATTATAGATCAGTTTGGTAAATCATTGTGTTGAACAGTTGTGGAAAATTAATAATGGCTTGTTCATTGACTTTGTGTTTTGAAGATGAAAATATGACAGGAATACTAAGTATGATTACTCCTAAGCTTAATCTTTTATGTCAGGTTTCCAGTAGTTTGCATATTGGCTTCAGTGTCCCAGACACTTCCCACTTTGCCTAAAAAATTGCGTTCTGCTTACGGGCATTTTTGCCTACAATTTCAACTGCTGATGTTATTTATCATTTCCTGTTGTGCTGCACTACCACGGCCTACTAATTCTTTCATTTTGATTCAAAGTTCAAGTCATCCCTAGTGAGTGTCTGAGAGCATGAGAAAGAAAAATGTTATTCTCTTTTGGAATTGCTAACAAACTCGAATCAGATGAGGAGTAATAAAAGAAGTTGGAAGATGTGGGAAAATGGACATTCATTGTAGTATGCTTAAATGGTTACTCAATCAAGAGCAGATTGTGTTGAAGAGTTCCATGGTTTATTTCCAAAATAAAGCAAACAAATAAATGGAAATGTTTACACTTTCACCTCTTAAGAGTTCCTACCAGTTGTAGGAAGCATGTGGAAGTATATGGATAATGGAGATTTTTCCTGACAAGCTAGATCAAGCATAATAATAGAGAATAGGAAAGTTCAGGCACAGTCTTGACCAAAATGGGATATCAGTGTTTACTGATATGGGCAGATATGAAAGTCCAGAAATGAAACATGAATATGAGAAGGTAACAGGGCAAATACATGCATGTTTATATGGAAAAAAATGAAAAAAACTCGATTTGTTTTGTCAAGACTTGAGAATATTTTATGCCAATTTTTCCCATAAAATGCAATGATTGCAAAGTGAAATATCTTATGTTTTTCAAACTGCTTACTCAAGAATACAATTTGGATTTAAGAATATTTAATATTATGTCACAGTAAGAATTAATTGATGCTGATGGAACAGGAAAAACCAACTACATAACTGATGGACGTAACCTATATCAATATAGAGAAGAGTAAGTATTCGCTGAGAGCAATCATCAGTAAAAAATCTGGAGACCAGAAGCCTCTTTCATGAGAAGAGGAGAAAAGTGTCTGAAGAGGAGAAGTTAGAGGGGAAAAAAAACAAACCTGTATGACTTTGCTTCCTTTCCTAGGAACCTAAGGATTTTAGCCCTGTTACTTAACCATGTGACTCTTTCATAGTTAAACTGCTTTGCCACTTTCTGTTCTAATTATGGTAGCAAAAAATTCTCTCATCTAAAAACACTCAGGATTTTCTTCCTGCTTTGTAGAAGCAGTACAGGGCACATGGTTCCTATGCCCAAAGGTTTACATAGGCTACCAGATCATTTCCCGGTGCAATTGGAGGAATCAGCTCTGCTTTGAAAAGTCATTTAGGATTTAGACTTGCTCTAAGCTATCAGTCAAGTGCATCTGGAACATGAGTGAAAATGTCCCTGCAAAATTTGTACCTCATGGTGAGATAACATTATGTTGAGTCTTTCTGTTCTCCACTTAGTCCAATAGAAATCCAGATTCAATAACACTGAAAATACATTAGAAATCCTTCCTCTTCATACTCGCTTTTACCTAAAGAGTGAGTTGAGCAGGTTCTTAAGGAAGACCATTCACTTTATGGTCTGTCTTGAAGGACAGGAATACCCTGCAAGTGACACACAGACACATATCTAAACCTGTTCCTCTCATATGTTATAGTGTAAAATACTATCTTGAACATTATGCACTTCTGAGACTTTTACTTACATTGTTTTCAAAACAGCATCTAAATTATACCTCCACTATCATGAGCTTATCAGCCTGTATTGTCAAAAATGGAAAAGATATCAATGAATCTATATGTCTGCATTAATTCTATGGCTATTATTAGCTTTTTAGGGGCACATTTGCATCCTTTCATCAAGCTGGTTGATCCCCTGAAGAAGCAGCAAGGGTGGGTTACTCCACGGAGGCAAGGGAGCTAGGAGCTGAGGGTGACATCAGACTGGCATCTGGACAGAATCTTGCTCTCCCTAAATCAGGAGAGCAGAGAAGATCCAGAGAGAATAACCAGGGCTGGTGAGAGCTTAGGCATCCCCAGACAAATTTTTTATAACCAGCTACATCCAAGAAGAAGGCAGGAAGAGAATCCAGTGCAGTCAGGTCAGGGCCAGGACTGGACACAGGCACACCTGGATGGCTCCAGGGAGCATCTGCGACTGGGACTGAGCTGGGATGAGCTCCCAAGCCAAAGGGCTGAGAGTTCCTGGGTGAGACCCAGATGAGGAGTCCATCCAGCACTCACCTGCAGCAGCTCCAGATGAACACTCAGGAGCAAGGAGACCTCCTGTCCTGGTGCACTGTGGCCTGTGACAGATACACAGTGGTCTGTTGTGTGACTACTGTGGTTCATCTTACATGTGATCTGCCTTGGTAGTTAGTTACTTGAAGTACTAGTTGAAAAAGTAGTAGTTGAAAAAGGGAATTAATTTCCTAATAATTCAAAAAAAAACCAAAAAAAACAAAAAAACCCAAAAACTCCTGCACAAACAAACAAAAACAAATAAAAACTAAACAAAAGCCCAAACAAAAAAAAAAAATAGCTAAAGGACTCCAGAGAATAATGCAGGGAAAAAAACCAACCAACCAAAAAAAAAAAAAAAAAAGACCAAAGCAACAAAACAAAACAAAAAAAAAGCAACAAAAAACTAAAAACCTCATAAAGTTCCTTAAAGTATTTAGAGGAAAGGTAGTTAAATCTGTAATTATTCCAAGCACTGAGGTAGTGGTAGTGATAAAGGTAGTGGTTTCACTGCAGCAACTGAGGCCATAATTGAGCAGGTGAATATATCGCAAAGTTCATAACACTGTTTTGCCCCGTTTCTTAACTTATACAAAACAACAAGCCTCTAGAAGAAATGGATTTCAAGTACAGTGTATCCATTTAGTTTTTTGGCTTCTTCTTTCCCTTCATGACTACCCCAGTATCTATCATTATCCTCTCCAGCTTCACAGCTCTGATCCTTCATTCTTGGCTGTGTCAGATGCTTTTAACCATGCTTCTGCCTCTACTTCAATCATCCCCTAGGCTCATAACAACTATTCAACCCACTCCACATTGAATGGGATTGCCAGCTCATTCTTCACTTGTTCTTGCTCTCTTACTGCCTCACTAAGGGATCAGAAGGATCAAAGCAAAAATCCTAGTTTTTTACAGTGGTTGGCAAATCTACATGTATTTGAGAGATTTAGTTCTGAGCTATATGATAAAGTTCATGCTCATCTGATCCCAAATTTCTTATCAGCTGCCTTAGGAAACTTTACTTCACAAGGTAAAATGGAAAGGAGAAAATTATGCAGAGGAAGGGAACAGCTGGTGCACTCCTACATATGTGCAAGAGCCCGGATGCAGAAACATTTGGCCTGTAATTATAGAAGCTTGGCAGCTTTAGTTCCTTGCAAGATTTAGTGCGAATGAAGACTGGTGAACCACATTGTCCTCAGAAACTTGTGTGCATTGCTTGTACCACCTTTGAAAATACTGAAGATAGGTGGACATGAGTGTAAATATTTTTGTTGAAAATAAGAACATACATATATAGGTCAGTTAGACAACAATAGCTTCAAACACTTGGATTTAATGATAAATTCTCAGTCTGTCTTTTGATTAACATAAGAAATTAAAGGAAGCAAGAGGAACCAAGAAATCACAGCTGCTATTTCTCATCTTGTGTTCAGCTACCTCTCAGAAGTACTGCAGCATCTTTGAATGTCATAAAATTTATACTGTTGTCTCTATGCTTTTTTAAGTGCTTGGGGACTTGGACCTTCTTAACAAGACTTCTTATTGTCATCACAACAGATGCTGAGAAATATGTATTTGTAATGGTTTAGGTGTTAAGGCTAAATAGGGATTTGCACTGTAGTATTGTGTCCTGCATCTGTACTGATATATTTGAGCTGTCTTTTGATTGTGGGAAAGGAATAAATTACTACAAGATGAATGAAAATATTCTCTTTATTATCCCTCATCCAGACTGGGTTCAGTGACTTTACAAATGTGCAGTTAAGCTAGATCACATACTACCCTCAATTTAAACTCTTTCTTCTTCATTGTGTACATAAATGTTAAAAGTTCCTACTTTAACAAAGCTACAAAATACCTTAATGGTATGAATACATCCCAAATCAGAAAGACCCTCTTGTCACAGTTCTTTAACTATAAACTATAACTATTTTCTTTAAGGATCTGATACTTTTTAGTTCAACTAATTTTTCTTTCTTAATCTCTTTTTTCAGCTTGGTTTTACTTATTTTTTATTATTTATTGTACAGGAAGTAGCCTTGATGAGAATTCCAGAAACTTGAAGTTCTTAATTAGATTTATTGATTTTCAAGTTTTAATGATCTAGAAAATACAGGTCTTTGATAGCATATACAGCATTAATGCATTAGATGCCAAAAACTGTAATTTAAAAAGTAACAATGGAAGCAGCTGCAATTTTTCCAGATACATTATGAAAATATCAGATAATTTTTAGATATTATGCAGAAATTTCTTCTACTAATTAAATCGAAATGTACAATCATTAAGGAATCTAAGAAGCCTTCTGTAATGAATTTAAGATTCATAAGAGTTTAAAATATATAAAAATTATATTAAAACAAAAGCATGATATTTCTTAGAAACCACTCACCACATCTGCTTTAATAATTTATATATGTGAATATTATATTTTCTCCCAAGGTATCTAAAAATTTCTGAATGGCAATTTAATATATAAAAATACCTTTAAAAGTAAGAATATTTAAAATGTAGACACTCAACATATATCCAGATTTTCTCCCTGTTTAACTGTCCTTCTAAAGCTGGATCTTACCATGCTAAGCCCCATTTGATTTCTTGCAGCCTTGGCATTTCTTCTGCATATGTTGATACCATCAGCCTGTAACACAGAAGAAGGAAGTTCCTTTTCAGCTCCAGGGAAGAGTGATCATGAATTCAATATGCCAGCAGAGAAATTCAAACACAGGTCAAGTATCCTGTATCCTATTAGTGTTGTTGGATTGCTATAAGTCATGTGGGGCTTTTTTTGAGTCATCTCAGTTCAACTTGAGGAGAGCTTTCGGACACATCTGTTTTTTGGTTTATATTTTTAAAAAAACAATTTCAAAAAAAAAAGGATATAAGTTTATAAATTACACACTATACTAGCCAGTTTTGAGGGAAACCAGGCTAGTAAAATTCTATCCATACAGAGATAAGATGCAAATCTCAGACGTCATCAGAGGAGTGGAAGTTTTACCAGATAAATCCAGTAACAAACATTAGATTGGAACAGGACAAAGCATTCTAACCTGGAAATCACTAAGAAAGTATTCTTTCAAAGATACTGAAATCCATGGCAAAATTAAATAATGATAGTGGAATCATCATCATCATCTTTGCTCTTTGCAATAGTCTTTGTTTTAAAGAAAGAAGTTACATCAAAACATGAGAGTGACAGAGAACTGGGAATCATCTATATAGTCACCACCTGAAGTTCCCAAGGAGTTGAATGCTTTATGTCTTAATTTCTTACACGAGCTACCCTATTTCTTTATACAGAAAGTCCTCAAGTACATTGCTGTAATAAACCAAAGAATCGGTCCTACTGTTTAGATTCACATTGCAAAACTGTAGGAAAAGCTTCAAATTTAGGCTAAGCAATGTACCCTTTTTTTTTCTGACTTAGCTGTGTAGTCAGTACACTTGCTGTAAAGTTGGACTGTATTGTTTAAAATGTGTTGTCTGTAGAATTGCTAGGATGGAACACAACAGTCTTCTCTTTCTATTTAAAGTATCAATAGTATTCTTTGCATAACCTAAAACCATCACATTAGATATAGGTTTCTTTCAGTGGATCCCTACTGAAAAAGACATTTTCTAGAAAGATTTTAATGCTGAAGGAAACATTTCACAATTTGTTTCAAAGTCAATATACCTTTCTATGTTTCTATGAAACTACATGTTTCATTGGAAATTTGAAGAAAAATAAGGTGGAGGCTGAATAAAATTTATTACTGGTCTTTTTCCTACAGTGTGCTGCATTTTACTTCCAATTATATTGAAATTCTTATAAACTAATCACCCATTGGGCCCTAGATGTGATCTGACCATAACAAAAATATAGGAAACAGAAGCAGGAGGACAACAAAGGCAAGAAACAGGTGACATGTCCCCTGACACGTGTCTTGGTGATTGATCTTTTAATTGTGTACCCCAAAAACATTTTATGCTTAGATGGAAATAAACATTATTGATAGGCCTTGCTTGATATGCTTCATTTGACTATCCTTCTTGATAAATAATAAAAAACATTTCAACCTTGAAAGAGGCTGGGGAAACTTCAGAAAGATAAACCTCCGTCAGTGTCTATTAAGTAGTCTGTACTATGGCAATGATTGATTTCCAGATGAATGACCTTGAAATTTACTTTTCAAATCTATTTGCCTGATAGAAATCTTGGTAACCTCAGAAAGGTTTGTTTTTCTTGTATATATTTACATATTATCATTTGCATCCTCTTTACTTACAGCTCAACTTATCACTTCACTTGGAGCATTATTTTAATACTTTAACCTGCAACTGTTCATAGGGCTTATCAAAAATTACTCGTGTTTATGTTAAAGAAAGTTGTTTGTACATGGTTGTAAATATGACTTGACATGATAACCCTAGGAAAGAAATAAATTTATTTAACTTTCATAAGGACATCAGGATATACCATTCCTGACTTGACCCTATAGAGACCAAAATGCAGCAGCTTAACTTCAGCAAATGCTGACATAGACGAAATTATACCTCGCATTTTAAATTTTCTTCAAATCCCCCTCTACACACTGAAATTTTACAGTAGAGATGTTTTATCGGTGAATCAAAATGAGACAAATGTAGAATATGTCATGCATTACCAGTATTACTTCCCATGGTAACAAATGTTTTCTGGTTTTTCATCAGCATAGGCAATAAACCACAGAAAAGAAAAAAAAAAGCTACACAAGCAACCCAACAGGATTATAACAAACTCTGACAATGGCAACTTGAATGAACAATCAGAACTTTCCATATAATTCATGTTTACTGTGAAAGCAGTGGATTTGATAAATTTGTCACGTATAAAAGACACCCTTAAATCAACTTCTGTTCAAATAAATTGTTTTTCATATAAAGACAATGAGATTGAAATATTACAGGCAAATTGTCTCATAGGCACACAAAGTCAGTTCACACTCTGAATATGCTATTTCTAGAAAAGATTTTCTGTTTAAATCTGTTTTAAAGTATTGCTGGCATGTAATGGAAAGCATCATTTCAAGGTCGTGCACAAGTAGGAGTTAATCATGTAATTTCCACATGAATAATTGTCCAAATTTCAGATCTTGAAGATCTTCTTCAGTTACATCCAAGTCCTGAAGAAAACTCCTATGTTTTTGACATTATTTCCCTCTAGACAGTTCCACTTCTGTTCAGGACCTCTCAAGAAAGAATCTTTACTGCCTTTTTTACATGAAGCAGGCCAGCATTTTGTTGTGCTTCATTTTCTGTGCTCCACACACCTTGCCTGGGAAGTTTGAGCTGCTAAACCAATATTTATTAACTTGTGCAGTCTGCAGATGTGACACTGATGACATGGATGAGGGTGCCCTGGAGAAGGGCTGTAATGCCATCCCCCCAAAAAGGAAGAGTTAGGCAATGTCCTGACTGTGTAAACAAAACAAGTAACGGCAGTAGACCTTGCCTTTAAATAATGCGACAAAGAGAAAAAGCTGTTAAAAAAACTTAATCTTTTAATATTAATATTATTAGAAGAATACCTTAATTGCCACAATGTTAGTTAATGCCTTTCATTTAGTGTAAATATAAGCCATAAGCTCTAAAGAAATACAAGCTATAGTCTTCCTTGAAACCAAACTAGCTGCTCCAGTGGAGTCACTGGCATTGGTGTTTTAATTTCACAAAGGCCTCAAATTCAACCCAACACCACAAAAACTCCTACTAGCATGGAGAAATATTGTATGTCTCTAAAAGCTTCTTTAGTATTAATATTACCATCCAGTGCATTCCAGATTAATTGTTTCAGTCTTCATTCTGTTTTACCTTAAGACACAGATTTTTCTTTTAGTAAGTTAATTAATCAATTTCAGAGACTGGCCAGAGTCTGATTTTATTGGAGCATGGAATTAAATTTTTCCTTTTTTATTTTTTTTAAACAGATCATTACAGCATTTAAAAATTGTCTTTAATAGTAAATATCTATTTTTGACATCCATCAAAAGATTGTAGTTGGGGGGGTTGAAGTTTTCATCATACTATAATAAAAAATTATATGATTTTCTGAAATGTTAAACTAAAAGCATGTCCTATCTCTCTGGAAGGCAATCAACGGATTAAGGAACTAAGAAGGAAACTAAGGATTTTTTATCAAATATAATTCCCTTTGTTCTTACTATAAATAACTTTCCTCCAGCTATATATTCAAAATAAATCTTCACAGTTTTGACTTGTCAATTTAAATCAATATATAAAACGCACACTGATTTAATAGGATAGGGATCAGTTCCAGAATGCTTAATTCTTCATTAACTTTCACTGGATGTAGATTGAACATTTATGACTCTCTCCTAAACTATTTTTACATCTGGCTTTCTGCTTCAAGATGCTAAGGAAAAAAATCCACACCAAAGCCATTTTAAATTAGTTGACAAATACAAATTGGGATGAAAGCTGCCAAAATTGGAAAGGCATAGGATGTAAAGTAAGTTGCACTGAATCACCTACATGTAAGAAAAATTATTTAATCTCGAGGACAAGAAATCCCTCAATTACCCACCAAAAACCTGAGCTTGGATGTCAGTTATGTAATAATCTGTCTGCTATTTGTGAGGAAACTCTGCCAAAATAATTTTTTTTTTACTTTGCAGATATGAAACACAGGCTTTAGACACATAGGCGTGAAGTTTCTTTTCAGGCCTGCAAACTGAATTTCTGTGTCTGGAAGGTCACTTCTGCAAATGGTCTTTGCTCTGGGAAGGGGTTTTCAAAAGGATTTTAACAATTTTGGAGTTGCATAATGAGGGGGTCATACTCCTTTTCCAGAATTATGCTATGTTTTCATGGATTGTGGCTAAATGCCAAAGGGCTTGGAAGTCATTATTCTAAGTCTCCAAATGATTTCTAGGGATTAAGTGCAAAATAATTGCTTTGAATAGATCATTTCACCCTGCAGGTAATTTTCCAATGAGACATGAAACAGGACATTGAAGTCTTCCTTACTCATTCTGGGGAAATAGAATTGCAATACTTCAAGTACTGTTTGACAGGGTTTTTGGATACTGCAGTTTTTCCCTGAAATTCCCACGATAATTCATACTTTATAATTTTATTATTGTTTAGAACCAATCTAATCCTTTCCTTTATTATATTATTTTGCTGCATGAAGAGATTGTTGAAGCTGTCCCTTTGGGATCAGGGTTTTGGGTGAGCTGGACACAGTCCAGCAACTTTTTTGGGGAGGAATTTATCAGTCTATCATCACCATGGGACTGAATTTCTCTGGCAATGTGGCCATCTAGAGTAGATGTGGGCGTGACAGTCACCACTCATAGGCAAATGTGGGTGTAGAGAACTTAGGAGACCTTTTTCTCCAAGGTCGGACACAGATTTTGTGGTTATGTCTGTCCTTACAAGCCATAGAGGATGAGGTCATGGGCTTGATGCTCAGCATCGCCTTTATTGTCCAAGTGTTAACATACACCTTGATCAGCATTTAGGCCTGGACCAGCTGGGAGGGTCCCACACAACAAGAGAGCTTTGTCTGGGGACAGAATGGCCCCCAGATTGGTCTGACTATGCCATCCTCTTTGGGAAGGAAGTGTTTAGCTGTATGAGAAGTGCCAGTTGTCTGAGAGAATGGGTTTGGAGGCAAAGTGGTTTTACATTTCTCATCGTCCTACTTTTATTAACTGATAATAATTTTTTTTTTTTTCCCAAGTCAAGTTTGTTTTGTCTGTAATTGTAACCAGGTGATATCAGCCTGTCCTTGTCACTTTTTCTCTCTGTGTCCTTTTGAGAAGAGGAAATGATAGAGCAGCTTGGTGGGCACCTGGCAGCCAACGAGGGTCGACCACCACAAGTGTTTACAGGTAGATATTTGAAACATTACTAGAAGACAATATTTATTAATGCATATCTAGCAAGTAATAGTAGAAGATAATGATCATAACTTTTGCCAATAGTCATCATCTTCTTTTGAGCTATTATTCTTGAACAGTGCAGTGGGTTGCCATGTCCCTTTAACAATTTTCCTCATCTTTTGGATTCTTGTTTTTGAAAGCTTGATGGTACCAGCAGCTGTTATATGATTGAATACCTACTCATGCACAGTTGGACAACAGGTAATAGAGTTGATTTAGATCAGCAATTTTGAATTCTAGAAGCTATCTGGAACTCCAGATTGGCATATAAACTTCTCAGAAATTAAACTTCATAAAATTGTTTATGGACAATCTACTGTAAAAAAACAAATAAACAAGTTAACATTAGCTTCTTTCTTTCTTCATGTAGTGGCTTTGGTATACAGTGGAACTTGTAAAATATGCTTATTTTTTAACCTTTAGGAAAACCAAACCAAAAAATTGTCTTCTAGAGAAAATTTTAAATGTTTCTGCAAAGTATTCTAATTAGTTTCCTAAAATTCAGAAATAGATTTATACAAAATAATTCCTTTCTTAACTGGCAATTTGCCATATTTTCTAGATCTTTTGGGGATCAGTATGATAGCAAATGGTGACCTACACAATGATTGAAAAAGATTTTATAAAAAAAAATGCAAATAAATCATAAACTAACAATCCAGACAGACTGGCAAAAAGAGAAGGCAAATTATAAAAATGAAAATCATGAATGAAGAGCAATAAACTAGTTGCAAATTTTTGTATGGGACTGTGGTAATACTCTAAAAAGCCATGCTCAGATTTTTTTGCAGAAAGGTTAAGTGACCCTTAAATTTAAAAAGACTGAGAAACACTTCTCTAAGATGGACTGTTGAGAGTACAAAGACCCTTTCCCAGTGATTAATGGCTCTCTTTCAAAGTGTAAGTAGCTGATTCAGAAACTGCATTTTACAGAGGTATCAAGTTCTGTTTCCTTTCAGCCTTATTTTGATTCCTTTCAAGCAATTTTTAGGTTTTTCAGAGTCATTAGCTAATAGCAGATCTCTACATCTTCTGTCACAAGGAAGAGTGAAAAGAAGAAGATTATTTGACAACAATTATGTGGAATAAGTTTTCTGAAAGACTGATTTGAGTATCTATTTCTAGACCTTGGTCAGGTTTGAGAGAAGTGACTTTTTTTGAGCTAGGGAACAAAGTGGTGGGGCGAGCCAGAAAATCAAAAAATACTTTGTCAGCTTGTGGTAAAGGGTTCCTAAGAGAAGCTAAAGTCCAAATTCAGTCAGCTGCACAAATTCAGCAGGATGCTTTTAGAAAGGATTGACTGCAAAGGGGCATATTCAGCAGCTTATTTTCTCTGAATTGCCAGCTGGAAAAGATTTAACTTCCTCACTTTTTAATCTATAATTTGTTATATGGTTTAAATTGTTGATGCTAATATCTATTTGCCTTTTAGGAAGAAGGTAGAATTATACTGATTTCTATCAAAAGTCAGCTGTTGGAAAAGTTATTAAATCATGATATTTGAGATAAAATGTTTCTCAGTCCTTAGAGAAGGAAATAAAAAACACTGTGATACAGTAATTGTTGGTAAATTATGATTTTTTTTTTTAAGATAGTAACCAAAATGGCCACTAAATACAAAATAATAGAGCTGCCATACTGAATGTTTTGTTTGCTGTGGGAAAAACTTCATTATATACAGTCATTTACTCTATATGAAGCCATATGAACTACCATGCTATCACTGTCTGATAAGTCTCAAAAATGAGCTGTATTTCCAGTCCTTTTCTTCTGAAGAACTGAATGCAAATATAGTTGAAACCATTTTTTCTCATGATGTGGTGAACTCCAAAAGGTTTTAATTTTAATTATTCATTTCTTGAGAGACAGCCTGTTGCATCTTGCACTGTGTGAGTGGGCAGGACCTTCTCAGCCCTGCAGCTTGCAGCAGGATCCACCTTTAAAAACGTCTTCCTTGGTTCCTCACTGATTTTTTAATGTATGAGGATGAACTCGAATAACCATTTTAATCACAAATGTCTGACCCTGAACATTTCTGGGACTTTGGCAGCACTTTATCAGAGCTACACTAATGCAAGATGTCTGCCATTAGTTTTACTAATGCTTTTGTAAAACCTTTACCCTTAAAAGAAACACTCTCCAGACATCTTGCTTGTCCTTCCATTAAGTTATTCTGACATAAAATTGCAGTAAGATGAAGGCTTATGGTATTTGTTACTGGTATTGGATAGAAATGTAACAATATTATGCTACTATCTTCATTATCTGTAATCCAAATCATTCAAAAAAATATTTGTTTTAAATTTTTATTTATCTTGAAAGAAGTTCATAAGGGGATAGTATTACCCATTTTAGGGGTAACAGTAAACTACAGAAGTAAGAATTTTAAAAATATTAAAGAAATAAAATTTAAAAGAGTTTGTAATTTAATTTGCTTCACTCAAGGCAGCTGGCTTATAGAAAATGATCATATACATATCAATATTTGTATTCTCAAAAACTAATTTTGTGTTATAAAGGAAGCTTTCCATGATGCATTTTTTTTTCTATAAATGATTTTCAATTCAATACAGGACCTATTTGGAAGTGCTGCCATGAGCGAAATCTGACTGTGGGGCAAGTGGAACAAGCCTTTGCTCAGAGAGAAGCTCTGTGCCTAAATAATCTTGTTGAAGAACATCTGTTAGAACAATTGTTCATTGAATACTAGGGTACAGGATACCAGGCTACCAGCTACCTTTCCTACTATAGGTATTTATAGTTTTGGCTCCAACAAGACAGACTATGTTATAATCAGTTGTACAAACAACAAAGTGGAATATAAATGGAACCAGTACACCTTGATTTAAACCACTATTGCTCTCTCAGTATTGTATTGACTCCATATGCTGGGCCTTATGGACATAATGTGGATTTGTGGTCATTTAGTGGAACATTTTTAATGCAATGTAGAGTATGAACTCAGGTCTTGGTAGACATTAATGATTTTTATGCATAGCTCTCTCACAGGCAGCCTTAAGAGACTCCTCCCTTTGCTATGTGTTACAGTTGGATAGAAGCAACAAGCCAAGTAGCCATAACTCTCCATGGCATTCAAATTTCTTAACCTCACCTGAGACTCAGGGGAGTTCTTTTACATAAGAGTTTTTTCATGTTCTGTTGGATACTTTATCCTTTTTGGCCAGTAAATATCAAAATATATTAATAAATATATATATATATTTACTCTTACCTGATTATTTCCCACAGCAGTGATAATATTACCTCTTTTTCAGCTACCTCATCTTGAACAAATTTCATTCTGGGCATCGAGGGTGACATGTAAGAATACTTACTCTTGAAGACTTTTTATAGTTGGAGCATTTCCACAAGATTTCTCTCTGCCTTTGGCCTTGTCATTGCCCATTTATAGCATATGGAAGGTCAGTTATCTCTCTGCCATCCCCAGAAAACTCTTTAGAAATATGTTCTACTTTTACTGAATTTGAGAGCCCATTTTTCACCATTGTGGTATAATGCCACTATAAAATGGTGTTTAGCAAGGCCTGTCAAATAAAAATGGCTGATGTTATATTTATTGAAATATGGCTTTGATCAAGTAAGTTTTGTTACTGACTCAGAAAATGATCTATCAATAATTGTGCATAGAAGGTATTTTTCTAACAGCAAATTATTAGTATTAATAACATGACTTTAAGAAAGAGGGAGGTCTGCTCTAGATCTTAACAAAATAAAGTTTTGCACTGGTTTGAGAGTGACATAGGAAAAAAAAAATCTCTTTTGCTTCAGTTCTCCATTTGTCATGACATGGCAAGACCAGCAGTCATAGTCACCCTCCGTTTCACACTCCCACAATTCTCTTCCCACACCACTGCCTCAGGACAGAGGTGAAAATAAAAGGCCTTCATTGATGGCTCTCCAGACAAAAGATTTTTTAAAGGGCTCAGTTCCACTGGACATGAAGCACCATCAGCTGAGGTAAAATATCCTCCTGTATGATAATACGTGCAGAATTGTCCTCATTAAATTATTCTCCAGTGATTTTTCATACCTGTATTGACAAGGCACAGAAATTATAACCACTAATCCCCAAGCAAGTCTTTCTGCAGCTGAGTCTTAATTTAATGGCAAAAATCAAGGCAACCACCCAGTTCCTTGCCTTTTCTGCTCAGTCTCATTTCTCCTTTGTTCAATTAATTTAACTTCTTTATTATTGTCTGCTGCTCCTTTTGTTTATGGCTTCTGCCACAGACTTCCCCACAGGTTTTACCACACTTTTTATTATACTTTTGATTACATCAGCTTGTGGCTTTATGAGCTGATTGAATGATTTTAGGGGAGACTGGAATGATTTCAGATTAGACAAGAAAAGAGAAATATGGAGTAGCAAGGTGAGTAGGGCAACTGCAATAAAACGAGCAGAAAGTAAAGTTCTCTGAGGACTTAGTTCACATCTGTTAAAAGGAACACTTTTTAAAATGGCAAGTTCATAATAATTTTTCTTTCTTTTAACATACAGCTCCTTCAAGTAATTATGTTACCATAGATACACTGTTGACCATATTATAATCATAAAGGAGGTTAATGAGAGTAAGATTTTTTGAAAATGGTATTTTTCAATGAAAAGAAAAAGTTATTTTCCTTGTAAAAACATACTCTCTTTTTTGTTTGAGGGTTTTTTATATATATGTGTGTGTGTGTGTGCATATATATACATATATATATATATAAGTAAATCAAATGAGAATTTATTTTTCATGCCGAAACAAAAAGGCCCAGCACAAACTAAACCAAAAACACCTCTGTTTAATTTTTTGCTTTAACTGCCTGAAAAATAAAATCCTATGAAACAATAACAGTCCTCTTGTGACCTGCTGCTGAGATGATAATGGTATCTGAAGCATTATTTTCATGAACAGAGCTTTCCTAGACAATGCAGCATTGGCTCATTGTAATTTCATCATATGTTAAAAATTTTACTCCCTGGGGACCCTCAGGCACAGCACGGTCACATAACACAAATCCACTTTTTTTGTGCAGTTATACTATGCAGAGATAAACACTAAACCACACATAAATCTACTTCACTATAGCAATTGGTTTTCATTACAGTAATTTTAAGATGCAGTCCCAAATTCTTACTCTATGTACCTATGCTTTTAAATGGCCTTGATGTATCATTTAATGTTGCTGAAAGGACAGCATGTAAAGCAAAAATATTGGGAAAAGCAACAATCTCCTGTAGATTTTCCCTGTCCCTAGATACCAACTGTGACTTCTGTTAGGTCAGGGCTCTGGGGACAACAACTGTGGGTAAGGTGAGAAATTTTGGCTTTATTCTTTCTTGTGACAATCTTTAGCTGGCTTTTAACACAAACCACACTGTTTAGGAGTAAAAAAGCTGCAGAGACCTAAACAGTGACTGATGTGGGCCTTTTTCCTCATATACAGTGAACTAAACAATATCATTCCCCCCCTTCAGTTTTAAATGGTAAAGCAGCTGCTCTTTCTAAGGAATAGGCACATGCCTTTCCTTCCTGTGCAAAGGAAGATATTCTTCAGTGGGAATTCATGGAGGTATTTTGTTCCTGTGCAGACAATATCTGCTTAAATGTAATGTAATAAAAAGTACGTTAGCTCTGTAAGAGCAGACAGTCTGTCTGTGCTAGACATTAAAACAAGCATGTCTCAGCAATCCAACAGGTCCTTCTGGGTATGAGCAAGCCAGATACAAAAATATTTCTCCATCTGATTGAGAATCTATAAAGATAGATATTTACAAAGTCTGCAGCTAAATTCAAGGTGCTGCAAGTCCTATGGGCAGAGGGTACTTTGGAGAGGCACAGTAAATATGTTAACAAGAAATCTGGACAATTTGAAATCTGGGCTTTGTTTACAGATGGGTCCTTCTGGAAGGGGTGACAGAATGCAGCCTATGGGAGGTTACATCACTGTCTGCAAACACAGAGATAGCGTCAAGAAAGCCTACAGTCTGTATTGTTTAGGGAAGAGTATTCCATTAAAAAGATAAAAAGTTGGGATAGTAGGATTTAATCTGAGCAGAATTTCTGATCATAGGAACCTCTATTATACTCTGCATCTGTGCTTCATCATGAAAGAGTATTCAACTCCAAGTTTCATCTGATTTCATGACCTGTCACTGATAGCTGTTCAATTTCTTAGGCAAAGAATTGTTGCATAGGCAAATCTAGGATAACAAATGAAGGTGTGTGAGGGTGGATGTTTGTTTGCCTACATGGGGTTTCAATATGAATCCCTGCAGACTCACATATTCTTGATTTTGAAATCATATTTTCTGAACGAATTGCAGAAAAAAAATGGCAATTTAACAATATATGCTGACAAATATATAATACAGCAGGCTATATGGATAAAATGGAATAATGCATACAATGTATTTTAGATTAACCAGATTGTTTTATATGATACTTTCTGTTTTATAAAAATGCTATACTTTTGTTTGAAATCAGAAAATAAAACAAAAGGTGCTATAAAGCTGTGTTCTCACATTATGTCTCTTGACACAAAACAAGCCATCCCTTTTCCATATCATTGGTGTCTTTTGCAGGTTTTATTTTGTAATACACAATTTAACACCAAACAAGTGGAATACATTAAGCTGATGATGAAAGGGTTTGCTGCTGTATGTGTAAGGTAAGACAGATTCAGATAATATAAAGTCAGAAAAAATTGTTGTTTCAGCTTCTTGTAATGCACACCGTATCACACAATTGATTTAATTCTCGTTTGATATAAGGCATACTTTTGCAAAGCACTGAGTTTTCACTACTCAGTCACTCACCATATCACTTCAGAAAGCTGTTCTGAAGGTAATTATGCTGCTGAGCAAAACAAACAAACAAGCAAAACAAGAGTAGATGTCCTGTGTCTGCATTTATCTTCCTTCATATTTCAGCCACCAGAAGTTATATATTTTTTTCTGAATTGTTATAGAAGAATTTCAAGTATTTTTTCACTAAACAGGTATTTTCAGACTCTAAACCACTCCTTATCTATCTCTTTGTTAAGCTAGCAATTGTTTAATTAAGATTATGTGCAAAGTCTCAATCCAAGATGTGTTTCTGAACAGACCTGCTGCTGAAAGTATATGTATGAAATATTCAGGGATATTTGCCCCAGCTACATCCAATCTGGCACCTTCCTCACTACCCTGAGTTGTATAACAGCAACATCTATCCTGGGATAATTCATATGCTCAAAATACATGCAGATTGTATGACCTCACTATTTCTGAATAGGTTTGGATATCAGATGCACATAATACTGTATAACACTATAATTATACTGAGCTTCCTGGTGTTTCTTTCATTTGCATTTTTTTAACTAAACAAGTAAAATATCAAAAAAAGTCTCATATCACCTATACTATACCATTTGTTTTCTAGTTTAGTTCTTATTACAAGCCCTTAAACATCCTGTCAAAGATTTATTTTTATCTACCCAATGTAGCATCATTTTCTCCATTTTAAGAACTGAGGTTGAAATATGTAGCAAGCCACTGTCAAACAGACATTTGCTACAGTCTTTTTATGTCCCTGTTCTTTCTCATAATTGTTCTCAGTCTTGTGAAACCAATGCTTTTAAACAGCAGATGTGTGCCAGAGTGTGAGCAAGTTCATGTGAAGAATAAATATGCACATTTTCTCTCTCCCCAGATATGAAACGTGAGCAAGTCATGATCATTCAAACTTAATAACTTTTCAGCTCTCTCATCTCTTCCTCTGTCTCTGCCAGGAGGGTGGCTGGTGGTTTTTTTTCTTATTAGAGAAAGTGCGTTCAGCAATATTTAGGAGTGCTACTATCAGTACATCCTCTTCAGTGGCTATAAAAGAGTCAGATAAAGCCAAGGAATGTATCCTCAGTTCAGCTGTGACTGTTCTCTGCATTTCATCTTACACAAGCAATATTGTAATGAGACATATGTCAATTAGTGGTCAAGGCAATCACAGAATGGAACAAAAAGGTAAAAGGAAGGACACTGAGAGCTAAACACCAGTCAGCCTCACTTTCTATGCCTAGTAGGGAGTTGGAGCACATCCTGTTAGAAGACATGTCTAAATGCTTGAAGGATAGAGATTACAGACAGTGATTAGAGACAGTCAACAAGGGTTCAACAAGGGCAAACCACAGCTGACTAATTTCTAGAATGGAGTGACTGCATCCACAGAGAAGGAAACAGCTATGGATGTTATCTGCCTAGACTTCTGATACAGGGTCCCATGGCATTCTGGCCACTAAATTGGAGAGAAATGCGTTTGACAAATGGATGATTATCTGGATGAGGAATTGGCTGGATAGATGCACACAAAGAATTATAGTCAACAGCTCAGTGTCCTAGTGGAAATCAATAACCAGTAGTGTTCTCCAAAGGTGTGTACTGGGACAAATGCTATTTAACACCTTCATCAAGGACATAAAAAATGGGATTGAGTGCACCCTCAGCAAGTTTGAAAGCAACATCAAGCTGAATGGGTCAGCTGATTATCTAGAGGGAAAGGATATCATCCAGAAAGATCTTGACAGGCTCAAAGAGTGATCCCATGTGAACTCCATGAGTTTTAACAAGGCCAAGTGCGAAGTCCTGCACCTGGGTCAGGGCAGTCTCCAGTATGATCCAGGCTGAGGCGTTAATTACTTGAGAGCAGGCCTGCAGGACTTGGATGTGTTGGTGAATGAAAGATTCGATAAAACCTGACAATGCACACTCACAGTCCAGAAAGCCAACCCTACCCTGGGCTGGATCCAAAGCAGTGTGGCCAGGAGGGTGAGGGAGCTGATTCTCCTCCTTTACTCTGCACTTGTGAACCACAACTGGAGAACTGCATTTATATCTGGGGCCCACAGCAAAGGAAAGACATGGACCTGTCACAGTGGGTCCAGAGACTGACACAAAAATGGTCATAAGCCTGGAACTCTTTTTCCATGAGGAAAGGCTGAGAGAGGTGAGGTTTTTCAGTCTGGAGAAGACAAGGCTCTCTAAGACTCTGTTGCAGCCTTTAAATGTGTGCAGGGGTTTCAAAGAAAGAAAGAGAAAGAATTTTTAAGCCTCTTACCAAGGCCTGTAGTGACCTGACAAAATAAGCTGGGTTTGACATGAAGGACAGTGACTTTAGATTGAACATAAAGAATATATTTTCTAACAATGAGGGTGATGCATGGGAACAGGTTTCCTAGAGAAGGTGTGCATGCCCCATCATTGAAGGTGTTCAAGGCCAAATTAGATGGTGCTTGAAATAATCTGGTCTAGTGAAATAAGTGTTCCTGCTTACTGCCATGCATCTTGGACTTGATGATTCTCCAATGTCTGTTTCAACCCAAGTTATTTTATGATTTTGTGAAGATACCTTCAGAGCATTAATTATCTATTCATATATCAGCTTTTGCCAGTCTCTGTCTGTCTACAGTAAACCATTCATTTTTGTTATATAAATAGGTATGCAAGTCATACAGACTGCCTTTTGAACTTCATTCAGAATAAATCTATTTTTCAAATACATATGTTTTCATGTGTGAAAACACTGGTGTAGAGCAAAGCAAATATTCTATTTCTTTAGGCAAAGAAATTGGATTTTTCCTTCAGTCAAATCTCAGCTTTAGCAAAAAAATGTTTTATAGAAACATGTTGCATTGCTACTATAAAAATGGCGTCAGTTTTAACATAAAAAAACAACACCTTAGCAATAACATCACTACCATATTGTGAAACTATTGCTAACTTCAAGCAAATTTTTAATGTCCAATGATTCTGATCGCTAGCAAGCTGCTGTCTGTATTTCCATTGAATTGCCTTTCTACTTCAAAACTAAGTAATTACAGTGATTTATTTTCCAGTATATTTCAGGAATGCTGAATTATAAGATTTATCAGGGTAGGATTGTACAGACTCATTGGCCACATTGAACAAGACCATCAGGGCAAGTCAGTGATGGTGCAAAGTAATTTCCACAGAACTTTATCAACTCACACCAGCTGAGGTTTGGCCCTTGTATATTGTTACCAGCCAGGTCCCAACTGTCCAAGAGCTCTTTTGATAACCCAAAAAGTTAAGGATTCCTTCTGATATAGAATTGACACTTAGATACACTTAGGTATTTCATGGAACTAGGTTTGATCCATCTAGATAGGGCTGGTTTGTATTGCTAATATATGGATGAGATTATATGGTCTCACATTTTACTGACTTCTTTGAATTCATAATTTGTTAGACTAGAAGCAAAGAGGTTGGTGGTTGCATCTCAGATTCCAGAATTTCAAGGAAAGTGTTAGTAGGACAGATAGATACAGGCACACCATTCTCAGATGGGATTACTCTGAAAATATTGTTCAGCTTTGAATAACTTTTCCCATCTCCAGAGGTGTGTGAAAAAAGATTTTTTTTTTTTACCTGGTTCAAACCAAATTAATTCTCAGCATCCTTACTCCCATGGTTTGCTTAGGGACTTCCTGGGAAGATAAGCACAATTTTGTTCAATTGTGAGATGGATAAAATGGATGAAATTTATTTCCTCTTGGTACAATTTGACATCAATGAATTTTGAAGACTATAGATGTAAAATCTACTTCCCAAATATTATAAACTTTTACAACAAAGTTTGTGAGTACCGTGACCAAAGCAACACCCAAAATATAATCTTGAAACAAACTTCAAAACCTTTTCAAATTCTTTACAATGTGCTTAACTGAATATGGAAATGAAGGCACACGCATGCTGGACATGGGAGCCTTGAACTTCAGTTATGATTTCTTTTGTTTTATTTTGCTTTTAGAGGTTTTGTGTTGTGTGTGTGCTTTTCTTTTTTGCTTTTTTTTCATCACAGATGAAAAGACGGTGTTATTTCTAAAAGCAGCAATAGTAAGAATCCTTCTGTACCTGTCAGTGGAAAAAAACCAAAACCAAAACCACTAATTACATCTTGCAAGACTTTCTTCTTGTAATTTTCATAAAAATTTCAAATAAGTGCAAAGTAGTTAAGATGGTTAGTCAAATGTAACTAATTTTTAGATGATACAATATTTGACTACCACTAATTAGGGCAGCATTTTCTTTTAAACTGTAAGAAAGTTATTATACAGGTTACTCAAGAGAAGTCAGTACTGAACTTTTTTCCTTGTCTGAACATCAGTGTTGCTAATAATGTATTTACAATACAGTGAATTAATCACAGCATCATGGAATGTCTTGGTCTGGAAAGGACCTTAGAGTTCACCTAGTTCAAACCAGCCAGTTTACATTACATTTGCACATAACTTATGCATTTGCAATACATCTTTCCTTAAACTTCAGTTTCCTTAAAAACAATGAATATTTTACTGGGAAGTAAAAACATATTTTATATGAAATGTAAAGAAATAACCTAGTTTTAGAAACAGACCTCTTTTTATATTTTCCTTTTGAAATAATCATTTGAAATATATGAAAAATCAACATCAGGGAATACAATAAAAGAGAATCCTTACTGCATGGAATTTTTGCCACTTGTCTGTATTCTAAATAATGATGAAAACCAGAAATTTCCCAAAATTATTCTCTGAAACATCTCATTGCATTTCTTCCTGTAAAAGCTAATTCAGCCATTTAGGAACTGAAATAATAGTTTTAGTTGTTTAGTTGTTGGCTGGAACTTAAGAAAAGATTATTTTAGGTTCATTTATCATTTAACTCTTCTCCAATAAATTGTTGTTTCCTCAACAGTTGTTCTCCCATGAAATCTATGGTACACAATTCTCCCATGAGCTTTGACACATCACATCAGTTGAGCACAAGGGAAGAGGGAGGCACCTGGCAAAGGATGTGCCTAGGTCCAGAATGGAAAGATGAACCATCCAAGCCACAAGTGACCCACAATTCAGCCCAGAAGAAATTGTCTGTGAACTCAGAAGGGATGTTGTAATTTAGTTTAAGAAAATAAAACAGCTTTGTTTGAGTCTAAACACCCTCAAATGCAGAATTTTGATTTTTCAAATAATAATTTGGGCAAAATCATAAATTGCCTAAGGTAATTCTGAACTCTGTGCAAAATGTACAGTCTCTTTAGGCAATATTGGATAAAAAATTCCCATTTTGCTTAAGTTCCAGCAGACTAAACAGCCAAAATCATTATTTCAGTTCCTAAATAGCTTAATTAGCCTTTACAGGAAGAAATGCATATCAGTTTTAGCAAATTTAAAACAGATTTTAAAAAGAATAGATTAATCAAGATTTTTCTTTTGCCATGTGATATTTTTCACTTGGCCCAGAGAGTATTCTCAGCATGTATTTACTCACAGGCATAGGCTAGAGGCACTACACTTCCCATTTTTGAGGATAGATTTCCAAAGCTCATAGTTAAGTTTCCCTTACTTTCACCCTATAACAGTAGTGCTTAAAACAAATCTCCTCTAAACTGCAAGACCTCTGTAAGAATTTTGAACAAGAAACCCGGTGGTCTTATAGCTGTAAGGAAGACAGTGATCATAGGGTACTACAAGAAAGGCATCTGTCATTGAAAAGCTGAAACAAGCTATTTTTAGAAATTTAGCATGTGTCTCTGTGTACATGTGGGAAGGAGAGGACACGGTTTGTATCAGCAAGTGTGTAGATAATTAATGGATTATGATAATACTAGAGGAAAAAACACATGTTATTTAACACCCTCAGGCTTACATGAAACCCAAGAGATGCAGATTGCATGAGGTAAACAGAAGAAAAATTAGTGTGCATGAAGTAATAATTGAAAGCTACAATCACGTGAGCATATTGGTTTTAATTATTCATTGCCAGAAAACCTGTAGATAAAACACCCACTAATCTTTAATCTGAAAAACCCTCAGGCCCACAAGACCTATTGAGGATGTAAGGAGAATAATAAAGTGGGGGATGGAATCAAGGAGGTTATATAAATTGTCCTCAGTGTTTGTTAGCAGTAAAAATTGTGTAGCGATTCCATAAATTAGCCTAAATAATTCAGTTTCATTTAGCTGGTACTGCTGCATTTTTTAAAGTGATACAGAAGAGTAATAAAAGACACTACAATTAAAATACATCAATAATAATTTCTCTACTTTTGTTGTCTTCATCAGTTATCTTTCTGTGGAAGAAACTGGACAGATGCTTAGTCTGAAATCATTCTTGAGAGAGGTGCCACATAACAAATCTTCTCATTTTTAACAGAAGTTACAATCTCAGTGATTGGCATCAAGAACTTCCCAAATAAACATCCCAACCCCATAGAGAATAATAATGAAACAAATGAACAAGTAAATATGGAAGAGAAAAAAGAAAGAAAAAAAATCTGAAATTTTTAAAGAGGTTTTTGCATATGGTTGAAAAATTTTGGTGTTTGTTTTGCTCCCCATTCAGCTATTTTTCACAGTTCACATGACAAAGCAGATTTAAGTTATCTTAATATTTCGTTCAATTTAATTCAATCTGAAGATGAAGCATAGAGATATCGATAGCCCTGAATATTACAAGAAGAAATTTACTATATTTGAAACAAATTCACTGAGAAAAATGAAATGAGATGTTATGAAATTTCGATCAAGTGGTGGACAAGGCCCATTCTGCTATAAATTCCTGGTTGCTGCATGATTCCCCAAGCTCTTTCCACACTAGTCAGCTCAGTATCAAAATTTACAAAAAGTCCTACGTTTTTGCAAAGTTTTACAGAAAAACTTTAGCTCTAAGGGCTAATGCATTTCCCACCAAATTGTGAGCAGCCCCACTGAACAGCCTTTCTGGCTGTTAGTGCTTCCAGAGAACAAAATAGGAATGAGGGTCTGGCTGGGTATCTAATCCTGCAAGGACCTGGCTAAATCTCTTTAGCTTATTTCAAGTGTTCAGAGGCTGGCAATCATTAGCATACAAATAATTATAGAACCAATACCATCTTAGGCTTTAAAAACTCCTTTGACTTTTGTCTGTCATGCAGTACTTCAGGTGTTGCACGTACATGCACTGGAGTCAGCAAAATGTATGACTTACATGGCTTGTATTTGTCATTCTGCAGAATATAGATTAGCAAAGCAGATGTGCAAAGCCTGGGAGAAGTCTGGCTGTGCTGAATTTTACCATGAGCAGAAAGAAATCTGCATCTTGCTATGATTAAACTCAGCAGGAAGAGTCACAATAAATTGTGTTAAATCAAGCATGACCCTACAAAGTCTTAATACAGATCAAACAAATTTAGAAATGATTTTTCATGGTTAGGCATACAAAATACAGAATGGACAGAAATACAGGAAGAAAAGCAAAAAAAACAACCGACAATGACCCACATATGGTGTCATTATTTGTGCTACTAAACTTGTATCAACAAAGTAGTATATTAAAGTCATTTTGTTTGTTTCTATAAACAATTCTAGTGATTTTCCCCTGCCAAGTCAATGGCACTGGAAATATTTAAATGTGTTATTTTTTACAGCCTGGAGATATGCCTAATTTCTCAGTTAAGCAATAAAACTAGTAACGAAAAGGTAGAGAAGCTGTGAAAGGGCACAAATACTGCATTTTTCTCTAAGATTGTTTGCTAGCATTGCAATATGCCTGTTGTCTCCTGTGTGTTCATGACAGATTGCTGCTCTAGGTGTAGAAGATAAAGAACATGCATCCTGGCACACCTCACCTGTGATGTAGACACCCAGGTATGCAGTACAGGAGAGGAAAAAAATAGCTGGGCATACCCAGCAGTCATTTTTCATACTCCTGAAATTTTATTGAAAGCAAAAATGTTAGTTTCTGAATGTAAATTGGTACCAAAAACAATGTAAGACAAGAAATTGAATTTTAAAACCGTGTCTTGAAATTTGTTAGAATAGTAATGGTTTGGTATGTCTTGGGCAGGTATAACACTTAATGTCTTTCAATTTAGTGATCATTCTAGCAGAAGATTTTACTTGATGTGTTGCAGAAAAAAAAGATTAAAAGTCTGACCACATATACAGCATATTATTAGTTGTGTTTTCTCTTTTGCTGACCCTACTCAATAAAAAAATGCTGCAAAAGGCAATTAAATCTCACTTAAAGCAAAAACTGGGCATTAGTGTGCAAACTATCTCATGTGTTTTATTGATGTGGGGTGCTAAGTGCTTACAAACCTACAGAATGGAATCCAGAGGATTAGATTTGGTCTAGACTTGGAAAACATTTATCAACCTTTATCATGTTGGAAGTTCTAGTCTCATTGCTGGGCTTTATAAATATCACAATTTGCACCTCTGTTTCTTAAGGTTAACTGAACTGTCAAAAGAGATGTGGGTCTTCAGGTGTGGAATTGCATTTATTTAAATCTCAGCCACATTCATTTAATTTTTGTGTTGGTTATAAGGCAATTATTTTTTCTTGCTTGCTTGTTTTGTACTTACAATATGTATATGAAATGTTGTCTTGGTTTGGTAAAAAGTATTTACTGGCTATATTGTATTGCAGTTTTCATTGAAAGTCTTAAGCTATTTTTAAACCCTAGGAATTTTCATATGCCCCACTGTGAAAGCCTGTCTTTCTGAGTAGTGGCATTAAGCAGACAGCACTGAGGGACAGCATATGAGGCTACCTCACATCACCTCTGCAAATATGTTAGAATCTTGTGTCTCTATATATTTGAAAAATACCATGGCATTACAGCTCTGCTGGAAATCATGAATGTAAATTACTTTACATATAAAAAAGCAATATATTATTTAGTATGTTTTCAAATAGCTTATGCCAAAGTAGAGAACATTAATAAACATCAAGGAATTTAAAGGGGTGGTGGCAGGAAAATGCAGAGAAGATTTATGCCTACAGCTGAAATAAAATTTTATTTCTTCTCAGCTAAGTAGTTTGCCAGTTAAATGTCAGGGCATTGTTGCCTCCCAATTGATAGCAAATGCAGAAAACTAGTTTGAATTGTGGCACAGAGAAACAGGGAACATAGTCCTAAAATAAAAATTATGAACAAGAAGACTCTTTTCCTAATTCTGGGTTTATCCAGTTGTTCTGTAGAGGTAAACTGTTGCAGCAAATGTTCCTCATACTGCACCAAAAAAAAAGAAAAAAAAAAGAATCTTGCCTTCAGTTCCTAATTTAGCAATGCAAAGCATACTCTAGCTTCAAATTTTATGGGAAATGTATTGCTGTCTTTGACATTTGTCTTAATGCTTGTCTTTGTAAGGCAAATCAAGCATCAATAAACAAGTATTAAGTGTTAATAAACAAGTGGGCAAACCCTCTTCAGTTTTCTTATACATGATTTTTTTTCCTCCTCTGCAGCATCCCACCTCTAAGTATCACTTAGCTTCATTGTTTCTGCATTTTGAATCAAGCAAATCCCTGACCCTTCACATATGTGTCTACTCCTTTCTGGTGCTAGGGCTTTGCAAGCCCCCTCCCATCACAAATGTCAGTATAAATTGACCTTTTTCAATCAGGTTTTCAAACAGGTCACCTTGAGAGGCTGACAACCTCTGATAGCATGACCTTCTAGCCCAGCAGACTCCAGTTTTGGCTCCTCTTCAAGGTTTAAAGTCCTCTCATTGGGTTCTTTCTTATTTTCAGAAGAAATGCAAAACTACAGCAGGACCCAGCAGAGTCAGAGAATCAACCCAAAAACTGTTTCAGGGGGCATGGAGAGAACTTCCAACTCACACCTGTGCAATATGAGCAATTTTTTAAATAAATGTGAGCTATCAAAACTCAGACCTACATTTTTGCTCTTCCTTTCCAGCCATATCCTCATTGTCAGTTTTTATAAATATCTTTCTTGTAGTTCTCAATTTTTTGGAGTAGTGTTTTGAACTCTCTTACCAGCCTGCTGCTCTGTAATTACCATTAGCATAAGTGCAGCCAGGCTGGCCAAAGCCACAGCATGAACCTGCCCACCTCTGCAAGCAAGGTGGTGAGCAGTGCCCGTGCCAATCTGCTCCAGTAGCTCATGTTTTCCTGAGGAAGATCTTTAGTGGCTGCTGGCACCATCCAGGACCACTGTGGTAAGTAAAAGAGTACTGTTCGTCATTGTGACAAGTCCATTCCCTCTGCCAGCAGAGTCATCTGACCTGGGAAACAAAACTGTAGATTTGTCAGAAGCAGAAGCATTGCAGGTATCCAAATCTAGCAAAACTGGCAAGTGTATTACATTGGCTAGAAAAAATTTTAAATCTCCTTTAAAAAAAATTACAAAGATGTGACTCTGCCAGTCCACAACCTGTAGATGTTCTCCTATCCTGTCTTAAAAGCCATTGAACCATACTGAAAAGGGGGATGGTTGTGCTGGTTTTTACATGAAAAATAAAAGGACAAATGTTCTAAGGGAAAATATGTCCTACCTGTGCATGTGCTGGGCAGCTTGGTTTATCAAACGGGTGGGTTTGCCCCCTTTAGACTGATCACTGCCTTGCTCTTGTCCTGGCTGGGAGCCAAATCACATCATCCAAGCCATGCATGAGGGAACACGGGGTCTGTACAGCATTTAGGGCAAAAGCTGTTTTCCTACAAAGAGGATCCACAGGCACCAGGATGCAGGATGAAGTCTTCACATACTGTGCCTTTACAGATATGCAAAGTCCTGCAACAATAATGAAGACACTTAGTAACATCAGTACTGCAAAAGAAGTTTCCTTGGTACTTACTACTGACATTCGGGACAAAGGTCTTGGGATTAAATGGCTGTTTTTGCTTTAAAAGAGTTCCCATTCTTGTGATACTTCTGAAAACAAGAAGTCTGATTAGGAGGCCTCTTCCTTCAACAAATTAATGCCTCAGTGTCTGAATGCTCACTAGGCAAGAAAGAGAATGTTGCTAAACTTCTGCAATATATGCTCTAATAATACACTTATAAACTGGAAATCCACAGAGGTGTTTTATTTATTCAGAACTTATCACATTTCAGAAATACAAATTACCCTTATAACAGGAAACTCAACTGTTCAGTATTCTCTAGGACAACAAAAATTATTCTAAACAGTAGTTGGGATATCTATCTATTGACATTATTTTTCCCTTTCTTCCTATTTTCACAGTATAAAACAGTGACAGAAGAAGGCTTCAGCAATAGGAAGGTAAATATATTTTAGTCCAAAATGAAAGATATTTTTTTATTGGACAGCTGTATAATGACTACTCTAAACCACTGTTGAACCTAAAGTGAAATGCCTCACTTTCGCTTTGGTCTCCTGTCAATTCATTAAGATAGCAAAATGGTATTTAGAGAATGTTCCAATGACTTCTAGAATATGTTGGGCCTTCACGTACTCACTGTTCAGGACAAAAAAAACCCAACAAAATAAAAAGCTTTATAATGGCATTGCAAACAAGGCTCAATGCAGTGCTTCCTTCTGTTTAGTCTTCCAAATGTGTAAGTGATACCATCCTTTCCAAAGTAATTGAGCCCCATTATAATAGCTTTTAATATTGTGGACTTTGGTAATAAATAAAATACTTAGCTATAACTACTAAATTGATGGGAAATGTGTTAAAAGAGAATTTTTTTTAAAAAGTCAAGAAAATTTAATTACTATCGAGATCAGAGCCAAAGAATCATGGTATATTTAGATCTTGTATCAGAGTAGGTAAATTTTAGTAAAACATTAAAATATTTTGAGGTATATTTTTCTTTTAAGCCTGATGGAATAAAAAATATGAAATCATATGTACCTAAGTGAAGATGGAAGTCTGTAGAAGGCAGCTTCATAAAATACAATATTATTTTAAATATTTTTAGATAAAAGTCCTGCCAATCTTTGCTGTTCAAGTAAAACTAACACCAAATCTCTCTGCCTAAATAAGCTAATGCAGATGGTAAATATTTTCCCCGACTGCAAAAATGGTCGAGCAATCCATAAGTTCTTCCTCATTTGGGAAGTACTTTTGATTCATAGAATAATGATCTCATAATCCAGCATGATTTTTCTGTGTTGAGAAGGGTAATTACAAACCCAGTGCAGAAACATGCTAGATGTCATGAGGGAAATTTCAAGTATCTGTGACTTGCTCTCAGACTACTCCCCCTGCAGAAATGCACAGAGCAGCTCTGGGAGATCTGTTAGTTTTCAGAACTGCATCACCTTGACCTCCCCTCCTATATCTGAGGTGCAATCTGGTAGAGCAAAGAGAATTAGTTCGCTTTCCCTTTAAAGAACACCTTTTTTCAGTCTTCCTGGGAATAGAAATACTTGTTAAATTTCACTGAATGAGAATATGCAGGAACCTTCTGAAAAAGAGAGTAAGGTTAGCTCTCCTGGTAACAAAAGTCATTCCTACAGCCAGTCGGCAGTAGGAATGCCTACAGCCAGTAATGGAAAAAAAAAAAGAAAAGAAAAGAAAAAAAAATATGCTCCTTTATTGTTCTCTTTCAGGCAACTTCCTGAATAAGTTTTTATAATATTTCCCTCATGTCCATAAAAATAAGTATTTTTACCTTATATGTGTTCTTCTGCTACCAAATCCCCTATTTATCACCTGACTTCCTATACAGTACCAATTCTACAAGGTGGTAGTCTTAGGGTTTCTTTTTTGTTTGCTATGAAATTTTGTTTTTCTTTTTATTTGTCCAGAAAAAGGTAAGTCAACAATTCATTTTCATTGTTCATTTCCAATACCTTGTGCAAATTCATGCAGGGACAGGTGGGCTGGTCCCCTACTATGGACAGCACAAGTAAGACCTTATTTATGCAGAAATTCATTTTCAAGCAGGCTGAAAATCAACTGAAAATCTCAGACTTAGGAGAACAACAAGTAAGGGGAGACATTTCCAAGATGTAGTACCTCTGAAAAGTTTGAAAGAGTTACAGTTGATGGGTTAGGGAAGAAAGAGGCAATAGAAAACTGCTGCAAAGTTAATTTTCTCTTTATCCATCTGTAACAGGGAAAGAAAGCTAAACCAGGAAGCAGTTAGAATACATGTCAGGAAAAATAGTTTCACTGTAAGGACAAAGGCCTGGATCAGCTTGCCAAGACACTTGGTGGGGGTGATCTCAGACACCGTGAGCAGAACAAAAGAGCTAATATGGAAATAACTCAACTAGGGCTGTGGTCTCTGTGAACTCCCTGTCAGCCTTATTTTATAGGGAAAAAATATCTGGCTGTGCTGTGTTCTTAGTCTACTTCATTGAATTGGCTCCATAACTTCTTGTGTGAAAAGAAAGAGTGAAACCTAAGCAAGTTCAATTATGTATAGACAAATCAGGACTGGGTTTGCTACTCCATATACATTTAATTTCCCTCAAAGTAAATTTCCTAAATTCTATTAAAATTTTGTAGACACCTTTAACGGTATTGACCTATGTCACTTGTATGATCAGTTTTCCACGACTAAAGTTACAGTAATTAAACAAAAATGCATACTGACACATTTTCATACTCATTTAAAAGAAATTTATTTTGATGTTCCTTTTTTTTCTGCAAGTGATCAGGTTTGCAGTTTTACAATATTCAACTTGCACAGTTACAAGTGATTCTCCAAAAGTTTATAAGTACAGTGTAGAGGATGCGTCCTTGGAGTGAAAAAAAAAGTAAATACTCCATGTTTAAATGCAATTTCTGTCTTTTCCTTTCAAATACTCTTTGACCAGAGGCGATTTTTCTTATGCTCTATGTACCTCATGGGTCTTTTTTTTTCAAATAAAAATAATAATATACCCAAATCAGAAGACATTTGAGAATTTGGTTTGTCTATAAGGACAAAATTATAGAATTATATCACAGTTCCAGTTGGAAGGTCCCATAAAGATCACCCAATTCCTATCCCACTGCCATGGACAGGAACGTCTTCTACCAAAACAGATTGGACAAGGATCTATCCTTCAACACTTCCAGGGATGAAGCACTCACAATTTCTCTGGGCAACCTAATTTTAGTGCTTCACCACCCTCATAATAATAAAATTCTTCCTAATATCTAATCTTTCAGTTTAACTGCCCTCTTTCAGTTTAAAGACATTCCACTTTTCTTATCACTACCTGCTCTTGTCAAAAGTCTCTCTCCAGCTTTCCTGTAGCTATCTTTGAAGGCTGCTGTATGGTCTCTCTGGAGCCTTCTGTTCTTTGGGTTGAACAACCCCAAATCTCTCATCTTCATGGAAAAGGCAGAAAACCCAGTTTCAAAATAATGCAGCTAATATTTTCTGAAAATATATATTTTGTATTTGTGTACATTATGTTTATTATTTTGTTAATTGTTAAACTTTATAATTGATAACTTCCATTTCAAGAAGGTGCTTTAGCATACTCAAAATGTGTATTTCATGGATTGAAATTAAATTTTCAGCAATAACATAGCAAAGATGATGGTTTTTATGGAAACCTGACATCTGAATCATGTTACAAGCTTTTAGTTTTTTTGGTTGTGCTTAGGTGCTTTTTTTTTTATTAATACAATGGAAATCTCTCTGCCTCAATTTCTGTATTTTCAAAATTATTAATTGTTTGAGAGATCTGTCTTGAGTAAAATTAACCTCAAATTTATTTAAATGTACTGCTTGTACTCTGGAAACTTTTAAAGGCTGTGCAAACTAACAATGTGGAATCTGTGCTTTGCCGAAGTCTGTCCTCTCTCTGAGAGGTCTGTAAAGCACCCACAAGATGGCATTATGTAATACAACTTTTTAGCATTCTTTGATAGATCTTCAAGCTGCGACTTCTTGGTTTAAGTATTAACTTCCTTGGATTAAAGGGTTATTTGTGTTTGGTCTAGTCGACAGTCTTTTAATTACCAAATATTCTTTTCTTTTAAACAGAACATAAACCATTAAAACACAGTTCTAGAATTTTTGCCCACGCTAATGGCTCTGTGTTTATTTTCCACATGAGCCTGAATGAATTTCCATTATCATCTGTTGCAATACATCCATGAGTTTCAAATAGCACTACATACAGCCATAAGGAAATATTAGATAAGAGTGTACAGATTGTAACCAAGGAAGAACTCATTCTTTCAAAAATTCAGCTAATTTTGTTATCTCTTCTTAAAAAAATTGTACAGACACATTTGAAGCATGAATGTTCTCAAGAGGCAACATCTTACTTATTTTACTTTCTTTCCCTGAACTTGCACAGTATTTTGTTACTGAGTTTACGTATTACCTGAATCCATCTTCCTTGACATAGGATGAAAAAAAAGTTATTTTCAGGAAACTGTTAGGCTGAAAAAGAAGACCCATTTTTGCACCTTCCTCTCACAGATCATTGACCATTAAGAGTGTTTCTGGCTTTGATTTAAGCCAAATATTGAGGAATTATCTGATCCTGACCTGGTCTCTAGTATGGCATGAGCAAACTTCTATAACTTCAGTAACTGCTGTGGAAACATAAATACTTACTATTACAATTAAATTGAACATCAAAATTCATGCTAAAAAATGTTTTTTCAGATGGTGTCAGAAAGTTTAAAGACTTGCCAAGTAAATATTGTGCTTTAAATTTTGCTTTTACTATGAGGTTTGAGAAAAGTTTTCAACTGAAAAATTGATGCTTCTTAAGTTTTCCTTTACCTGAGACGACTTCCTTCTAAGTATGCTTCTCTTGTAATTTCCCTCAATGAATGAAAAATATAAAATTCTATTAAGTATTTTAATGCAAAGCTAGAGTAAAAATTCATTTTTTATCTATTTTCTTTGGCGTTCTCAGTGCAGATTTATTTCAACACCAAAAATAAAAGTAAATTAAAGACAGTTTTTATTGATTTTATCTTTTCAAGAAGGACAAATATATTAGAAAAAAGGTTGCTAAAACTGTGAGCAAAAGAGGTATAACTGGTGGTAGACAAATGCTACAGTGTCCAAATTCCAAATCTGCTTCTTGTCTGTTAGCAATAAATAACTTCTAATTCAGTGGGGGTTTTTTAATGCTAAGACTTTTAACAGGTTTTGAAGATGAAAACCATCCTTCATTTATTTTTATTTTTGATGTGGGAATATATCTCACTGTTAAAATCCTGCTGAGCAATATTAAAATGAATTTATATTGTTTTGATATCTTGTGATTTTTGATACCCCTTTTTTTTTACTTAATTAATTACTTAAATGTTTGGCATCAGCACACTAAGAACTGTCAAAGACAAAAAATGAAGGTAATATACTTTCAAAAGGCATTAATTGTATTAAAAGTACATTATTGCTTCAACAAACAGGTGAGCATATGGGCTTTGGAAAGAACAGGGACATAACCATAAAATAACCTAATGCAGACATTCTGTAACTAACTGAAGATTACATGATCTGGGACACAGGCCTTATCAATCTAACCTAACTTGTTTAGTCCTCTTTTGAGCAGGGGACTGACTTGCTGAAGCCTTTTCCAACCTCACTCATATAATTCATTGTTTTATACTAATGAAGTAATAAAAACAACTATGTTTTGGCCTACAAATAATTTATCAAGTAAGCTATGATGTTTTCACTTCCAGTGTTTATTATGTCTCAGATTTTTAGCACAAGCCATAAATTAATCTTGCCCAACACTAGCACCAAAAGCATTAATATTTAACAGCACTATGTCTTTGGTGAAACTATAAAGTAAATATTACTTTAACAAATAATTAAATATAGTAAATTAACTGTGTGCCAAAGCAATGCCTGGAAAAATAGTTTCTCCTCTTTCTAAACATTCTTTTCAATTGTTAAAATAATAACTTTTTATTAGCATTTGTAAATTGTAGTAATTTAGTCCAGTAGTCTAGAACATATTTAGTGTATGCAATTATGTTTGTTGACATTGAATTTACAATTTATCCCTAGTTCTCTTGATTTCTTCCTTGTTTCTATGGAACCAGAGGCTAATCTTTGACTCTAAAACCTAATAAAGGTTTAGATTTTTTAAGTAACTTTATCAAGTATTAGTAATAAAAAGTTAGATGTGTTTATGAAGCAAAAAACTCAAGAAGGGAGAAGTATACAGCTTCTGAATGTGTAGCCACTGAAGATGTGGTGCATGGAGGTGCCTATTAAAAAAATATATATTTTTTAAATTATTTATTCTGAAAGAGAAGAAACACCAAAAGATTGCTCATCCAGAAGACTGGTAAATTTGATTGCTCATCCAGGGGAAACTGGTGATGGTATTCTCAGCTGAAATAATCAGTAGTTTATCCATTAAATACTCTATGAAATGATGTTAGACATGCAACTAAAAGTAAGAGAAGAAGACTAGAAAAAGAATGTGAAAAGGAGTGTGTGGTTAAAAATAGCCAATGACAAACAAGTTTTGCAGCTCATGAAGGGTTCAAGACAATGAGAAAGTTTGGCAAGTCTCCAACAATTAAGAACAAATTATGTCGGCTACAAATGGGTTTATATTAGACAAATATTGAATCCTAATACAAAGATAAAATTATTGTAAACATGATTGATCTATATATGAAAGAGGGTTTAGAACACTTCAAGAAAACAGAAAAAAATACAATAATTATTCTGTTCAGTAATTACGTATTAGGCCAGAGGAATAGAACTATGTGATACCTAGTAATAGCATAAAAGAAAAGAAAATAAAACAAAAAGGTTGCAGAGTTTGGTAGTTACCTTCCATTAAGACATTGCATTATGCACCCAAATTCAGAGGTAAAACCATTGAAAACCATCTCTGCAAAACTATTGAAATTTGAAGCTCACTGTATTTCCATCTTATGAAGAAGAATACCTAGTACTACATGCTTCTATTGCACTTGTCTAACTGGAAAAAACAAAAGCCACATAGGGAAAGGGACTTGGAAGTTATCATCTGGAAATAGGCAGTACAAACTGTAAAATACCTTAGTACTATGCTAAGGTTTGCAATGAAAAGACAGGCTAAAATATATTTTAATTCAGGTTATATGCAATTAATTTATTTACACAACTGAAGTCAAATGTGGCTTCAGTAGGTGATTTACCATAAACTCTGGCATTCGAAGAATCCTTTCCTATAGGCAGATACTATGGATGTAATAAATCGTATTACTGACATTGCATTATTAACTTTTACTAATGATGTTGCAATATGTAAGGTTGTGATGACAATGCATTATTAACTTTTACTAATGATGTTGCAATATGTAAGGATGTGATGACATGAAAGTCATCTATGAGGCCTGAGAATGTACTTTAGTTATGCACCTAGACTATGAGAAAAAAGGAAGAGATTTTGGCCACAAGTCATGTGGCAGAGACTGTCTCCTGTCCACTTTGCCAGGGGCTAACCCTCACATTAACATAATAACCATTGCCCGCAGCATTCCATTTGTCTCTGAGTGTCATGCCAAGTTTAAACCCCAGCTTACAACTAAATAGCACACTGCTGCTCACTTATTTAGCCCCTGTACAATGGAGGAGCAATCAGGAGAATAAAAGTGTGAAAACTCATGGGCTGAGATAGAGAGTTTAATAGGTAAAGCAAAAAGTGTGTGTCCAGCAAAGCAGGACAAAGATTTCATTCCCCACTTCCCATGGGCAGGCAGATGTTCAGCCATCTTCAGGAAAGCAGGGCTCCACCATGCATAATGGTGACTTGGGAAAGCAAACGTTTTGACTCCAAACCTGCTTCCCCCTCTTTCTTCTTTCCCCAGCTTTATTTGCTGAACATGATCCCATGTGCTGTGCAAAATACCTTTGGTTGCTTGGGGTCAGCTGTCCTGCCCGTGTGCCCTCTCAAGTCCTTGTTCACCCCCAGCCCTCTCACTGGCAGGGCAATATGAGAAGCAGAAAAGGCCTAGACAATGTGTAAGTACCACTCAAGTGTAGTGAAAACATCCCTGTGTAATCAACACTGTTTTTAGGACAAATGCAAAACGCAGTCCCATACTATCCACTATGGAGAAAATTAACACTATTTCATCCAACAGCAACACAGCATCCTCTGCAAGGAATACCCTGTAAAACTAGAAGATAGGTACTATATTCCAGGTTTGGTGCAGTTTCATCCACGTGACATATATCAGGAATCAATTTCCTGTTCTTGGGACTTGTTTTGAAAGACCTAGTGAGAGTGGTCCAAAACACTTCTAAAGGGTGTGCTGAGAACCTCAGCAGTGTGGGACATGCAGGTTTCAGTGTTCAGACATTCTTGTTTACTCCCTTTTGTTCAAATGCTAATTAAGAGAGTCAGTTCATCACAAAAGTGACCATTTAAACAGAGTTCAGAAGATTGAAGAAATGTAAATACCATAGGTCAATAAACACATATGACAGCACTCCCATTCAAGGCCTCTTGGTTCTGAACAGTTTAAAAAGTAAACATCAATCTTCTGGAATAAAAATATGCCAATATCTCAACACACTGAATGGTAAGTAAGGAAATAGCAAGTGATTCTGTATGCATCTGTCACAACAGTGCACCAATTAATGATTTTATTTTAAGCATTCTGTGTTAAAGGGGAAAAAAAAAGAAAAAAAATCTCCAAGAGTTGCTCTAAAATGTTGCATGTGGGTAGGCAACAACACTTTGCGCACATCCTTTAGATCTTTGAGTAACATAACTGTATATTGATTTTACAGTTAGAAAAGACTGAATGAAGTAACAGTGCACGAAACAGGATATTATGGACCTCTTAGAGGTCAATTGGACAATTAATTGTAAAATAACTGAGTGTTAAAATAAAAGGCTGTAAAAGTTGGTGTTACTGGGTAGGTCTGTATCATAACAGAAGATTTATTAGGATTTAGATAACAAAAATTTACTATGTTGAAAAAAAACCCCAATCAAACCTACAGATGAGGCTAACAAGGGACAGAGTCTTGAGCTGACAGTGAATTTCAGACTTTGAGAGAGTATTACCACCCATTTAGAAGAAAGTTCTTTCATTTATCATTTGCAATGTAATGGTTGCAATTAAGAATCTAAGAGTTTTTGTCTGGCTGTATGTTAATTTTTTATGTTGCCTAAAATAACAATAAAACGTGAAGTATATTTGTGAAAATTGCTTGGCAATGTCCTTTCAAGGCACATAAAATTATTCTTCACGGAGTAGTAACGACTTGCTGTGATACCTGTTTTATGTGTTCCACGTATATTTCACCTCTCTATCTCCTTACTGTTTTCTCAGAAATGCATCTTCCAAACACAAATAGAATAAAGTGGTAATGACATTCTATGTGAGTTCTTTGAGAGGCAGAAATTAACCAGTTTGTGACTTAGGTATCTCAAGAGCTAGAAGTCCTGGGAAATGTTGCATGAGGTGCTGAGGTAAGAGTGACTTTGAGAACTGATTGACTGGAAAACACCTCAAAAGAAAAGAATATGACGCTCCTGGTGGACACATTCTTGGTTTGCTACTGAGCATTTGTCAAAAATGCATGTTTGTACTGATTGTGTTTACTGTGTAGTGGACCACATTAGCAAAATCATAGCTGTCAGGTTAAGGAAAGTGGTTGTTACTCTTAGCTCAGTCCTTGGAGGGCCACACCTGGAATAAACCACCCAATTTTGTCCTCTAGTGCAAGAGCTGTATCAATAATCACAAGATAATTCAGTGGAAGACTATTATGATCAGCAGGGAGCTGGAATCTTGGTGAGACCAAGGGAAGAAGGTTTATTTAGCCTGCAGGAATGAAAGCAAAGGAGAAACCTAATTAGTCTTCTCCTAAGAGAGGGTTTGTAGACAATGGACCCAGACATTTGTCTGAGGTAGACAGAAATAGGACAAGAAGCAACAGACAAAAGTTGCAACAAAGAGAATTCCAGTTGGCTTTAAAGCCAACTTTAAAAGCAATTAAAAATCTCTTTACATGGGCCTAATAAAATACAGTAACTGTTTGCCCCAAGAGGCTTTGGAGTCTCCATTCCTGAAGCTTTCCAGAAGTCATTTGTATATGACTTTGAACAGCCAGGCCTGTCCTTGCTTTGAGAGGTAGGTTGTACTAAATGATCTCCAGAGCTTCCTTCAACCTGAACTGTCCTGTGATTTCACTGTTCTGTTCTCTTTCTCTATAGTGTTTGCAAAATAAGCAAACTTCATTGGCAAGAGGTTCCTGTGCACTTTCACTAACACTCTTTAGTCTCATTATTAGCACTCTGTATTTAAAATTGTATTTAAGTTCTTAAATTTTGAGAGGTAGATTTAATTTCCATCACATTTTGCATAAAACAGATACAATGGCCTCAGTGCTAAAAAAGGCAATCTCAAACTTACTGGAAGTGTCATGGGGTAGTAGTCCACTAACAAGCAAACACCATGCAATCTCTCTGCAGTATTTGATCTCCCTGTCCATTCAGAGAGAAACCTGGAAGCTGATGGCTTGTAATAAGAAGCAACAGAATATTTAAGAAACATGTTTCTCATTAGGTTAAACTGATAAATACTTTATTTGACACTTTACTCACTAACTCTCACTGCTTCTCTAATTTACCACCAGAATAACAAATGAAGGTCCTTATTGTTAACAATTTGCAGATTGTTAAGATTAAGGTGATTTTTTTTTTTTTTAAGCAGACATCTTATATGCCAGGGTAATTTTTTTCTATTCAAGAGAAACAAAATGCCATAAGACATTTTCAGATTGATTAAATTAGATAAAAGCCTGTAAATACTTGCAGGGAAAACTTTCTGACGAGTCAGGGGAAGAAATCATGAAGGAGAAACTGTTCCTCATTACATCACTGACTATTGCTAGGAGTCATGAAAGGGAATTACACCACACCATATCAAGAATTACCAGTCCCAAATCCAAGAAGTATTTTCATTTTCCTGAACGTCATCCTCCAAAATTTTCTTTCTGTTTTCATTTGTTTCATTCATCCAGATTGAAATCCATTGAAATTCATCCAGAAGTGCACTGAAATACATTTGCCACGAAATAGGGATTTAAAGTTCACTCAATTTTCATCATGTTAGTCTTATATGAATTATTGAGTTACTACAAGGAAACTTTATCAGTAGAGTGTACTCTACTAACATGTGGTCTCTACTTTCTATGATACCAAAGTTCTTTTACTATTCTGAATTTTCTTAACATGGATAAAAATTTCAATACAACAGAAATTGAATACTTTAAAATATGCAGCCTTGTGACTTGGAAATATCAGAGTATTCTCACTCACTTAATGTTGAAATTATATTTAAGATGTATGAATAGAAGGAAAAACAAATAATGACATCAGTTTTTGAGTCATGATAATTGCCGGCATAATGTTGTCTGTAACACAGGTGAATCTACCTCGGAAGTGCTAAGAATGCTGATGTAAAGAATGCATTAGCATGAAAACATAACAAAAAATCAGAATTAATCTATTATTTACGTGCACATGTTGAGGAAGAGAGTGATTTTTAAACTTTCTTTCAGAGATAAAACTAGAGAATTTGGCTCTTCATCCTGCAGCGATATCTAAGCATTTTGTCAGAGGAAAAAAACTAAAGCTCAAACTAAAAAAGCTAAGAAAATATTAATCTTAGTTCTTAGTGGGTTTAGACAGTTTTTCACTACTTTTTTGTAATGTTAGGTTGTATTCTGCTATTAAAATCATAAGAGTATGACTGTACTGGCAATTTAGAATGGAATGAGTGGTTTTTATATAATTAACATATTTACCTCCCCAGCACTACATCTACCCTGAAAGAGACAGCAGGAGCTCAGCATCTATTGCTTTGGCCATGAGTCTACTTTAATTACAATGGAAGTTTGCTGGTATAAAAACAGTAAAATGAAGTTGTATAAAAATAATATTTTGGATAGTTTGTGGGATGAACTTTGATCTCAGAGGTCAATTCTTATTCCTACTACTACATTTAAGACATGTCAGATATCTACTACATTTCTAAGTTTTTCTGTAAAAAAACCCATAGATTACAATGTTGATTTATTTCCAAAATGCAAAGGAGTCAGGTTAGATTTATTATATAGAGTTTGGTTTGATTTTGTAGTTATTTTACTAAATATAATTTATTTTACAAGTGTGAAACTTGTACCAAATCTCACTACCCATCTGGGAGGTATTTTTTATTATATTGATCTTCCAAATGGACAAACTCTGATGTATAGAGATGTTAATGTTGGCATTTCCACAAGATCATGGAGACAGAGCAATCTGCTCTGAAAGGGAGCAGCATATTCATGGTTCCTATGGGTGTTTTCAACACATTTTCCAAAATACCAAGTTCCTGAAGTCCTGGAGCACCAAAGACAAGCATTGTATATTCATGGGTTTTGCAAATAATAATTACATTGACAAATTATGTAAGTGATGAATTAACACAATTAATCCTTCTGATGTTGAATTTTTCGTGGTGAAATGAAGTTACTCTGCAAGTCAACCTAATCCTGAGGGTTAAATTTGCTGCTAGTGAAAATGTATAGAGAAAGACAAAGGCTTCTCCAGCTCCCCACCAGATGAATGATGCTAATGCTACTTCCCTCCCCCATCCCTGGATCTTTGCAGCCAGGTCCTTTGGGTGAGCAACTCCTGCACAGTGGAAATGAGAGTGAGACTCGTGGTTCCTATGCAGTGCATGAATCCTAATGGAAGATAGGCAGGCAGCCTTGGAGGCTGAAGAAAGACTGAAGCTTCTGAGAGGTAACTGAGACTCACTGGGGAGGGGAAAAATGAGAAAAAAGATGAGGAGCAGGAGCCATGGTGTATTGAAATGGACAAATAAACAACACAGATTTGGGTGAAGAAGCATCATTTCCAAGAGTACAGGTGGGACATGAGAGGCCAGAGACAGAAAAGAAAGACCTGTTAGGTGAGACATCGACCAAATGTCCCAGATTTGACAGAACAAGTTGCTGGGGATTAAGTAAAAATGTGTATGCTAGACAAGGGAAAAAATACTGTATTTGTTTCAGGCGTTCTGGAGATATGTAAGATTCTTCTTCATGAGCACAAGTTTATTTTACTTGCTTTTACTTCTAACAAGTTCTTTCTTTGGCAAATATAAACATCAAAGTTGATTTGACTGATGTGAACAATTAGTTTATTAAGGTGCATCTGTTACTACTTAATGTCTTAAATATCATTAAAACTTTGGATGGTGAGCTCAGTGTATTGATTTCTTCTCTGAGGGTATTTTGCTAACAAAATTTACTCATCTCACACACTGGAGGTATTTTCAATATGAAAAAAAATGTATTGCTGCTAAATGTCAAGGGGAAAAAAATTCAGTTGTAGGGTTTTTTTCCTTGAAAATACTATGTAGGTCATAGCACAGATGTGCAAAAATATTTGTTTACACTAATATACTAAGTTTTTTTAACATACAAATGGTAGGAATGCATTTTGGTTAACGTTTGGCTAAATACTGTGAGTTTTTCATTTCCTCACAAGACTTAATATTTCTTAATATTTTATCCTGCTTCTTACTCTTGATGGAATAAGTAGAGTTCTGAAATTAGAAGTAGTGATTAGAGTACTAATTCCCTCATATTTCCCTGGAAAGCCAGCCATAGACTAACATGTGTGCTGAGCAGCTGTGCAAAAGGAAAAGAGTGACCACGACTGCATGATAATAAATTTTTGGAACCTTCAAGATATATTGCTTCTTAATGGTAGACAAATACACTAGAAATGTTTTAGATAAATAGCTTTACCAATCTGAGGCTTTCTAATTCTGTAAGAATTTAAGGGGAGCATGCCCCAAGCAGCATGGTAGAATGCCCTCTCAAAAATGATGAAGGCCTGAGGAGTAGGTACCACAGAAAAAAACAAAAGGTAGGAAGTCTGTCATGTCAAAGGATAATCTAAACAATGCATACTCTGGGAGCCATGTCTCACAAAAAGACAATAGATTTATGTTTTTCGGAGCCCCCATGGCTTTTGAAAATTAGACCTTTAAAGTTGAGTAAATGGTTTTAAATGACTAATTTACTCAGTATATAATCACTCAATAAGGAATCACTATTTCTTCTTTCAGTGCAGTTGCATGCAGGTCAGTATTTACTCAAAAGTATTCATTTTAATTGATTCAATGAATGTTTTCCATTCTGGTTTTTTTTTCCTCTGTGGTTGAACATAAAATTCTCCTACAAATAAGCAAGATAAAAATCTGAAATTGGATCTACCAAGAGCTTTTGGTTATTCACAAATACTGTACAGACACACACATGCACAGATTTTTATCAGTTCTTAATTCTCTTTCTTTTCTAGATGATGGTCAAACTAATGTTTTTCAAAAGTTTATGGATAAGCAAGCACTTTGTCACCTGGGGGGAAAAGGGGAATAGTGCAGCAAATTAATCAGCAAGCTGTAAGATGTACTGGTTCAATACAGACTCTGTTTAATTTCGTGACACAAATTCATACAAATCCAATGCAATTGTGATTCCACAATGTACATTATGACTTAAATATGTAATATATTGTCCAAATAAAATTCTGCTTCCTTACCATTTCATTTGATCACATTACCACGAAACCAGTACCGTTTTTGGGACAAAGGGCATTTTTTTGCCTTAGCTATTATCATCCAGCTTTGGAAATAATGTTAATGATGAAAATATGTTCACAGCAACATGAAACAATTTTATCTTACTATATTTTAATGTCTGATATTTTTGCATTTCATGCTTCTAAACACCACATGCCCAGAACCATCAAACAAGAATGCAGAGAAAGCTTATTGCTGACACTTCAAAACACTTTTTCCCAAGTTAACACAAAAAGTTGCAAAGGGTTTAAAATGTGGTTGCAAAACAGCACACAACCAGCTTTAATAGATAGTTGGTTGCTGTAATATCTAATGCTGTGTTGTGGACATTAAAAATGTCTCTAAACAGTCTGTGACCATCCATTCATGGGTTCATAAACTTTAAGGACAGGTGGCATCAAAGGAGGATGTTAATCTCATCTCTTTGCAAGTAACTTGGCCCCCTTGAACAAAGCTCTACAGTGACATAATTCTTGTGACAGTTACAGAGAGGAAGATAACATGATATGCCTTTACAAGTAATCCTGTTTCACATATGATTTCTACCAGTGCATAGCTGAAGGAAATTTGTTTAGTTTAGGAGTGTCAGGGCTATAAAATTACACAGGTGAAATCCATATCTGGCCTTTGAGCAGATAAGCACTAATTGCCAAATCAAATAACTGCTGAAATTCACAGTGATATTTCAATTTTCTGCCTAAGTTTGGACCATTAGTATAGGAAAATATTGAAGCCTGAAACTTGTGACAAAGGCTGAGTGTAAATGTTCTCCTTTCACACAACTGGAAACAGGGAGAGGAGAGAGGACCTGCCTGTCCTGAAAGAGTTGCAGTGCATCGAAAGAAGTTTCCCTTATTATAAAATGACATTTTTGAAATTCTAGCTGTAGCAGCAATATCATCCTTATCCCATACATAGTGTCAGAGCAGAAAGTAAATCACTTCATCATATGTAGGATTCACCTGCATATGAATTCAGTAGATTTGCTTCTTGCAAACTATATTCTGGGAAAGGTTTCTCCAGATTGAGTGAAAATAAATAAGAATCTTGATATTAATTTGTCACTAAAGATACTCCATCTAATTCAGCTGTCTGATCACAACAAAAATGCTAGGAAACTGTCTTGGGTTGATAATGATGGGAGTTTTTTGGGATGCTGTGGTCAAACCAATCAGTGCTCAGATTTGAATATTGGCATCTGCTGTGGCCACTGAGGACATGGATACACCTCTGAGAGCACAGCGGGGTTAAAGGAGAGAACTCCCAGGGGGAAGCTCTCTTGGGTTCCAGCTGTGAAAGAGGTCAGAGCTGCCCTGCCCAGCTGCGGGCTGGGAGTGGGAAGGGGAAGCCGTGAGGCCTGAGTGAGGAAGGCCGGGCCTTGGGCAGAGAAGGGAGGGGAAGGCCCCTGAAGGATGGGAGGGTGGAGGGAGAAAGTGCCCAGCAGCCGGCAGCCATGGGAGTTCTGGGCAGGCAGAGCCCGAGATTTTAACCCTTTTCTTGAACAATGAAAACTTTCCGAAACACTAGTCCTCCTTGATTTGAACAGGAAGAGAGACAAACATGAAACAGAAGGAAATGAGCAAGTGTGGTGAAGGTTTAAGGAAGTGAAAGATGTCAGAAGAAGATGGGGAAGAATCCTAGGTGGGAGGAGATGATGGTGTGGCCTTTGGCTGGACTTTTCTTGCACAGCCATAGACAGAACCAATTTCCTGTAACACAGAGACTGCATTTAGGGGGAGGCAATGGTTTGAGCCAAGAGAGTGACCTGCTGCAGTGATGCCAAGTGCAGGAGTGAAGAGAACAGAGAAAGATGAGGAGGGTGTGGTGTTGCCCTCTGTCTTGAAGGGAAGAAGATCTCCGTTCTCGAGACCCTTGGCCCCAAGAGGAGTGAAAAGGGAGGGGGGACCTTTGTCCTGAAAGTGAGGAACTGTTGCTTTTTTAGTACTTGGCAAAGCATCCTTAAAGGGGAATCCTATAGGCAGTTTTAGTCCATAAATGGTGGTGAGAGCACTGGACATGGAAGGAAGAGCAAACGTTCTCCGGGTGGTGCCACGTGTGACATGGAAACATAAGTTTCAACTGTGCTTCCTGGGGAAGCCTGTGGTACAAGAGGGACTCCTCTCTCCTTGATGAACTGGGAGTTGATTATCTGAGGGTTGGTAGCTCGATTGAGAATCTAAAGTTTTATTTCATGGTGCTGTGAATGAAACTGGGGGGAGGAGGAGGAATGTCCTAAAAAGTTTTCATTCTGAGTTCTGTGTGTGTTCATTTTTACATATTATAAGTTAATATAGTTTTTTCCTTTATTCTTAAGCTGGAGCCTGCTTTACTCTCTTTCTGGTCACACCTCACAGCAGACACTAGAAAGAATATATTTTCATGGGGGCACTGGCATTGCGCCAACATCAAACCATGACAGAAACTCAAATGACTTCTGGTAATCTCTTTGGAAACACACAAATATTACATGAATATTCCTTTTCCTTCCCAATACATGCAGCTTATTTTTGTAACATTTTTCAAAACACACATGGGACTCTAAAAGATAGTTTGCCAACTATGGAGAGAAAATTCACTGTGCAAGTAGTAGGTGCTGGAGAAAATCTGCTCAAGATATTATCAGACCTCTTGGTTTTTCTCAGAATCACAAAGGTCTGCTGGAAAAAGGGTATCTGGACTCTGATCAAAATCCCACAGTGCAAAAATTCAATTTGCTTTATTATAGGCAGGCTACAAGTCCAACTATCAAATCCAAGCCTTTGGAGGTCTGCCTGACAATATAATCATGCTTTGGACATACCTGCCTGTTCCAGCTGAAATGATGTGCTTCAAGAAACAGAACCCTTCAGACTAACTGACTTTAGAAAAAACTTCAGACAAAACTGCATAATTTCAATTGCTTTTCAGAATCAGAGAATATGCTGAGCTGGAATGGATCCACAATTCCCATCCTTGCACAGGAACATCCCCACGTGCCTGAGAGCATTGTCCAAATGCTTCTTGAACTCTGTCAGTCTTGTTGCTGTGACCACTGCCCTGGGGAGCCTGCTCCAGTGTTCAGCCACCCAGTGGGTGAAAAACCTTTTTCCAATATCCAACCTAAACCTTCCCTAACACAAATTCAAGCCACTCTCTCAGGTCCTGTCACAGGTCACCAGAGAGGAGATCAGTGCCTGCCCCTCCTCTTCCCCTCCCAAGGAAGTTGCAGACTGCAATGAGGTCTCCCCTCAGTCTCCTCTTCTCCTGGCTGAACAGACCAAGTGACGTCAGCTGCTCCTCATTTGTCTTCCTCTCAAGGCCCTTCATCATCCTCATGGCCCTCCTCTAAAAGCTTAGTGTATTTCTTATACTGCAGTGACCAAAACTAAGCACAATATTCAAGCAAAAGACCAAGGATCAGATATTGCATTTCACTCAGGAATTAACATATAAAGGGTTTCCCGCTTTCCACTTAGACCATTATTTCAAGTTTCTTCAAGAAGTTCTGTAAGAGAAATGGGACAGGAAAAAAAAGCTAAATATTGGTCATTTCAGAGGCGATAATTCTAATTAAAAATGTCTTTAGAAAGCAGCCAATTTACAAAGCTGTTCCAGTGGTACTGCACAAGGAGTCTGTGTTAGAAGCTGCCCTCTGATACTCCTTCAAGTCCCTCATTCGTGACAGTATGTAAGTCTCTCCAATTTCTCCACAGCTTACTTAAAAGACCTGTAGTTATTAGGGTGGTATCAGAGATTTATCAGTTTCACATCAATTCTCATCTACCTCCAAATCCACATTTGCCAGCCACGGTGTTGCCTGGAGCCTACATCAGAACTGCAGACAGATGGCAATGGCAGCATCTGTCTGTACCTAAATCAGACATGTGTTAGTATGGCCACAATTGTCAAAGTCCTATTCAGCTGTTGCCAAAAATCAGGTGCCATGCTTAGGGAAAAAAGAAAACTAGATTTCAAAAATCCAAGTTAAAAATATTCAGCCAGACATTCATCTTACTGTTTCTAACTTTTTCTTATCAGAGCATGCAGGCCAGCAACTTCCTTTTTGTTTTCAGATGAATTTTGTTAGACAATTAAAACCAAAACCTTTTGTGGCTTTAGAAAAGCACCAGATACAAAGACCTGGAACAGGGCAACAAAATCTGCCAGCTGTGCCATTAGAGTAGTTACTTTGTCCAAGTGCTTAAAACAGAGTCCCTTCTAAGTAGCTGCTTGAACTTAAGCTTATAGGTCTAAAAGTCAACTATTCTCTGCTCTGATCTAGGACAACTGCTCACATTTCACGAGGCAGCATAAAATTTAAAGTCCATTATCCCAGTTCTCATCTCCATATCTTGGAGAACCACAAGTTCTCATCTCCATATCTTGGAGAACACACATTTAAAATAAAGCCCTTTTTATTATATTGTGACTACCTGGTTTCTGGAGATATTTATAATTGAATTATAAATCATCTGATTTGGTATGTTTAGCTTCTTTTTGCTCTCATTTACCTGTCAGCTGTAATGCTCATGACACATCTTATACTTGAACATTTTGCCATTCATGGACACATACAGTTATTGTTTAAGGAAAGTCTAAACTGCACAATAAAGAAATATATATCTGAAAAATATTTTATTAACAATGTGGTATCATAAGGTAGGTATGGTGAGGTTCATTACAAGTTTTCTTTCAAATTTTATCATAGAATTATAAAAATATGCCTCTCATTATTTTTTTTATTATCTGCATTGTATATACCTCCTAAACATATCAGTTAAAATTTATCCTTACTGTGAAGTTATTGAGGTCAGTGGAGTTTTACACCAGATTCATTTGTTCCATTCAAACTTGTTATGTAGAGTGTAGTTCAAGGTTGCTATGGTTATTTGAGACAGTAGTGTTTTGAATAGAATTACTTATTTTATATGAAAGGCTTTTCCATGTGCTCAGACTAAAGGAAAATAATCAGTTTGTTCTCTTTATCAATAGATCATGTTCCAGGACCTTTTTCAGTTTAAGACATTTTAGTTTAAGATATGCTTCTTATATTGAGTATATTTATTTGCATGCAAATAAACCTTGAGGAAGATTGTTTAAGTAGGTTTCCATGATGCTGCCTTAGATAAAATTCTTCTCAACTTTTATGGCTAAGAATTCAGAATTGACTGCTTATATCTTTCTGTTTCTTTTGGACTGTTGTCATATTTTAATTTTGCTGGCTCCTGCAGAGCTGAACTCTCTTTTATTGTTTCTCACACAGATAAATGAAACAATAACGAATAGTAAATGGTAACATATTTGCTGCCTGATTTAGTAAAGTCTCATTTTTTTGTCCCAGATGACATAAGGTGCTTTTGCACAGAAAGACATGTAACTTGGCCTGGTTAGTTATGGGGTAAGACATGAACTCATTTGTTACTAAATTGAATCTCAGGAGCCAGATCAGAGAGCTATGGTAACACAATTATTGCACCATGAATAACATCAAATTCCTTCACAGTATATTAAAACCAGTATCACTTAATGTTTTCTCAGAACAGGCATTATTCTGAGTAGATAGATTTCAGATGCTTAAGAAGGGATGAAGCAGCCAAATTCTACAGGAGGATAAATAAGCAGAATGAAGCACGTGGTAAATACCATCATTTGAGGAATCAGAGACAGAGAATGTCTTGGGTTAAAAGGGACCTTAAAGATCATCCATTTCCAACCCCCTTGCCATGGGCAGGCTCACCTTCCACCAGACCAGGTTACTCAGAACCCCATCCTACCTGGTCCCAAGCACTTCCAGGGACAGGACACCCACAACTTCTCTGGGTAACCAGTTCCAGTGCTTCACCTTCCTCACAGTAAAGAATTTCTTCCTAGCAGCTATATCTGAATCTACCTTCTTTCAGTGTGAAATCATTATCCTTTGATCTGTCACTGCATGTCCTTGAAAACAATCTGCTTTCTTAAAAGCCCCATTTAGGGCTTATAAGGTTAGCCCAAAGGTAATCTTAGGTTACCCCTTAGGTGCTATAAGGTTACCCCAAAGCCTTCTTTTCTCCAGGCTGAACAGCCCTAACTCTCTCAGCTTTTCCTCACAGAAGAGGTGCTCCAGCCCTCTTATCATCTTCATGGCTTTCCTTTGGACTCACTTCAGCAGGCCTAGCTCCTTCCTGTGCTGAAGGCTCCAAGCCAGACACAGTGTTCAGGTGGGGTAGATCCTGCCTTGACCTGCTGCCAGACTTCTCTTGATGCAGCCCAGGACACAGCTCACTTTCTGCGTTGCAAGCACACCTTGCCAGCTCATGCCCAGCCTTTCATCCACCACCTACCCTAAATTTGTCTCCTTAGCCCTGCTCTCATATCTGGGATTGCCCCTACCTAGGCACAGCATCTGACCCGTGGCTTTCTCGAGCTTGTCCAGGTCCCTCTGGATGGTGTTACATTCTTCAGGTGTCTCAACTGCATCACTCAGCTTGGTGCCATGTTCAAATTTACTGAGGGTGCACTCAATGTCTTCATCTACATAATTAATAAAGATCTTAAATAGCACTTGTTCCAATATGAACCCCTAACGGACATGACTTTTCACTGATGTCCACTGGAACTCTGAGCCATTGACCACCACCTTCTGGATGTGACCATTCCAACAATTCCTTATCCACAAAACAGCCCATCCATCAAATCCTTCTCTTTCCAATTTAGAAGGAAAGGTGTTGTAAGGGACTATGTTGAAGCCCTTACAGAAGCCCAGATAGATGACACCTGTAGCCGTTCCCTTGTCCACTAATGTAGTCACTCCTTCATAGAAGGCCACTGGTCTGATCAGGCAAGACTTTCACCTGGTGTGCTGGAAGCTGTGCTGGCTGTCCCAAATCATCTCCTTGTCCTCCATGTGCCTCAGCACAGCTTCTAGGAGGATCTGTCCAATTATCTTATTTATCCCAAGCAAAGAGATGCAGCTATCAACACATTGATAGTTCCAAGGGTCCCCCTGTCTACTCTTTTTAGAAATGGGTGCAATATTCTTACTTTTTCCAATCTCCACGGACTCTACCCAGTTGCTATGGATTTTCAAATATAATGGAAAATGGCTTGCAACTGCATCAGACAATTCCTTCAGGATTCTGGGATGTATCACACTCAGTCCCATAGACTTATGAATATTCAGGTTCCTAAGGTGGTAAGGAAACACTGCAGATTTCAATCTTGAAGAAGAATCCAGATGTGAGTTATTGATCTTGCAAGAAAAGATGGAAAAAGATGTATAAAGATATAAAAGGTGTATCCGTAAAAAGATGACATACTTGCAAAACTTCATAAAAATACATCCTCTGGGGTACTTGGATGGAAGCAGTAAATCCTTGGGTCTCTATTCAAAAGTACTCCAAAAATTGATGAAAATTATACTGTTTATATACATATGCTACCATATACAGGGAAAACAGATAAGACACTAGCTCCTCTTCCACAGTAGAAAAATAAATAATTATGAGACAATATATAATTATACATTATAATCATACAAGACAATTACACCAATATAATAAGAAAATATATATTTAAATATACCTTAAATTCAGTGCTGTTTTAATACACATTTCCTCTATTTTATTTCTCCCTCTGTACTAGTGACATGCTTTCTTCAAACCACCGTTCCTTCTTTCCCTTAAATTTTGATATCTTCCATGGGCCAAACCCAAGACTATGTGAGTTATCTGCTTAGTTCTCTTTGAACTTGCTCTAGAGCTGCAGCAGCTGGTCATCATTTATGGAGGCCTGCTCTTTGAAGATCTGGTGGTGACCCATTGTGTCTTGCGAGCATGCACTGATGTTCAGGAGGTGCAATGATGTGCACCTTGCCTTCTCTCTCCTGACTGGCAGTCAGGCAGCAACTCAGGATGAAAAAGTGACATTTAGGCTACAATAAATTTCCCTACCCCACATACCTTGGGTGGAGGTGGAGAAAGACTAAGAAATCACCCTGGACTTGCTTTCACATTTTAGCTAGCACAGGCAGTGTGGTCTCGTTGGCACCTGGCGATGCAGGCTGAGTAATGCATGGCTCTGGCAAAGAGTTGCATGAGAGTAAAAGCAAGGAAAAAATTGCAGTTCTTGGAAGAGAAACTTTCTTTCCATCTTATGCCAAGACAGTTCAGCTATGTGCCACCCAAAGGCTTGTGACAACACCGCTTTTACCTGTGCAATTAGCTGTGCTGACAGCAAGCTCAGCTGAAAGCCTTGGCTGGTGCTTAATAGGGTTAGCTTAAGTACAGACACAACAAAAATGAAAAAGCTGCCTTGGCTGTGGGCACTGATATCCTGAGACTTCTGCAGAAAGCAAGGACTTTCCATTACAGGTAGCCTAAGACAGTCTCTCTTCTCTTATGCTACGTTATAATCTGGTAGCTCTGTGATTCCTTTACATTAAATCACTTTCAGTTGTACTTAGAACACTTGTTTTACTTTTTTTTCTCTTTAAAAGTTTGTCTGCTCACAAATTTAATAAAAACTCTGTTCTGTAAAATAGAATGGAGTGAATATTAAATGCTTATTCCTGGAAAATATGGTTGCTCATTAAATTTGACAGTCATTGCTTATGTGGTAAATGCTGTCAGTGCCAAGAATCCTTTGGCAGTTTCTGCCAGCTACAGGCCCATTATTTTAATTGCCTTTAACCTATAATCAATATTTGCTGCTTTCAATACAACTAGATGCATAGCTAAGCGATATGGAGGAGAAATATATGGTCTATTGCACCTTATATTCTGCTTTAATGTGTATGAGATGCAGCACAATGCATCATCACAATAATCATTCCGTCATCAAAACTATTCCAGCTTCTTAGGCAATATGTCAAAGAGGAAACCAAGCATCTGTCTCTTACTCCAAAAAACTTGATGTGCATTTCTAGGTCAAATTCTGTTGCATCAGTGTAAACTTATAGCAATTAATTGGTAGCTAGTGGCATTTAAGTTATTTGGAAATAATAATGGGATACTGCACACGGGACTGGATTTCTTTCATTAACTGTTGCAAAACTATGCATGTCCATAACAGAGTCCCAGAGGAGTTACTGAACCCTAAAATATGTATAAAAGGCAGTTTTTCTCCAGTCTGGGGATCAACTGTTAGATGCTGTGTCTGACAACTGGGTAAAACGAAAGATGGGAGAATACCATGCATTTAGAGAATGGCACACCTTGTGGGAGTCATTTGTAGAGCATCAAAGAAACCATACCTTCAGTTACATAATTTTGCATTTCTGATGGTTTTTTATTTCTCTTTTCCTTTCTTAATTTTTTTTTAATAAAGGAACTACAAATTAATACGGAAAATAAGTAGACAGTTTTGATTCAAAATGTACAATAGTCTTTGTACCAGTTATATTTGAAAGGTACGACTTGAAATTTTGAATTATCAACCCATCCTTAGCCAAGCATAGCTTTCATTACTTCTATACAGAATATGTCTAAATATGACATTTAGATCAGGCCCATTCATCTCTGAATCATGGTCTATGGACCCCTTTTCAACAACTCTTAGCTCAGGTGGTCAGAGCATGGTGCTAGTGGTGCTAACACCAAAGCTGTGGACTCAATCCCTGTATGAGCTATTTACATAATAGTTGGACTCCATGACCTTTGTGGGTCCCCTGCATCCCAGAAAATTCTGTGAATCTGTAAGGTCTTGCTGCTGAAAGTTCTTGATAAAGTCTCAACTTCATCACAATTAGAACAAGCAATCCAATTGACTTCATTTGGGGTAGAATTTCATCCTTAGAGTCCAGACTGACTGTTTCTTCAGAGAAATTGCATAAGCTGTGCACAATTTAGACTAGTTTCATGCATAGAATGCTGTAGAAGCACAGTACATTTCTCAGTGCTTAATTGCATCGAGGAAAAGAGGCTAGTTAGGTAGGTAAATACATAAAACTGTTTAGATGGCAGAAAGGGAAAAGACAAATCAAAGACACAGAGGCACAGACACAGAAAAGATTGGTTTGTGTTCATTTCATTTCCATGAATAAGGAATTACCCTTACTAGGTTGTCTTCTTTAAATGTCTCAAAAGTAAGCATAACCTTCTTTTCATGTTTTGCTCCCCAGGTACACTGTGAGCTTGCAAGCACACACAGCCCACTGCCTCCTGCTTGCTCTCCAGCCTGGCACAGGTATCTCTGCTCTCAGCTGACACAATACTGCTGTGTGGCCAGCTGGCAGAGCAAATTTCTACATGGGACCACAGACTCCCAAGGGACCCTGAGCCCATCTTTAAACTGTAGCCACACTAGTGAGCCAACTCAATAATTTATGCTTATTAATAATGCATCTCAATGAATCATTACTCCTTTAAATTTTAAAACAATTGGTTTAGCATTTTTAATATTTATGTGCCATCAATGAATGACTCTCTTATTTATTCCAGCTACAGACATACTTGGATAATAACAAAGATGCTGGCTCTTAGTGGAGAAGAACAAGATTCTGAGCAGAGGTCAGACTAGTAATTAGCTGGAAGAAAAGAGGGTGGAATGGGGCTGCACATAATCATTGTAAGAGCTGGAATTTGGAAAATGAAAGGAGATACTTCCTCCTGTTGATACCAATCCCCCATGCCAATATCAATGCAGTTCCTCAAACTGTGAAGAGCTAAGATATCTGCAAGACAAGGAAATTAGATTTGTGATAACATTATGCCAAAGATAATGACAAAAATACATCTGGTCAGCAGCTGGCCGAACTGCAGCACTTCTGAACTCTCCTTACAAGCATCACATGAGTTACAAAGCCATTATATCTACAGGAGCACACCATAAGACACTATGAGTCATGTATTTTAAACAGTGCAACTCATAAATTAGCCATAGGACAACCCAAGGCTCTTAGCTGCTATACCATAGCTAATACAAACAGCTGCTTTCTCTGAGGTAATAGTGGATTTTAATTCTACCCCTTGGTGACACTTTTTAGATCCAGTAAAACAATCTTTTGCACAAGCCCAGTGCATGAAAACAAAGGACCAAGTCATTTGTAGAGCAGACACATAAGCTGAAAATGTCACATACAGGAAACACAGTATGTTAATTGCCCAGCCAGCCACCCTGCAATCAAAGCTTCTGGGAAGCAGTATGTATGTCCCAGAACTTACTCTCAGAAGTTCTGGACAGAGACAGACAAACCTAAAAATGCACCCTTTTTAAAATCTGTCTATTTTACCTATTAAGAAAATAAATACTAATTTTCCAGAAGCATAACTGATTATTACAAATATGAAGGATCATAGAGAAATATTGGCCTCTATGCCGAGGATAGCTCATGCAAATACTTCAGGCAGCATTTAGACCCAGTATAAGTGCTTTTAACAATAAAACTACAGGTTGCAAGTTTCTACCTCAGCCCAAAAGCCTACATATAATGATTTCTAATAATTTTTGCAAGTCCAGCATTTTTCAGTCTCCCTATCACAATTCCTCAGTTCAAGCTTCTTCCCCAGTCCCTGTAACTGTAACATCCAACCCAGCATCCAGGTAATCTCTAAATCATAAAAAACCTCCTTCCCAAGATGCTGTAAGGCCTAGCCCTGGAAGAACATGACAGTACAATAATCTTTGTGCTCATAAACCCCAAATGTGACAGAGCAGCTCTCACACCAAGCTATTTTTCTCCTGCCTTACTCTATTGAGGCATAGGTCTGATGGAACAGTCACGAGTCCTACATTCTAAAATTTATTCTACTTCCTTGTGCCAAGCTTTTAGTTCAAAGTTTATCTATTTCCTTAGATTCTGTAAGAAAAAAAAATTAAGTTTTTTTTAGCTAGGCAGAGTTCAGTATTTTGTATTTACCATACTTATGCATTTTTTTCTTCAAGTTAAACTTCATTTTTTTATTAAAAACCCAAACCAACAAACAACAACAAACTAACTAACAAACAAAAACCAAACAAAACCACCAAAAAACCCGCACAATAAAACCCCACCAAAAACCCCCACACCAAACAAACCTGTAAAAAACTTGCTTAGAATGTTTCAGTTAGCTGACAAAACCCAAGATCTTACAGTAACCTTATAATGTTTGTCTTTCTAAACACTCTGCTCAAATGCTCTTTTGCATATCAATATTACCTATCAATATTACTTATAAATATCCTTTTCAAAGACAAATTGTTTAATCCTGGTCCGAAAAACTTTTTATAATTATCTAAGTAGATCATTCTGAATGTGTGATCCTGTGCCTCTGGCTTGTTGCTTTTAAACACTTTAAGAGCTCAATCTCTGATGGTGCAGCAAGTCTGTGGGGAGAAAAGGATTCAGGAAAGGCACTTGGACATTCAACATGACTTCCAGCTGAGACCAACAGCATCTCTCTGGGAGCCTTATGATAGCAGCTTTCAGAGCCACAGAATAAATTTGATTTTCACCTTTTATTTGTATAAAAATGTTAAAGTTATTTTAAACAATTTTTTAATATATTTGTATATATGACCAAAGAGATTTTTTTGTTATTCCCCAGGAATAATGACAACTGTTTACTCAATGCACAAATCTCAGTGGAGCAAGGGGTTGTAAGTCAGTTTAGAGGCTGAATAGATATTATAAAGCACAGAATTCCAACTCAGCTAATTACTAAATCACAATAGATCTTGAACTCTGAATTAAATTAAGATTGTGCTATCTAATAAGTATCCAGATTATTATATATTTATAATCTGCAAATACATCACCAGTTATATCTCACTGAGTACTGGATAAACAAAGCAGAAGTGCTTGGTAAGTAGCAATAAAAGCAGAAAATTTAATAAAGTATTATTTTCTTCCTAAAGAAGAGAGAAGTAGACAAACAGGATTTAGTCTGAATCACAACAGAGACAATATATAAGATACTTAAAGAACTAAATAGAAAGAAAATCTCCATTAGCTTGGAAAACTTGCATCCTTTGTGTTATTTAATAATCCAGCACTGTTTCAGAAAGCTAAATGTTGAACCCCTAGATGGCTGAAGAACACTTTTTTATTCTAGATTGACTGAGAATCGCTTTCTGATGTCAGGTTCAGATCTCTGCTAGACATATGTCTGTGCCTCTGACATTCATTTTCAGACAGAGATCTTTCAGAGGCAGCAAGGAAAGGGGCAAACTCTGCCCAGGTATATTATAATTACATGCATTTGAAAATATCAAACTTGTGAAACAACAACATATATTTATTGAACAGTAAAAAAAGGAACTGGATAAAAAGTACAGCATGAGGCTATAAATGTTGTTACCCAAATCCTGGTATATAGGAAAAGTAAATTCTTACTGGCTCCATGAAAATTGCACCTCAGGTCCTGTCACTGGGTGCACAGCATGTCAGGCTGCTCCACATAAGGACTGAGTACCCTACAGCATTTCAGCTCCTGCAATTTCCCTGTACCTTAATCTTATTTCTGTGCTATCTCGCTCCCCTAAAAACAAGCTTAACAGTTCCAGCAGCAACCCAAAGCAAGGTGGATACTTTCATAACATGGATTAAAAAAAAACCAAAAACAGCAAACTGCAGTCTGGTGCACATTATTTCTTTGGAAGCTCTGAAATCCTCATACATGTACTATCCTTCCCAGTGTGCTGGAGTGGAGTGTGATAATGTAATTCTTTGAAGGCCAAACATTCTTCAGCTCAGTTCAAAAATGAACTTGATAATATTTCTCAAAAAACTAAAGACCCTTCCTTAATCCTCCTGGAATCTTTTCTATTTCCTTTTATTGTCTGTTCTGATACATGTACATCAGTCCTGAAACCACTGGGCTTTGTGTTCCTTAGGTAAAACTGATCTGAGTAAAGCAAGAAGTGTATTTGTATTCTTCAGCTGTATTCTGGATGTTATGGTAGTTAAATCATCTGTTATTGATATTCATGCACTCAGGTTTTTTATGGCCCCAAAAGAATTTATTTATGTTACAACAACTGCTGTAATAAGTACCCATCCCAAAAGACCAAATGTCTCATGGCTGTTTCTTGCATATAGAATATCATTGCAGAATGGATTTTCTATGTTATGTCCATTAATTAACAGTAAATTACAATGCAGAATCTATATAAAAGATGTTGAATATCCCACAAATTCATTTTTATTACTGTTATCACACTGAATGTTAAATGAATTTAGAAATATAGGACCTTTTAAGTGTCGGCAGATGTCTTTGATCAGTGTTTATCCTCTTTGGTACAATTTAATGAGAGATCATATGTTAATATGCAGCTGGAAAAAACTACCTTTCAGACACAACAAGCCTGAGAAGAGTTTCCAGCTGCCATTGCATATACCAGACCTGTAATTACCAATCACCACAGAATAAATTTTAAAAAGCAAGCCACTTAAACTAGAATATGTGCAAAGTAGCTGTAAGCTTAAACTTAACACAGAGATGTATCTGTTCCTAGTTAATTGCAACTGATACACTCTTTTTAGTCTGCTACTAACCAAAGTTATTCCCCTCAGTTTGTGCTCAATCTTTTCAGCAATGCGTTTCAAAATAATCCCTCCAAGTCCCAAATACTTAATCCTCCATATGGACAATAAAATATAACTCTCTAAGAAAGTTTATGACTTTCCAAAATCTATTACTCCTTCATTATCCCAATTAAGTAAGGACTCTGATGAGTCTCCCTGAAGGAATGTTTTTGCAATTCAGATTACTGTGCATGGGATGTTGATCGATTCTGAGTGGTTGCAGATAATTGCTTGTGTTGTCAATTTGAATCACTGGAGGCTAGTGTGATACCAAGACAATTTTTTGCCTTTTATATACATTTTATATACCTTTCATGTGTCCTTAGTACTCATAGGATGCATACTTGTAATTCCTTAAGTCAGATAACTTGGCTTAGTCCTAGTATTCTGTTAGGTCAGGAGGTCAAACATCCTAGAGGCCTCATAGTTGGAGGCCAGAAAGCCCTAAGCTATCTTAAAAAAACAAGGTCCTCTCTAGAATACATCCTGAAAACTTAAGATTTGGCCCATCCAGGGGGGAATTCCTCAGTATGGGAAGATATCACACTATTCATTCAAGTCTCTCATTGGGGCATCTTTGTTAGATATGTTAATGGCACATTCCACCTTGGCAAAATGGTGCACTATAAAGATCCTTATTAAATACTGAGGTAAAAACCCTTTATCCCTTAACCGTGTCTAGCTCCTAATTTTTAAGACTAGGAAAAGTGCCTCATATTGCACTTGGGAGAAGACCTATTGCATTATCTTTGGACTGTACCTGTACCAACCAAATTCTATAAATACCATATTGAGTTTTATAAGCTGTAGTAACTTATTATCAGTTGATAATAGTATGCACATACTCAAGTAGATTGTAAAAATTAAATTCTTGCCAATAATTAAAACAAAGTTTCTTTATAAAAAACCTCTGAATCAATTCAGAGAACAAAGCATTTTACATACATAATCTCTCCTGAAATCAAGATGTCTGTAATACATGAAGTCCTCTTGTGAGCCACTATATTTCACTCAAACTCTTCTTTTTACCCATTTATAGTGTGTGCTTTTACCTTTGAAGTGAGGGTGAGTGTCAGTGTTAGTCATGAAGGTCTGTGTTATATTTGAATTTTTCTCAGGCACAGTTTCCTGAGAATTGACATAATCTTTATTCTTTGATGTCTCTAGTCATTTGATAAATAGCACACTTAGGAAATGCTACCACCCAAGAACATTGCCTATTTTGTCAAATTTCCTGCTGCATTTCTAAATTTCAGGTGATTGCTTCCAAGGATCAGCATGCAATGCATAGCTATTTCTTTATCTATTTTGGCCGGTATTAAAGCAATTCACACAGTAATGAGCCACCCTTTGTATCATTTTTTGAGGCAAGTATCCTTTGTCAAAATTGGTCTTTTGCTGCTTTATCCAGGTTGATGGAAAATAACTTTGACAGAAGAATTTCTTTAAGACTAACCTGAGCAAAACAGATTTCTTTCACTTCTGGGAGTACAATTCATATTTGTTGCCTCCATTTTCCATCTTTGAAGTCTTTTACTACCAAGTGGGCTGGTTTTATGAAGAAGGAAAGGGTTTAGGATAGTTCATAATGTTCTCCAAATACTCTTGGACCTTTGTTAGAAGCAAAATCAGAGCCTGAGAGCTGAGCCTGTGAGAAAAAAAAAACTATAAACTTGAAAATCTAGACCGGTGGTTGAATCCCAAATGACACATTAATTATTTTCTGCAAAGATCTGTTCTGAATAAAGAACAGACCTTACCAGTGAAGGGAAACATGCATCTGAATATTAGTCTTAAGTAAAACAAAAAAAAAATCTTTCATGAAATATCTCTGGAAAATTATTTCATATTTCTCTTAAGAAAAAAAAGGGAGGGAGGGAGGGAGGGAGGGAGGAAGGAAGGAAGGAAGGAAGGAAGGAAGGAAGGAAGGAAGGAAGGAAGGA
>JAYDZK010000113.1:126283461-126316825 GCA_034509185.1 Euphonia xanthogaster
TCCAAAAAACAAAGAAGTAGGAAACGTTGGTTTGTTTGGGGTTGGGTTTTTTTTTTTTTTTTTTTTTTTTTGTTTTTTGTTTTTTTTTTTTTTGCACAGGTTATAGCTGTTGAGAAGAAAAACAACAAGTTGGACAAAAGCCATGAAGATGATTAAGGGCCTAGAACATTTTTCATAGGAGAAGAGGCTGAGAGATCTGGCACTGTTCAGGATGAAGATGAGAAGGATTTGGGTGATCTTATCAGTGCGTACACTTATATGATTGTAAGGAATGAAGAGTGAGCCAATGGTGTCCAGAGACAACACTAAAGGCAATATCAACAGTTTAGAAAACATGAAAATCCATCTGAACACAAGGAAAAAAAAGTCATTGTGAGAGTATAAAATGTTCACAGTAAAAATTGCTGTAACTGGTTGCCCAGAGAACTTGTGGAGTCCCCATTCATGGGGTTATTCAAATCCAATTGGATATGACTCTGAGTAGCCTGCTTTAGGTAGCCCTGCTTAAGCAGTGGCAAGCTGTACTACAACAACTCAAGACATTTCTTCCAATCTAAAGAGTTCTGTGATTCTGTGATTCAAGTACAAGTCATAAAAACTGCAGGAAAAGATTCATGGCTGTTCCCAGGGAAGACTTGGTGACTGCTGCAGAAGACATCCTACTGATATGCTACAAAGTGGAAAGGAAATGATTAAACAGAAATATCAGAGTCAAGAAAGAGAAGTAATTGTGTCAAATTTCTTGAGGAATCTGACAGTTCTAGCAGCATGGGATTTTCCAAAGATAGGAGCAAAATTTTTTATTGATACAAATAAACACTGTTTCAGTCAAGTCAAAAAATGTGCCTTACATAGAATCATAGAATCATTAATGTTAGAAAATACCTCCAAGATCATCAAGTACAACACTTGATGGAATACCACCATGCTCTAAACTGTATGATGAAGTGCCACATCTACTCATTTTTTTAACACTTCCATGGATGGTGACTCTATCACTTCGCTGGGAAGGCTGATCCAATGCTTAACCACTCTTTCAGTGGAAAGAAATTTTTCCCTGATATCCAACTGGAACCTCCCTGGTGTGACTTGAGGCCATTTTTCCTTGTTCTATTGCTAGTTTCCTGGGAGAAGATTGCCTTTAGATTACATCACCTGCAGATCTGACCTGTAAGAGTTCATCTAATGTTATGAAATGAAAAACTATTGATAGTTCATTAACTCAAATTTTGGGGGGTTTTCATCTGAGTGCAGAAACCTTCTTACTTTAAAGTCAATGAACATCAAAATATTTCAGGTCTCCTTGCAAGCAGAAACAGTAGAGCTGATACATACAATATTCACAAATACTTAATATTGTGATGTCTTCTCCATAAAATTGATATATTTGCAGTTTGCATGCTGTTGGTTAGCTTTATAGATCATCCAGTTAAGAGAGAGAGAAATAACTGCGTTGTGCAACCATGCACTAGCTGAGCTAAAGACAGATCACTAATAATCTAAACAGGAAGAATTATATTAATGAGAAATACTTCATAGTTTTAAAACAAAATTTGACTCAAGTTTAGAAAACTTTTATAGATATTTTGTGTGCTGGCCAAAAGGATTGACTCTGACCTTATTTGTAACACAGGGATAAATATAAAATCAGAAGAATTAAGGTAATAATGTAGAGCAAATTTGTGCTGAAGCACAAATTAATGTATTTAAAGAACAAGAGATTGATAAATTCAAGGTTTTATGGATTTCAAACTTAAAATATTCCGCTCCACTGAGAACCTACTACTGACTTTTTTTTTTTTTTTCTAATAGGCTAGCAATGTTCATCACACAGAAGTAATGAAAAGAGTATGGAAAAGGAATGAAGAAATTTAACCAAAAAAAATGGTTCTGCTGGCAGGGTCAAAAAGAAGACATTTAAATTTGTTATATCAGACCTACCGGGATGCTCATCTGAAAACACAGAGAACCTAAACTAGATAAAGGAAATAGAGAGGGTGTGTTGGAAACATATGCTGGCTCTACAGATAAGCTTTTTTTTCTCCTGGTAGTTTGCACTGCCTGTTTGCCCTTCCTCTCACTGTAATCGAATTATATATTTGGGAATAGCTTTAAAGTCAAGGGCAATAATGGCGCTTCAGAGGCATGGAGAATCTGTCTGGTAAAGAGCTTAGTATGTGCTACAATGATTGTCTCCATTAAACTTTTATTTAATCATAAGAACTGATGTTATCTCCATAAAGATAAGCAAATCAGTCTTACAGCAGAAATATTAACCAGAAAACAGTGTCCATTTTAATTACTCAGGATTCTTCCCCATGCTTATTCCTATCTGATTGCCTATGTGGAAAAGCAATATTTTGTAAAATGCCTACGTATTATATTTTAACTTACAAGTGCCCAATTTTATGAACTTTGGCATGCGACTGTAGGCTTTGTTTTCAATTTTGGATGTATTGTAGCAAAGTAGGATGATGTTTGCCAACAGTAGAAACATGACACTTGTCAAAGGAGCTAATTTGTCAGTAGGATAAATGGAAGCTGGCCTAATACCAGTAAAGGATGTGTAGGATATATACTGAGAAAATTTTCTCACTGCATGAACAAAAAAAAAAATTTGGACAGGACAGGGTGTTCATGGAGGAGTACTTGATGGTTTTCATCTGTTGAAATTCAAAACAGATTATCAAAATTTGCATTGAAAAAATTGAGTAAATAATAGTTTTCTTTTATTTTATCCTTTCAGGATTTCTATAAAGATAGAGGCAACAATTCTAGACACACATGCAAATGCAGTGGAATGTTTAAAAGAAATGGAATTCTATACTCTTTATAGAATAACAAAATACTGTGGTTGATTGGTCAAGAATGTAATCAGATCATGGAAGTGATGTGATTAATTAGATCTATAACTATATCTTACTATAGCATATTCCTCACAAGTATCATGTACTTCAGAGATAGAGTAGCCTAGACTAAAAATTCTTCACAGTTCCAGTACCAAGCTGGAAGTTGTTGTGTTCATAGTTCAGAGGCATGCTATTTCACTTGCATCTTACTGTGTATTTCTTAGGTTTTCCTTTTATTCTGCTTTTAAACAGATTACCAACTCCTACAGGTCTTACTCTAAAGTCATATTCCCAAACATGTATAATAAAGATTTTTGGACCAATACACATTTTATTTTTCTGTTTATAGCTGAATTACATTTAAATATTAACTTTGATTCCAAGTTACCTCTTGTCTCTACCAACTCATATACTGATTGTCATTATATGAGATCAAAAATGAAACAGAGGCTAGTAATACTTTAGTCATGAGTTATGTTATTCATTTACATTTGTAGTCATGAAAAGATTTATTTTGAAACTTCACTGTCAGCTTAGGTTAAAATTTCTCAATTTCTTCCTTGAGGAAGAAAGCTTAAATCTTGCTATTCTGTTTTGTGTTTTACTACTTACTGAGTTAAATGAACTATGGTAAAACCTTAACTTGAAAGAGTGACACTAAATCAAGCACTGCTGTATATCTAACAGTTGTACCAGAAAAAAAGAAACAGGAAAACTTTTTCAATAATAGAATCCCAAAGCATGTGTGTACATATTTTTCATGTCCAAATTCTTTTAAAGACCTAAGCTAACAGCTTAAAGGTAAATCAATGATACACATAATTTTTGCCCATATACCTTTTAAGTTGTGCAAGACTTGAACAGTAGAGGGAAAAGGACATAGCTCTAGGAAAGTCTGAATAAGTCAATTTTGTTTTCATTCCCTTTGGAGGCCCTGTGGTGCTCTGCACTATATGCAGATCTGCACTAAAATACTGATATTCATTCTTGATTTCAACTATTTTATTACGCATCAGTTGAAATTATATATTCTGCTTGACAAGTGAGCCACTTTGCTTATCCCAGAAATCTCAAAGCTGAGAAAAAAAAAACCATTTCAGTGTCATTAAAAGAGATTTCCACAGAGGAAGATGTATTTAATTGTTGCTCTCTGGCCTCTGGGCTGGAGACATCTTGCTCTAAAGTTATGACATCTATGATGCTGATGATATAGCTAAGTCAGAGATCCTGAAGACTGGATTGGCAGAGAAAAACGGGACAGAACACGAATGGATGCACAAGCAAAGCCATTCTGGCTACCAGATGTCAAAGTCCTAAAGTCCCTGGGACCCTTTTGGGTCTGATACAAATGATGCTAACAAAAACCATCCCTAGACGTGGTAAGGACTTAGCCTGGACCAGGGGCTGTTCCCACTAATAGCTTACATGAGGCTGTGCTGTTTTAGAAGTGGGTTGGCATTACAGACACAGCTCCATGCCACTTGGCCTCCATGCCAGAGATGACATCCTTGTTCCATTTACTTCCCTATTACAGACAGAACCCTCATATTCATCAGCTATGCCCACTAGCTATGACCATGTCTGTTTTGTGGTATATCCTAACTTGGAAACAGCAACAATACTCAATAAAGATATAGAATATGAAAGACTTTACTATTATGAACTGTCATAATTCTTTTTCCATTACACTCATTTAAAAAAGAGAAGTGGCATGTCTATGTCCTTATTTGTTAATTTAACTTCTTTGGAATAAATTTTCTTGTGTACGTCTATCCAGTCCTCTAACTTACTAAGAAATGTCATGATTTTCTCAGATTTAGCTAAGTATACCTTTAAAAAATGGCTGGTAATTTCTGTTAATAGTATTTAGGTCACTTGTCCTAAATGCCAGACCAAGTCTGTTTTCTGAAATTCAGATATATCAAGACAGATTTAAAAAAAAAATAGTAATCATAATAGTAATAGCAGCTGTAGTGGAAACAAACAAAAACACTCACTAAAACTCAAAATAACACAAAAAATCAAACCAATTAGAAAATGTTTGTCAAAATCCTTCTTTTAGGCTGAAGTTGCTTAAGCTTTAGCTGCAGACAGCTCTTTCCTCACTAATGTGAAACCATTGTGATCAAGCTGGATAAACTTAGCACTTCTTGTTCCAGCACTGAAAAAGATTGGTTTCACAGCAAACAGCTGTCCCTACATGAGAATCAAATGTGACAAAGACAGTTAGGAAAAAAGGGTTTCAAAGTGTTCAATATGAAAAATGTTTCCTTCTAGACTTGGTGAATCTCCAGCTGTTACTCTGAACAGATCAACATTGTTTTCCCATGAAGGCTGATTTATAGAATAGGAATGAATGACCATTCCTTGAGCTCCTTGAAAGGACATATTTGCCTCCCAGACAGTTATTCTTTTATTATGATCATGTTGAACTCATGAGGAAAGAGCAAATTATTAGTCTGAATCCTGCCATAAAACTACAACTTGAGGCAAAATGTAATGGTGTTCATCTCACTAATTACAAATTTGATATTTTTTCTCTTGCAAGGATGAAAAAATCCAAAGTAGAATTAATTTGCAAAGTGCACATGCTGTTTTACAGTGGGCAAAATCTTTTCAGTACATTAGGTATAGTTTCACATGTTGTATTTCACTCCAGGAAGGAGCCTTAGAAGGCCATATCTCTTGTTCCTCCCACTGCTTACAGCCATGGTAACAACACATGGCAGGCAGAAGGCTGGTGTAGCCTGTTAGGGATCCCTCTACTGCAAGGAAATTGCCAAGGGGAGAGGTGGAGAGGATGGAGAGACCTGAATCAGCTCCTTCTTTTTCATCCTGTTTTCCCAGCTGTAATACCTTGAAAGCAAAGCAAAATCTGGCAGTTTTTTAACCCCTCTGATCCACAACTTTTGAAACACATCATTCTGCCATACATGACTGGGACAGTCTTTGAGGCTAATCAAAATTGTGTTGTGAGTCATACTTCTACATAAAGATGGCATTATACCACATCTATCTCCTTCCTAGATTTCTGAATTTCAAATGCAATTTAATTTTATAGCAGTAGAAAACGAGCTCACTCCATTTCTCCAAATTAGAAAGTCTGTCCAGTACTAACCTTTAATCCTATGCAAATGGGTGCATTGAGATAACATGTATGCATGGAACAGCACTCCCAAACTAATAAAATATTTTCCTCTGCAAATGAATGGAAGATACTGAAGACAACAGTCATAAAGGGCTCCATTTGCAACATGCGAAAGAAAAGGGGAAGGCTTCACTCGTGGGTAAGCCAAAATAAAAGTATAGAGTAAGCTCAAAGGTGCTGAGTAGGATGATGGAGAATATTTGTGAATTGTCTCTTATCTCCAAATAATCTACCTTCTGCGGTGTACTGCCAGCCACCTTCCTGGCTGAGTCTGCTCTTCACATTGTAATCCTTCTGTGACTCAGGATTCTTCTGTTCCTGTATTCCAGGATTTTTTCATAGAATCAGTGAATCTCTTTGCTTGGAAGGGACCTGAAAGACCATCTAGCTTCAAGCCCATTCTATGGTCAGGGACACCTTTCACTAGTTGGGTTACTCAGAGCTCTATCTAACCTGGCCTAAAACACTTTCAGAGACGGGACATCTACGACTTCTCTGGCTTGCTGTGCCTCAGCCCCTCACAGTAAAGCTTTTTTTTCTACTATCTAATTTAAACCTAATCTGTTTGAAGAAATTTCCCCTTGTCCTGTCACTACATGCCCTTGAAAAAAGCTTCTCTCCATCTTTCTTGTAGGATCCCTTCAGGTACTTTAAGGCTTCAACTAGGTGTCCCTAAAGCCTTCTCTTCTCAAGGCTGAACAATCCCGATTCCTTCAACCTTTGCCCTCAGAGAAAGTCCTTCATCACTGTTTTGGTGATCCTTCTCTGGACTTGTTCCAACAGGTCAGTGTCCTTCATATGCTGGGGACCCCAGCCCTGGATGCAGTACTCGAGGTGGGGTCCATGACAGGAGACTAAAGAGACAGAATCCCCTTCCTTGCCATGCTGGCCATGCTGCCATCCAGGACACATTTGGTTTTATGGGTGATGAGTGCACATTGCCAGCTCATGTCCAGCCTGTCATCCACCAGCACACCCAAGTCCTTCTTGGCAGGGCTGCTCTCAATCTGTTAATCCCCAGCCTGTGTTGATACTGGGGATAATGCAGTACTTTTCACTTGGTCTTGTTAAACCTCATGAGATTCCTGTGGGGCTACTTCTTGGGCTTGTCCAGATTCCTTGGCATTCTCTCCTTCAGGTGTGTCAACCACACCAGTCTGTTTGGTGTCAACTGCAAATTTGTTGAGGCTGCAGTCAACCCCTAGTTCTATGTAATTAATGAAGATATATAATAGCAGTGGTCACCATATGGACCCCTAAGGGACCCTGCTTTTCTGTCCTCTATCAGCGAAGGTTTGCTCCACTTTTCTCCTAATCCCACAATTACTGATGATGGTGCTGTCTGTTGAATACAATTAGAAGAAAAATTTAACACACTGCTTTTTTGCATCTTTCTCCCTTTTTTTTTTCCCTTTTCAGCTGGCTCTGTTTTTGGCCAAGGAATCTTCCTCTGCATCCTCACTTATACCTCTAGTCTGTGATGAACCTTCGTCATCTTTGAATCACTGTTGGAATACAATGTTTTCTTCTCTGTCCCTTTGTTTTTTCTCTATCAGGATTTGACACCATATTACACAGTTACACAGTATTCTCACTTGAAATCTTCTGGATTCTCTCCATGTCAGCTGGAATGGCCAGCACCTGACGGTGTTGTCAGTGAGTATTTGCAACACAGGTGTTTACATCTGAGACACTCACTTTCAGGTTTTCCAGAATTTCCACCCAACAGGACATGCTTCATCCCTGCCTAAAGAAGACACCTACATTTTGTCACATGAATCATACCCTAAACTCCACTGACTATGCTAAAAAAAAATTATGTTGATTGTGATAGAAGCCTACAAAACCAACTCAGGTGTAGAAACCGGTGTTACAGTCCTTAAAATCAGCTGTGAGAATTAACAAACTCAGAATTGCTCCTTTTTTCCCACCCTTTATAACATACATCTTTTTAATCAAGCAAGAACTCATTGCAGGATTGATGTTGGACTTTCCCAGGCTAATGTTCTGTGCTGAAGGGAATTTACAATGAAGGCAACTTTAATATAGCTGTAATACTATTTCCCTTGCCTGTCTGTCCTCAAAACTGTGAAGTGCAACTCACTCGTTGAGCATAACTGCTTTTTTCAAAAAAAGTATGTGGGTTGTGAACCTCAGTAGCTCAATTTGAAAAAGGTCATTGCTTTTTTTCTTTTTTGTATTTGATCTTTCCATCTGGCAGATAATTCCCCTGTGTCAGATACCATAAATGACATACAGTAGGTAGGTACCCACCCACCAAGGTGGTAACCTCATGATTCTCCACACTGAACTGCCCCTGTCCTGCTTCATCACTCAATACCATGTAACAAGTTGACATCTCCCAGAGGCAACTGTGGAAGACTTTCTCCTGGGTTGGAGTCAATAGACGTTTTTTCAGAAATATTGTATATGTCAGCTTTTCACTGCAGGCTTAAAGTGTCTTAGTAAACTTCATATTTTCTAGCTTTGCCATATAATTTTTTTTTTTTTTAAGGTGAGTCACTGGCTGAAGAAAATTTGTTTTTCAAGGCAAACATTAATACTATTTTTTCTAACTACACACAGAATAAATCAACTAACATTACCCAGAACTTCTAAAAGCTTCATTTCTGTGCTTTGCTCTTTTGCCTCCTTTTGATATCCCGTAAAAAAAGGTCTGTGTGTCTTGTGAAGAAAATTGAAATGAGATTGAAATATTCAAGAACATGATGAGTAAATGGACGTAGGAAGCAGTAGGGCATTTATCGAATGTCAGAGATCTAGACATTCCTGGGGTAGTTATATAAGTTTATAAAAGTCTTCACACAGTTTGGCCATTTACTAAAATGCCTCACTGTGGACACCTGATAAGGAAGGGATTAACCCTCAACTCTTACCTGTGGTCTTGCCCTTAAATACATAAAAACTTTTCTTCTTCATTAAAAGGAAATGTACCAGCAAGGAACAGAAAATACATCAGAACAACTGACAGCAGCAGGAGAGTGCTGAAAGGCCTCAAAAGCTACCCTCCAAAAAAGAGAGCAGTGTCTGGGGCAATGTGGAGCTGAGTGATGCGGGAGTGCACAGCAGTGCAAGGGGCTTGTAATGCAGCACAGCCTAAAGAGCCAGCTAACAATGCTGGTGACCAGCCCAATGAACACTAATGTCAAACACACAGCAGCAAGGCTGCAGAAGAGTTGGGAGGTTCTGATATGTTGAAATACATATACCTGCTCTACAGGAAATTTCAGACAGAGCTAATTGAAAGCTACTAATCTCCAGTGAGAGGAAATAGGAAGGGATTGGAAATGAAAGAAGAGAAATAAAGTCAAAGTTTTGGCCAACAGAAGAGAAAAAAATATAGGATAATCTAGTAACCAGAGTATTTATACATATGCTTAAATTTTAATGTATGGGTAATCCCACTGACTTCAACATATGCTTAAATGATTTGCTGGATCAGGGCTTTAAAGTGCATTTGAATTAAACTGTAACATGATGATTTAGAAGTGAGCTTATTTTAGGTTTCACTGACTGAAGAGATTTCTGTTCACCTGACATTTGGAGTAGAGATTTTTAATGAATGCCTAGTTACTTCAGAAAGCAATTAGGCTGTCATTCAGTAATGGCATTTTTCTCTCTAAAACAATTTTTCTCATTCCAGACTATAATGTTTCAAATAAAGCTTGCAGGACATCATGCTGCTGGTACACAATTATAGTTAACTCATACACACATACACATATAGTTCATTTTCAGCCACTTCATCAACATCTAGATTCCTATCAAGAAAGTTTTAAAGTTTCTGTAATGATGCATACCTCTGCTTAGTACTCCATATTAGAATATATGCCACAGAGTAAAAGGAGACTGGACAGGAAAAAAAATCATCTAGAAATAAAACAGAAATAAAGTTTACACAAGTGTAACAAACTACTTCCTAAGAATTAAGATTTTGGCTTGTCCACTGTTTGGGACATACTGAATGTCAAAATTCATAGTGTGGTTCACCAGATGGAATTGGTGGCATCAGCTAAACTTTGGCTGCAATGTTTTCACTGTCCGCTCTCCTTTTTGCCAGCAATTTGCTGCTGAAAGCAACTGGCTGTTTCAGCTACATCTGGGAGCAAACCCAGATTTAATACTAAAGCCATAAGAAGACCAAAAAAAAAAAAAAAAAAACCAGCTGGAATTCATCTATGGAAAGCTGTAGTTATTGTACGTATTTTTATGATGCACTGTTCAGTATTAAGCATGATAGCCTCGGGAAAAAAGTTAACATGTAAGTGCACTGTCAGCAGAGTCTGGTACATAACCAGCACACATACTGGGATAGCAGCAAGAAGGCCTAATTCTCCAGCCTGAAGTGGAAATAAACTGAAGCAGATAAAATAAAATGTTGAGCTAATGTAGGGAAACACATGGTAGATATGTGGTTAGGGGGTTTTGTTGCATTAAAACATTTTCCCTGAGGCAAACTTTCTGATGGCAACTGACATGACTGGTGTTTTGACAATGCTGCCTTTTCAAGAGAGTCTAATCAGGCCAAGGCTCAGTTCCTGGAGGAAAATGGATAACAGGTGCTTAACCCAGCTGGACTGTTTGAATTAGCCTGGCTGGCAAAAGAAGCCTGTGGCCTAATGTTCACCATAAGAGCAGTCAGGCTCCATGGCTCAGCTCAGATTGTAGTGCTGGAATCCAAACCTGGTGCTGAAGGAGATGCTTAAGACTGCACTGAAGTTTACTATGGATCTGTGCCTGCAAGATTCAATCAGAACTGAGCTGAGTGAAAATAACAAGTAGCAAGAAAATAACAAGTAGCAAGCAAGTACAATCCTTTATAAGATTGATCATTTCAGAAAAAAAATTGGGGGAGAAAAATGGGCATTTACAACAGAGTAAAACACCTTCTTCTAGAGTTATACCCATTTATACCCCCCTGTAATTTAATTTATATATGTTATTTTTTTATCTTCTTAACCCTTTGTTTGAAAAATGAGAAAATCATTGTATCAATGTCATTTCAGGAGAAACCCTTAATCCTGTGCTTGAGCTACACTGTCTTTAATGAGACATCCACACATTTCCTGTCCACACTGCTCCTGGCAAGGGGACTTGATTTATGTTGCTGTCTCCTGACTCCTTGTGTTTACTACTTGTGAGAGTAGCAGACCACTGGGTGTTGCCACGTCCAGGGAGCTGTAGAGGAGAAGGCATTGTATGGGGTCAGCACAGAGCTCTTCCCACCCCACTGTCGCTGCTCTAGGGGATCTGTTTGGCATCTGAGGCTCTAATAATTTTCTCCACAGAGCAATACACGAGCACATCAGTGATGGGCAAATATCTTCTTGGAGGAGTTCTGTCACAGTATAGCTGTGTGTAGATGGATAGTGATTACACTGAATCCCTGGATTTTTGTAGTGTTAATGCAGCCGGTCAGGACTGTAAAAAGGTTTTGTCTGTCCTATGTTTTATATCCTATGTTGCAAGTTTAATGCCTGTCTTCTTCAGTGACTTGACAGGATTTGCTCTTCCCTGCCTTTAGTGTATAGATCAGTTTCTGTAGAGTAGTTTTCTCTTCCTCAGAAGCTCTGGAGATTGACCACAGCTTCACAGTGTAGACAGAGTTTACCATTGCTGCTAGCATGTTATATCCGTTCAGTCAGTGCAATGCACATGCCCCATTGTGATTTCCAGAATTAAGCTAGACTGCAGACTTAGGGGCAGGTGAGGGATTTTTTTCTCAGTCTAATTACCAGAGGTCATGGAATAGGATTTTTTTCCTTTTTAATCTGACCACAGTCACTATCTAAGACTGACTGGCAATGTGCTACCTTCTTTGATTTCTCATGTTCTCTTCCTTCAGCAAATTATAATTGCTACTTTTAAGTTGTTCAATGCAACTGCTGAATTTTTTGCAGGCTACTGATCAGTGCCTGTAGTAGTAGTATTTGAAGTAGAAATTCTGTGAACCCTGCAAAAGTAGAAACCTATTTCATCACGGTATATGGTTTTACAGGTCTTGACACAACAACCAGGTGGTGCCCGTAAATCAAATGTTCGTAGGTCTTTAAATTTAATGGAATTATCTGACAACCTAACTTACTTATGGCTTCCTGCAAGCTTAGAAGAATCAAATTCTGTTTTCCTGGAAAAATCTTGAGACATTCAGTGGAATGCAAACAATTTGTTCTCAGTCCTTGGAAATTTTCACCAACTGAAAATACAGAATAGTTTCTTTCTTGAAAAATAGAAACAATCTCTTTCCTGCAGTTCATTCTGTAATTGGTGATGAAAAAGTTAATATAAGTAGAATCTTGGTCCTGCTTATTAGCTGTGCCTTTGATGGTGATATAGGCAGAGCTAGCAAGTGCCATGGTACTGTCTCAGGGACCCTAGAGCCCCATAGTCCAGATACCACTTGATGGCATCAAGGTGTTGAGAAGACAATGGACACATGTCAGAAGACCCAGCTCATTGAAAAATCTGCCTACATCCCTTAACTGCAAAGAGTTAAGCATAGCTTAGCTTCAAACAAGGGAGTAAAAGTGGAAACTGCTTTTTCCAAATCTTAAAGATATTTTCATCATGTCATATACATAGGAGCAAGTCATCTGGACTTTTTTTTTACCCCTTATTCCTCAAAACCTGACCAAAGCCTTGGTTGTCACTCTTTTTCCAGAATTAATCCTATAGTCGTTGTAGCGATGACACACTGTCTCTTCTGTGTTGGAATCTTTTTTTCAGTTTGTATATCTTAAGTAGAGAGATAATTCAGGAAGAAATAATGACAAAAAAAAGGATACTTATCCTTCAGTGTCTGCCTATATCTACAATTAATCTTAAAAACAAAAACAATCCACAACCTCTTAAATCTTGAATTGATGATTAAAATTTCTTGCAGTCATCAATTTCTTATGGCAGAATACCCAACAACATTGGATATGGGTGGAAACTTGCAAGACAGGGTTTTTTTATGACAGGTGTAAATATGCTTCCTTTCCTTAAGTGCTCACAAATATCACAGTAAAACGTTGACAAGTTCGACAGGACCGTATTTATACTAGGGTGATAAAAATACAGCTTATTAAGTGCTCTAAAGCCAGGGGCACATTTCTTTGGAGAAAAGAATGCAAAGACAATGTGAGTTGGACTGATCAATGAGGTCTTCTGTTCAGAGTCAGCTCAAAAGGAATGGATACTGCAGTAGTTTTTGTTCTCCAAGTTGGGGAACTGCCCAAATAGCATCTTTCCTTCCTCCCCCCCACCCCCCCCAACATGTCAGCAACACAGCCATTTTAAATTACTTCAAACCACTGTTAAATCTCTACCAACATGTCCAAAATAATTTTCTCCAAACAACTTTCAGCTGCCCTTTTGAAGTCACAGCAGCACTATAGAGGGGAAAAGCTCTAACTCCTGCTTGTGCTCCTGTGAGTCATGCAATGCTTCAAGGCGTTTATTTTTCTGAGAAAGTATTTCAGTTTGCCTCTTATGGTTAAGACATATTTACCACCAAATTGTGTGAGCTAGAACTGAGTTTCTTCAGCAGCTAATGTCCCTAGCAATCTAATCAAGGAATTGAAAGTGTCACCAATACAGCAGACTTTCATTCTGCTAAGGATTTATTCATAGTATTTGCTGTTAAAACATTGCAGATCCACTAGATATTTTATTGATTTTTCTTTAAAAATCATACTATGCAAAGAGAAAGACCTTGATCTTAATCTTTAAAACAAGTAATTTAAGTCATTGAATTTTTTTAAAAAGTGTTTTGAGTAATACCAGCCATTTTTTAGTAACAATCCACAACTTGCAGAGCAGAAACAACTTTATATATTTCCTAGAAAATAGCCATGTTATCGAAAAAAGGAAGAATATGATGTTGAATGTCAGTGACCATTAACAGTGGGATTTCTTTAAATACAACTGTCTAACAATTCAAGGATTAGATTAGTAGATGTTTTTCTCTGTACTTCTAGGAGAGAAGTTGCTTGTTTTATGGCACAGTGCAGGCAGCTATAAATCACACCCAAGGGTTAGCAGTGGAGAGCCTTTAGACCACTGATGTTACGTGGGTGACTCACTTTTTCCTGCAGGATATGCATCTGTCCATGTGCTACTGGCACAACACTGTTCAGGCAGTAAAATACATGTTTTTTAAATGTTGTCATAAGAGACCTGGTTGCTCCAACCCAGGTCTATGTAAAGTCCCAGTGTACTCATGATCAAGGCAGAGGCTGAGCACCACAGAGGACTGAGTACAGAAAAGAGTTTAACGTATCAGATGACATGAAATGCCTGTGGTGGCAAAGGCATTCATGTTAATCACAAGAGTATCATTGCCTGCATTTCTGGAGGATGCAGATAGTCAGTCTCTAAGCAGTAAGACATTAAAGGGGAAGACACTGAAGGATTCTGATATCCACATTCCTTCCTAATATTTTTCCTTTTCCAGAAGATCATTTACCAATTACATTAGCCACAAAGCAATACCTGCAACTACTGCTATTTTGACTAGTATTTGTAAGTCAACAAGAGAATAAATAAGCACAAGCAAATATATTTCTCTACTCACTTGATTTGGAAGGTTTTAGGTCACATCTGCTTCCATCAACTTCTACCGCGTTCAGACACTAAACCATCTGGGACATATTGAGAAAGATATACTCAAGGGAATTCTTAGAGAGGAATGTCATAAAGTGGGCCACTCACTAAACCTTTTCAGTGGAAAACTAAGCAGAAATTGGCCTATATGATAGAGAAGGATGAAATATGTTTGGATGAGTGACACTGCATCAGAGTGTGGATCTGAAGGTAGGAGTGTGCAGAAAGCATAGCTCACAACCTCCTGCAAGTAATTACATTGACTTGCTACTGGGGGAAGCATGCTTTCTAATTATTTCCTATATCTTACGGAGTTTCAGTTTGAATTATTGACTCATTCTCCACTTTTCTTTTTTGCAGATAAAATTTTGAGAATTTTTTTCCTTGCTACCTACAAGGTAGATGGATATTCACAGTAAACTAATATTTAAAGCTGCCTTCCTTGTCATTGCAATCTGTTGCAGATGTGCATTTTCCTTCAAGAGAGAAGCAATTATAAACTTAAACTATATTAAAAAGTTCAGTGGTAAATGCAACAGTGTTTAAACAAGATGGCAAGGTACACTCGATTATTTACTTCATAGATGACAGGGATAGACAAAACTCTCAGGGAGACCCTTCCATTGAGTTGTGAAGTTCAGAAAGGACCCTAATTCTTCCTAAACTACTTCTCTGAGGAGAATTGAGGTGTGTCTGCATTTGGATTTCATTCCAACTAGGTCAGCTATTGTTTATGTTTATAAATTATTGTTTATGTCGAAACGATTATTTATACACAATCAATCCTTTATACCACTTGGTTAAGGTTTCAAAGTTTCAGCATGCTTGGTTAAAATTCACTTACTAAGTACCTGATGTGATAAGGAGTCTCTCAAACTTGAGCAGTTGTCTTGAGAAGCACAGGGATCCTGTTCCCTACTCAAGGGGAGCTCCAGCTGGGCAGCCCACTGCCATGCAGGAAGAACACTGCCATGCCAACACTGACAATTACACAACAGGTAGTGCACTTTCTCATGTTCAATAGCAATGATACTGTTTAATTCTCAGGACCTTATCAGTATTTAAGATACAAGACAAGAATATTAACAAATATGACAAATATATATAAAAAGCCTGAAATTAAGGAAAAAAAAATATAGATACTGCCTTGCCAATTTGTTCCATATTTTCAACAGCCATCAATCTGAAATGTCAATCTGAAATGAATCATTGGGAATCAAGCAAGAAAGACAGGCCACACAAAACTTTGAATGTATTAGGCCTTAAACTAAAATACTGTTGGCAGTTCAAATATTCTCACCAGTAATCCTTCCTCATCTTTATCATACATGTTCAATAACAGAAAAGAAATAAATGTCATTATATTAGGTACCAAATCTATCAGGAGGTGCTATCCTACTGTATTATAGCAACAATTTAGAAAAAGTGATGTTTGTAAAGTGATGTCTTATTTTTTAAAAAGCCACTGTGATTTGGGGCTAGTGAAGGATGTAAGGGAAGGTGACTTTATTAACAGCAAGACTTAGGTGTAGATTACCAGGTGGGACCACTGCCACCAAGTGGAAGTAAGATCTGTGTCCGTTCACATCAGAGGTCCATCACATTCTGTTTCAGTGAGTTTACTGCAAAAGCTAATCCAATTTTTATACAACTGCAAACGCACTATCCCTTGGGGCATAGATACAGGAAAACTGTAAACAGTCTGTCTCTGGGGGTATAGATATGGGATCAGGGATTCCCCAAAATTCTGTCAATAGGAAGTTTATTTGCATAGGCAGAGACACATTTATATTTAGTTGGGCTAATGTAACTGCCTTTCATTACCATATAATTATTTTTATAATCCTGCTCATTTCTTGGTTTTTATTTCTTGCAACAGCGAGTAGGTCTCACTAGATACTAAGCATGTTAAATAATAATTTTGAAAAACTTTAATCTGCTTCTCCTTTGGACTTCATCAAGTTCCATTGCTTACATTATGTAAATGCTCACAACATATATTAAATTTTTCATTTCAATTTGCATTAATCACTGCATAGGTCAGAATTCAATTGCATTTGTTAACATATTGTCCATTCACATTGTTAGCAATGCTTTTTGCTCATGTTCATGTGTAGAAATTTTGGGTTCTAACTAGAATAACTTGGGAACATGTATATTACTGTACTGTGTTCTGCTACAGACTCTCTTTGTCATCTTGAATGAATGACCTACTCTATTAAATTCATTGTTTCTGTCAGCATCCATCCATTATAAATTGGGAATAAAATTTCCCCATATCAGAATGGTTGATGCCAGGATAAAATTTCTAAGTGTCAGTGAAATTTTGAGAGCCTTTTTAGTAGGCAAGGACTTGAAAAAATCTTTTGAATAAAATGAATCAACTAATAAGAACAGGTGTTCAGTAGATGGATAGATGAACTCATAGACCTCAATATAATTTTCCTTATCAAACTCATTAACTTCTTTCCCAATGAAGCCAGCACTGTAAAAATAGGACTATTATCTAAATTAGTTTTCAAAAAAAATCAGAAATTAACATGATTTTGTTCAGAAGCCGAGACGTATTTTCTTGCTAAAACTAAAAAAATACTGATGTACTGTTGGTACATACACACCACATCTCACTGAAACATTTAGCATATGCCTAAATTGTGACAGAATTTTGATTCAGACCTGCTTGGGGAGCTAATTCATCCATGGATAATCACCACTCCCTGCAGGTTGATCTGCTCATTTCATGTTAAAAAGAGGGTCACTCTGCAAATGCACAGCATTAATCCCTTTTTATTTCTTGCAGGGTGTGTTAAGAACTGCAAATACCAGAGAGCTGAAATATTTGAGCAGATTATACTTTTTTTACCCTTCCAAATCTTTTAAGTTGTAGTTTTAAGGAAAGAGCCTTTTTCTTTACAGAGACCACAGAGGTTCTTCTACTGGGTAGAGTTGTTCTGTGAAACTTCTTCACAATTAAATCTGCATATGGATCCATCACCTTAATTGTGTGCATTAGAGAAAGTAAAGTGACAGAAATGTCTCCAATATGGAGCTAAAGGGGTCATGGTGGAATAATTCTGTTTTTATGCACATCTAAACAGTTGCTTTTCTTCTGCTTGTACAAAAGACTTTAGGGATAGGTCTTAGATTGAACTTTTTCCTTACTTTTTCAGACATTCCTTCAAACTAGATCTTTCCTCAGAAAGCTTATTGCTTAAAGTGAATTAATTGGCTGAATGTGAAATGAAGCCTGCTTCTAAAGCCACAGTGTATGCACTGCTTTTCCACACAGTAAAGGCTGACAAGCACATAGAAATTTATCACAATTCATACAATATTTCTACTTATGGCCCTCCATTTTCAAGGGATCTGTTATCACTAGAGAATTTCAGACTATACATGGAAATATAAAAATGCAACTCTCAAACATCACAGGCTTCCAAAAACCAAGGATGGATTATTTTTAATAATGCTAAGCTAAGTCTGTGTGATAATTGGAACTGGAAACGACCCCAGGAGATTCCATCCTTCTGCTTCTGGGCAGTACTTGCTATGTCTACATCACTCCTGATAGATGTCCTTAAAAATAGAAAATGTGGAATATTCCCCATATTCCCCTTCTCAGCCAGATGAGTTTTCACGGATCTTGCCATTTAGGAGCTTTTTTAACTTGATTCAGCTAGGTTAATAGCTATTATGTCTTGTCTAATTTAATATTGCATATTGTGAAAAAATTTTCTGCAGCTGACATTCTAAATACTTGTAAACCAGAATAATTTTTCTACTTAATCTTATTTTGTCAAGACTAGACAATCCCAGTTCCTCCAGCTGCTTCTTAGAGGTAGTGTTTGTAAGATCTCAGCATATCATGGATGCTTTGTCCTGGACTCTCTGTTAACATGCATCTGGACACAGAGCTCTAGCTGAGGTCTAACTGTGCTGGGCAGAGCAGGCTTGCACTTTGTACTGAGGCTATTTAATGTGCTTTGAGTCCTGTCCTATTTCTCTGCCTTCTTGACAGAACCTTAACCCATGGCAAGGGAGAGACTAGATTTGCAGTAGTCCATGGATACTTTTCCTCAACATTATTTACTTGCTTTATCATTCTCATTTCTGATATTGTTACTGACTTTTCCTAAAATTAAAATTTGTACCTTATTTTATTTGGATTGAATTTCATTTTGATTTTTTCATATAATCCTTTTAGTTGTTAGGAGATTCTGATTTCTAGTTCTACAGCATCCTCATGTCAGTCTCAGATCAGGGTCAAGGGCAGATTTCATGAGAGTTCTTTCCATTCTGTCTTCCAAGATATTAATGAAACATCAAGGACAGTGGTGTCTGGATCCCTCCCCACCAAGTCTTCCTCTTTTGTAGAGAGCTTAAGTGCATTCTGTGGCGTCCCAGCACCCCAATCTCTTGAATGGAAAGGCAAATAAGAGGTGCATGTTTCAGTTCAAAACTGTTAAATTTCTTACCATCAATCTGTCATGTTCTTTTCCAGTTTGGTTGTTAAGTTCGGTATGCTTTTCAAACTTGCACATACTTTTCATTTTAGTCATAAATGTTGGGAATTAAATTGTGCAGGCATATATTAAATATTTCCAACATTTTCAGGTTTTAGATTCACTGGAAATGGTTGACTATTTTTCATGTAGTATTTATTTCAATAATCTCTCAGCAACTTTTTGAAAAAAAAACATGTGAATATATGAATGCAACCAAATTTCCACACAATAAGTTATTTCTGTCTGTACATAGATACATTACTACATTGTCATTGAAGATCATAAAATGACCTTTAGTGATAAATCTAAGTCCTCCTTTATTGAAAGAATTTTACTTTGTGCTAAATCTCTAATTAGATTCTTTGTCATGAAACTTTAACAATTGTGAACTGCATAGCTTTCACATTGCTTTTGCATTCACCACCCTGCATGCATATTTTAATTTTTCATATTTCAGAAAGCAGTAACTATTCTATTAATATTGCATTAAACATGTGTTCTATAAGCTTTTAGGAGCATATTACCCTTGTTCCTGGGCAATAGACTCCAGGGGCATATGCAGAAAATGAGCCTATCTTCAATATGGTTTTGTTCATCCACAAGTTTGTTTTCAAGGAAATAGTGCTAGAACTCACTTGGGATTGCTAAAAAGCCTCGCTTTTGATCCTCTAAGGATAGATGACAAGTTTGTAGTTCCTGAAAGAGGTATTTATGTTGTACAGAACAGGGATATAATGCTTTCAGAAAGCAAACTCACAGCCCTATAGAAAGACAGAGGTTGACCACCACACAGCAGTTTGTCCAGGAGGAGGCTGTGGGAAACCCTACTGAAAACCTTGGAGAAATGCAGGTGGACAATGTCCCCGCACTGACTGAGCAGGTTCATTCGTCACAGAAGGCAATCAAGTTTGTCAAGCAAGATTTGCCTTTGGTGAATTCAAAAGTTTTTCCCAATCTTGGGCTTCATCTTACCTATTATAGCCCCCAGGAGGATTCACTTAATAACTTTCCCGGGGACTGGAGTAAGGCTGATATGTCCATAATCTCCTGGCTCATCCATTGGAAATCCTCCATTTGTCAATCCAAGGACTAGGTGGAAAAAAGTGTTCACTGGTAAACGGCTCCAGGTCTTCTAAGGGTACTTTGGAATACACTAGGACTTCCTAATCCCTTACACTACTTAGTGCAGAGACCTCCTGACACCTGCCAAGTTGCTTATATTCATGTTCATGTCACTTGAAGAACATGATCCAATAAATAGATGTTGCCAGATGACAAATACTGAAGAGCAGCCTCTCCAAAAGACTGGTGGTATTTCTCCTTCCCTTAACTTTATCAAGTATTCAGTGATTATATCATTGCCACAAAGTCAAAAGACACATTTTTCTAAATTTACTGTTTCTCAGGTGGATACTGTTACTACTGCTAGTATTTTTTTCCAGGCTGATTGTAATCCTGATGTCCCATCTTGGCCATGACCACGTAGATGGAGAGCTGTGTTTCTTTGCTCGCTCTGTGTTTTGCCAGGGCACGCTGAAAAAACTGAAACTGTTTCTGAGATGTCATCTTGGGAAATCCAAATGTTCAAATAGGAGAGGAAGGAATTGAAGCCAAGTCTCACAACACCTTAGTTCTTTGTCTGTCAGTAACCTCCTATGGCTGCCATAGCCAGCTCCATGAAAGTATTTGGGGTTAAGGTTGCTAAGTAAAGTCAAAAATCGTTCTGTGGCCTGATTTAGCTCCTAATCCTTGGTGAGAAACTAGTTCTGGAAGACATATACCTCTTCCTGATTTTTGATGGAGAAATCTGAGTGCCTTAGTGCTCTAGTCTTATTAAGGAGATTTAGGCTGCATGTTCTTCCTACTGTTAATAAAAGCACATATTCACAGCAGGACCACCAAGTCCTAGGTGTCTGGAATTTCAAGGCCAGATATTGACTTGAAAATTCCACCTTTTTAGATAAGAATTATGTATTCAGATATCTGCAGAATTTCAAGATTGTTATCCTAAGTGTTGAGAACTGCAGTTTTCAGTAATACAATGCATGTGTTTTGTTGACTGGATTCTGATGATTGTCCATTTCACAAAAGGTTTGTTTTTTTTTTCTAAATTTAAAAACTTAAACTAATTAACTACTTTCTGATTAAATTCATTTCATGGGAAAATGTTGCTTAGCCCAGTATGCTTTGTCAGAAATATATTGTTTAACAAAATTGATTCAGGGCAAGGCAGTTTTCCCCCAGTTTCCTGAATCACCTCAGTATCCCATATTTTCAGACAGATCTGCACTGCACTGGGATAATGGTATGATGATTTCAGTGTCCCCATTCCCAAGCCATCTTCTGGTAGCCACAGGTCCCAGCAGGTTAGAGACAGGTTAGAGGCCTGGAAATCCTGATGTCTCTTCTCTCCGGTTGTTACTCTGGTGCTTTTCAGAAAGACCTCCATATAGGCTCCTCCAAGACCAGAGTACATGGATTTCTGACTCCACCTGTCCGGGGGGGAAGTGCCAGAGTCCCAGCATCCATGGTTTGGGTGCACTTTGCCATGCCAGAGGTCTCCAAGGAGCCAGGACTTAACTAGAGACACAAACCACACAATCCCAGTTTACTTTCGTGGCATTGCTTTTCATGTAAAGTTTAATTCTACAAAGAGCAGAAATGAGGAACAGACAGGAATTTCAGTTTCAGTGAGCATACACACACCAGTAGTCATATCTGAAACAGTGTATCAGCACCAAAATTTCATCCAAATTTCTGGCTCCCAGGGAAATTAGGAAAATTTTTTGTCCAGATTATTTGCTTGTCCTGTCTATTCAGCTTAGACCAGAAGAAATGGAACAAATAAACACCACAGAAAACCATTCTACCTTCATCTCCTTGAGCTTTATCTGAAGCCTAGACTCATAAAGTTTCTCAAAGCTATAAACAGAATTGACTGTTTTATCTAGATGGATTTTTAAGTGTATAAAGCACATTCTTTAAAGGCATTCTAAAAGCCATGTTACTCAGGAAATGACAGGGTTTGTTTTGCAACATTTTATACATATACATTAGAAGGTTGTGTCCATTCAAACGAGAAGTGGCAGGGCAATTAAAATACAATTTTAAAATAACTTTTCCACATATATAAGGAAATAATAAACCTGAGCTCCCCTATCTTAAAAACATTAATTTTCAATTCTGTACTCTTATAGTTTCAAAATAATGAAAATTGCCACTTACATCTTCCAGAAGAGTGAAAGCATTTTTCTACACAGAGGGTGACTGTATTCACTTGAAAGAATAGAAGGTGATTATATGTTCTGAAAACCACAAATCAGAGCCAGCATATGGAATGATGTGTCTGTGGTGAAGGAAAAAAAATAAAAATGTTCTATCATTTTTTCATGTTAAAAAAATAACAAACCTTAAAATCAGGTTGCATTTACTAAAAAATAAACCAAAAATTAGTAGCATGATTGAAAGGCATAAGTTTTCCTTTTCTTCTATAATGCTATTGTAAAATAATCTACATAACAATTTTATTTCTGAAATTGCAAACTAGATTTTTTATACCAGAACAAAATAGAAAATAAGATCTGTTAATAAACATATTTTTAATGCCAGAAACTAAAAGCTCACTAGAAAAAAGAACTTCCACATTTTGTACAGCATTAGAAGGCAAGGTTTTTGGCAGCCAAGTTGTGCAGTACCCATCTGCAAAAGATGTGCAATCAAATTCTCCTTCATAAATTATGATCAAAAGAATTATCACAATATCACGACTAAATACTAGATTTTCAAAAAATATATTTTATAATACAAGAATCAATTAATTATGAGGGGTTTTTCCAAAATATTGATGATCTGTCACTTTACAGCACAAGCCTTCATTCAGGAAGAATTGATTGGATGTTCTTCCTTTCTACAATGCCAGCAGAAATCAGCTTGCAATTCAGCCACTCTTCTAAAGCTTCAATAGACCAAACAGAAGGTGACCACCCATCCCTGTGGCACAGCTAACCTAAGGGAAAGTCTTCTTGACTTGTTGGCAATATCAACAACGGCTGTAGTCAAACTTAATCCTGTTTATTACTTTGACTTCATAAAAAATCTACTGCTTGTAGTAAATTGAAATATTCTCCTGAAATTTAAACAATCTTTCAGTGTTTTTGGTGTTGGAAGTCTGATGGACTGGAGCAGTGTCTATGATATGGATGAGCATAGTTTCGTTGGTTTCCCTGATCTAACTTCTATCCACTGTACCTACTTCAATTTTTTTAGCTCTTATGCAATAGCTTACTTAAAAATACTTTGAAGCATGAATCAACTTCTCCTCTGGCATTAGTACTAATCTCTAACACACTTGGGGCCATACTCCCTTTTTCAGAGTCTGTTGCTGAAATTATTCTTATGTCTATTCAAAGTATGGGAAGCTTAGCACTAGGCAGCCTGATTTGTTTAGCACACTCTTGAATCTAAATGCCAGCACAATTGCAGATGAGCTTAACAGACCTATTTGCAAAGAAATTTAATGAAGAGTTTGTTAAGAGAATGGTACAAGGTACATTGCATCTGGAGAAAATTATAAGAGTAAAAAAAAGTGCAAAATTCCTTCTTTACATCATATAAAATCTGTAGAATTGTATTTATTTTTAAAGGAGTGTGTGTTTTACTCTTGTTTATTAGCTATAGAATTAGATGATTGCTAAATAATTTATAAGTAATTTATATATAATTTAAAGACTGAAAAACCAAAAAACAGAGGAACTACTATCTTTTGATGATCATACCTTTTAGTCTCACTTTTTTAATTATCAATTTATGGGTAAGCCTTTGCACCATAAAAGAATAAGCTGAAGGGAATAGATACAAGATTCATTACATTTCCAAAACTGGTGGGCTCTCAGATGGCATGAAAGGAAATACAAAAACCTTATATACAAGGGAAATACAAGGGAATTGGACACGGTATTTTTTGATACTTTGAGCTCTGTGAAGGTTTTCCTAAGTAGGCACTATTCAGAATTACGCTGACAGTCACTGATCAAAAGATACAGTAACATTTATGATGCCAAATGCCTAATGCAGTATAATTCATGGCAGAAGCACTGAATCAGATCTACACTTCAATAAATCACATGAGAATCTGGTGCAATCAGAGGAAGGTGACACTCCTGAGTATATTCCACCTCAGGCTTTTCTGTAAAGCAACTAAGCTATAGATAGGTATGAAAAAAATTGTCACCATCCTGGATGGTGACATCCTGTAAGGATACATTTCATGTATCCTTAGAAGAATTCTGGAGCAGAATGGAAATCAGCATGATTTTTTAAAATAATCTCATGCTGATCCAGTGTAATGGCAACAAATGTACCCTTAGCTGAAACAGTTGATCTTGTTTTTCTATTACTATCTCACACTGCTGCTTATGTCCCAGAATTTTACTGCTGATGTTACTTTGGGGATTTTTGTTCACTTTTTGTTTGAGCTGTGGCAAATACTGAGACACAGGGCTCAAAACTGATTCAGTTGAAATGGAAAGGGTCTTGCTGTGTGTCCATTAAAAGATCTTTCAAGATTCATGGCATATACACCAAAACACAAGTACTAAAATTACCTCCCTCCAACAGACTCAATTACAATCAAATCAATCCTTTAGCGTTAAGAGAGTTTCTGTGCATTATAATGAGCACTTTATTGGAAAGAGTAAAAATATGGAAAAATATCAAATGAGTAATCAGTATTTAGCCCAAACAGTAAAACAGTACCAGGCTGAAAGAGTAGGTAATAAATAACAAATCAATAATCAGACAAAAAAGCTGAAACAGTTTGACAGGGCCAAAAAAAGTAGTTCAAAAACAATGGCATGTGCCTGTCTAGGAGATACATATTAGCCAAGCCTGAGTTCCATATATAGTGGCAAAGAATAATCACCTACTGAACTAACCTGCTCGGACACTGGTTTTAGTAGGCTTATTCTGAACAGTAGTGTTTCATGTTGTGCTGGCATTTGGAGAGTCAGTGATGGTATTTGAAATGCAGCACAGATATAATCCATGACGTACCCTGTAGTCTTGACCCCCAGAGATGTGTTAATCCTCTCCCCACCAGTGCTACCAAGTTTTCTTTCAAGAAATAAACTGTAGGAGATAGACTCTGATACCTGAGCCTCGTCACAGCATGCATTCAGGAAATGTCCTTGGCCCCTCTGACTGGACATGTCCAGTGGATAGAGGAAAAGAAATGTTAGGAAGCTGATCTGTATCACAGCTGCAGATCTATTCAGTGATGGACACTGTAAGGGTGATACAGAGTTCCTCAAACCTGTTTCTTCTTTCTTAGTCAGAGTGATGCTACCTGTGTTTCAAATTGTGTTATCCCAAGGCAGTTCACAGAAATGTAGCCACATTATTTCAGTGTCACTGCTCCTAGTCAGACACCAATATACCTGCTGACTGTGATGAAACTCGTGTCCTCATGCTGGAAATGTTTTGTTTTTCTCTACACCTTGTTTCATCTCAGATCAGGAGTGTTTCACCTTGTTTGTAGGGAGAACAATAAAGATACTACATAGGTGAGGTATAGCTAGACAGCAGAGCAAGGACAGCACAGAGGCCCAGTACAGCTGGCAGCTGTTTTCTCTGTTACCATGCTGTCAGAGACTGCATTAGTTTATGCCTCAAACATTTTGATATAAAGTTTTGCTTATTATAACAAAAACCATATAAAGAAATTATAGCCAAAGAAGCCTCCCTGAAGATACCTGACTGGGACTTTGGACTGAAAGTCAAATTGCTGAGATTAAATAAAGGGAAAATCCATTCTTCAATCACTAGAAACAAACAAGTAAACAAGAAGAATGTGAGCCAAACCCAGAAGCCATGCTACAAATCAGGGTGTGGGAGGCCATAGCCCACAGACCCATTTGCTGGGAGCGGGTTTGCGCACATTACCCCCCCAACCGAGGAAGGGGGAGGAAGTCTCGGTGTATTGCAACCTCTGCTCAGGGGCAGTGAACCCATCCTCCCTGACAAAAACTGGCTATGGAACCCCCAGCTTGGGAAGGCCACATCCATGGGTCCCATTCACATAAGGGGCAGCTGAATCCACCAAAGGCCCCTGCAAGGTGCCCCCCAGAGTCATTCCTGAAGCTTTGCACCACAGGACTGCATGTAATGCAATAAATGTGGAGTGTGTTTTAAGAGACAATGGGAAACTCCTCCCCTCAGGGAGATGCTTGGATTTTCCTACCTGAGTGCAGATTAACCCATCCTGAGTATATTATATACATGTATATTAACCTGGCCGCAGTGTATATTAACCCATCAGATTCTGTGCTTTTCAGAGGCACCTTCACCACCAAGAAACCAGCTGGAGAGGATCAGTGATGAATCATTGGGATCCATGGAGTGGTGTATTTTCCTTATTCTATAGCTGTTACTCTCCTTCTGTCCCCCACCACCTATTTCCTATTTCTTTCTCTCTCTCTCTCTCTCTCTCTCCTATTTACTATGAAATAAAACACATATTATTGTCACTGTCATATGGTCTCGTTTGCTCCTTAATTCAGGCAGAGGCATTTCAAAGAACCTTAGTAATCAGATTCTGACACATGCCAGAGAGGAGAAACATGAGAGGCTTCATCAGATGGGTGTGAGTATCCTTCTGTCTTTCCACTTGTCTGGCAAGTGTGAAGGAGCCAGACTCACTCATGTCCACTGCCTGTGCGGACACATGTGCGTGTTCTGTTGCTCAGTCACAGTAAGCATAATTACACACATAAATAAAGTATAAACCATAATAATAATAAAGTATGGAACCATGCTGGAAATGCAAAAAGAAGGAATGTGTCTGACTTGAGATCAGAAAGCTGCTGGCAGAAGGCCTTTCTTGGGGGTTCAGAGTATACTTGTTTTTGTTTCTTTAGATAGCTCCAAGCTAAAAGTAGCATAACTTACAAGTTTGCTAGCAACAAGGTTCTCTCCTACCAGCTTGTGCTGTGACTTTGGAAACTCCAGACTCAGCCTAAACTCCACTGAGATATCACCAACAGGTTCTCTGGAGGAGTTGACCAGTAATGGCTAAAGCCCACAGCAGTCAATAGAGGCTGGCAATAAACTAGGATCTGCATTCATGAGTGTGTATTCCTTTTCCCCAAGACTTCCATTCTGGGGCAATGTAACACCTACAGCACCGACCCCTGACTATAGACCCTTCCATCATTTGCTTTTCTCTTCCAGGACCTTTTAGTGTTTTGTTTTTTTCCCTTGTTTGTGGCCCAGAGAACTTTCCTAGTTAGGCAGAAAGGAAAATCTCACAAATGGTGCATACATGCCATGCAGTTTCATACAGATAGATTGCACTATATTTACTTCCAAAGCTTTTAAAACTGACTACTATTCATTAGTGTCTACATATGGCTACGCATCCCAGCTTGAACTGTTTGAAATCATCTCCTGAGCACAGGATTTTTCGCCAACCATCAGCACACAACTACCATTTGTCTACGTATGCAGTGCATTCTCCTATAATCAACTTACTGGTGAAATACTGTATATAAATATCCAAATTAATTCTTCCTCAAGACTGGTCTTCAGATTCCACCATATCAGCCAAAAGCTGCTCTGCTCACTATAGTTTTCCACTTGCTAATTAATTAGAGAAAGTCACAAGAAATACCAGCTAAGTATTTTTGGGGGGCTTAATGAATGAGTCTATTAATTTAAGAAGATTTAGCAATTATGCATTCTCTAATATTGATTTCCACTAAATCCTATCTGGAAATTAAGGAGATTGATAATAAAACCTTTTATTCAATTCCACTACAATATATCTAATGAATAAATTGGCTGCATGCACATCCTTAGAATCAGATTCATTTAGCAATAAATGGTGCAACATGAAGGAGCACATTGTAATTGAAATTAAGGAGGGTGAAAAGCAGGTGTAGGCTGAACTCAGTAATATGCTAATCAAGCACAACGGAGAAAGGAAATTTTATGTGGTGTAGTTTTTTTTTTCCTCTGGCATTCAAAGAATTTTATTTTCCAAATTCTTTGCTTATTTTTGTGTAGCCAGGGCCTGTTTGTTGGGTTCCTCAGACTGCTGTTTCACAATGAAAAAAAATTTCATGTACAGAGCAGGACACTATGAGCTGAATTCTGTAGGGCCCAAAAAAAAAAATTACAGATTTAATTTTGAAAGTTGCTGACAACACATTTCTTCTACTTCAGATTGTCTCTTTTTATTCCAAAGCAAAAGAAGAGGGAAATGATTTCATTTATGCAGAAAATGCATCATGGCCCTAAGAGAAAGGAAATAGTAGATGAAAAGATCCCTGAAAACAGAAAAGCTCAAATGCTCAGCCTCCTTCATATTCCAGAATGAAAGCTATAATGGGTTTGTGTAAGACTTAGATCTGTAATCACTTCATTTCAAGAGTGGCAATACAATCCATTCAGATCTTTGGAGAGTGGTCAACACCAAAAATCTCTCATAGCCCAGTTGTAAATTCTTCTTTTCATTTCAGTAAACCTCTCACATCTGAGCAGTCTTTTAGGATAGAGTTGAAACAGTAAATTTTCTTAGTATTTTGTCTCCTAGGAAGCAGGAAACAATTATGTTAATTCTTTAGTGGCTTCTGAACCTTCAGTCAACACATTTTTTTATTTCAATTTTCTTTCTTTTTGATTCGCTCTTAAGTGTCCGCTACCTTTTGACTGCACATATGAAGTTCAAATATCTAGCAGAAAAGATACTAAGGATCTGACTTAAAACCCAAATATGTTAACTCCTTTAAGACTCCCACTGGTTTTAATAAAATTTTGATTAAGCAATGTGATTATTCAAATTAGCTTCTTAAATGTACTGTATAATATATCCTAATTCATTGTATTAAAATTAATCTTTTCTTGCCCAAGGGAAAAAAATACATGTAAGACTCTACAGCCTCTAGCCTTTTTAGACTGAGGTCTTCAGAAACAAAATAATGTCAATATCACAATCAGACATCAAACACCAGAAGTGCAAAAAAATGAAATACTGATTCCCAAATCATTCATTTCCATTATTTTTACTTGTTATTACATTACTATTAATAGAATATGTAATAAAATAACTGTCTTGACAGTAATTCATTTAATGTTAATAATAAAGATTCAAATAATACTAAATTCATAGGGACCATGTCAAAACAACTCATTGTGGCTTGACAGTGTATATACAAGGGCCGCTAAAAGTTAATGATTTCATTCTCAGCAGTCATTTTGTGAAGTAAGAAAATATTACTGTCATTGTAAAGACAGCAGAAAGAAAGTAGGTCATTTTCTGGAGTACAGAGCATAGAATGATAGAGCAAAAATGAGAACTCAGAGAATTTTATAAGCTATTCCTAGGCCTTCCCTGTATATCCATCTAGATGTATATTTCACCATTTGATAGGCCTTAACTTTTTCAGCCCCATATCCCAATCACATATGAAGAGTTGCATCTTACATAGCTTACTAAATAAATGACTGAAATCACAGACACCCTGCATCCTTTAAAAAATTTTGAAATATGTGCATTAGCAAGAGAGCTTAGAACAGCAAATGATGTATGAGATGTGGAGACTATGAAGATAGACCCTTCCCTAGAAGTCGCTCTTCTTTTCCCTTTCTTTACATCCTTGCTCCTTTCAGACCCATTACCATGGAAATAGAGGCATTGACAGAGATCCAAGGACAAGCTGACTGGAGAAAGAAGCAGCACAGAGGAAATGGAAACTGCTAAGCATGGCGGCTGAGAAAGCAAAGGGGTGGTGAAAAGTAGTCTAGAAAGGATGAAATACTGGGGTGTCTGTCACAGGACATGGGAAGACAGGGAATCCATAAAATCAGTCTTTTAACAACAGCCTTACCACACACAACAGCCTGTACCACACACAGGTACTTTATCCTCAGTTCCTCCCTCCAACAACTGCAGCTCTCTCAGGGTGTGAAGAGGAAAAATAACTTTTTCTCTTACAGTGGTTGCAGTTCTTTTAAAAGGCCTCTCAAGCACATTTAGCTTTGCATTTGCATACTCATATACCATATACTGATGCTCAGTCTCACATTTTCTGCAGCTAAGACATGAATTTACAGCAATTCTGGGGGTAGTTATTTTAGTATGATGAAGTCAGCATTATACAGCTGAAAGTGAGAGAAAGCTGCCAAACTTGTATCTTTGATACACCTGAAAGCAAAAATCTCAGAAGAGAAATTTCAGTGTTCTGCTAAGTAGCTCAACAGCTAATAGGTTGGGTAATGTCTGCTCCCTCTGCTCTTTGTGTACCTCATCGAAAACGAAAGGCATATGCAGTTTTTGGAGCAGGGAACAAGTCTGACTTGACTTTGGTGCTGGGGAATGCTCCATTAACAACCTGCAGAATCAGGGTCCCTATACCTATTTCTCAGGTTCCATAGATTCTGTGTCACTTTCTGGGCAGAAATTGGCTTCAAGCAGGAGAAGGAAACTCGGGACTTTCTTCCCTAGAGGTTACAAAATAATCTTGCAGCTAATGTGCTCTTCTCCTCAAGCTGAGAATACAAATTCCTAAATTTCTTGCTTAGAGTTTGGCTTATCAGAGCGTGCATAATCCAATTCATGGTCCATTAGTCAGATTTGGCCCATGGCAGTCTTGTGCCCAGCTTTTTCATTTACAGCTATGAAGCAGAGCTGCTCAGATAGTGAATTCCTCCTGTATGGCTGGATAATCCGCCTCCCTTGGTGAAGAAGTTCTGTTCTCACTTAGAGACAGACCTACTGCCATGCCATATCCAGGGAAGATGAAGCAGGCACCAGCAGACACATGTCTTTTTATGAGTACCCACATAAAACCCGAACTGCTGCTCCCTTGGGCTCCAAGTTAACTGTGCAAAAAGCTGTTCCTCCACAAACCCCTTTCATGAGAAGCTGTGTGCTGTGAATCCTGAGTAGGAGGAGGTGCTCAGGCTAGTTGCATGTGCACAGTGGGAGATTGAGTCTCTGCTGAAGCACTTTGGCTCTGTGTATAGACAGCAGTGAGAGCTGGCACCTCTGAAATGAATTTCCTGAGAGTATTTGATACAGCACTGCATTGCCAAAGTAGCAGTGAGTCCTGGCTTGGTATGTCCCAGATAACTAAAACAGATTACAGCTGCTGAAAGGAAAATTCATTCAGGAATTGAAGAACTCTGGTTTAGCACGAATAACTGAAAAACTAATAAATAAGTTATCTTAAATAAGGTCTCATAAGAGGGAGGAATTCTTCACTCAGTTTCTTAGAAAGAATCTCATTTTACACAGCAAAATATGCAACAGTTCAATTACAAAGGTGAATTGCAACATATTTAAAAATTAACATTAATCATCTCTCACCCAGACCCATTTTTTATCTTTCTCCCAGGATGCGTGCTCTCTAGAAATACTTTAAAAACTGGTTAGCAGAATCAGCTCTTACAGTCTTTAATGTCAATAGGCTTTGAATACCCTATGGAAAAATTATTACAAAGGCAATTTAAAGTTAATCCCTCAGCAACACTTTTGCAAACATCAAATTAGCAGTGATGAGAATGTCTGGGTGATTTTGTCCTGTTTAATCAACAATGCTGGTCTGGAAGACAGCACGAGGTGATGCTGTGCAGGAGGTCTCTGTCTCAGAGCTGTGTGACTGCACAGAAACATTACATCAGTAGACAGGGAAGTGATAAGAACTAACACTTCATTTTCAAAAGATTTTTAACTTTGATTTCCTCTAACATGACAGAGAAATAGCACAGGTCTAAAAATCAACCATGGTCACCTTCAGGTTTATTTTCCACCACTGAAGAAATGCTTTACAAATGTGCAAAGAGTACATAGACTAATGCATATCTTCTTCAATTTTTCTAAAGATCCAGAAAGGTGTATGAAGCCTTTCCTCCCCCAGGACTGCCAGTTACTTTGGGCTAAGACAGTCCCCCAGAAAATGTTGATTTTCAATCATGTTAGGTGAGGAAGGGCATCATATCTGGGACTCTCACTTGACTTCTGGCTTAGAACAAACTTCCTAAGTATATGAGTCACTGGAGTGTTGTATAGAAAGGGAAAAAAAATACAGCAGGAAAAAACCATTGCCAACTCATTTTTTTTGTGGAGTCTACTGCAGTGGGTATATGACTAATGTTTCAAAGTATGAAAGTAGGACTGAATCTCTCTGGAGATTGTGCAAAATTCATTGGGTTTTTTAATTCTGAGTGGTCTTAACTATGAACCAAACTGTGTCAGAACCGCCTGCTCCTAACTGTGCTCCATATTGGAACACTTTCTGCACTTTTGGTGCTTCTCTGTGAGTTGCATTCAGTATTTGAATATCCCAGAGAGTATATTCAACCTACATGTGATTGATTGTGAGAATGGTTTTTAATACTGCTAATGCATGGTCTGGGGCAAGCAGCCTCAAGACTTAGCCTTTAATTCAGGTATTAGCAAAATAAGATAGTAATATGTAATTAACTATTCCACAAGCATATTATGTGGCTTACTTGGTTGATGCTTCTAAGGCACACTTTGGAAATTAAAATACTACATGCACTGAGTATTGTAAAGCATGGAAAAATGTTTGACTTTTTAATTCAGATGGAATGCATGTAACACAATGAAACCATGACTCTTGGCCAGCACACTAGAAATCCTTTGCCATCTTTCATTTGATATGCAAACACTGGATTAAGTTTCCTTTACTTTGGCCAAACCAGCACTCTCAGGAATCATACTGTGTCTCTCCCACAGCTGTAAAATATTCTTCTTCTTATAGAAGAATATCAGGTGGATTTTGGCAGTAAGGTGCCAATACCTGGAGATATTTTAGGTGTACTCTGGGAGCAGATGTCTGTTCAGTTTGTTAACTGCAGAAAACTGAGAAAGAAAAATGATGTAGCATACAGACTTGCAGGTAAACCCTTGAGATGGTAATGGAGAATTTTATTTTGCCACCCCTAACAGTAAAAGAGACTTAAACCTTAATGTTCTCCACAGCAAAAGCAACATACTTATCCCAGCCAACAAGTACAGTTGAACTCCTGATACATGCCACTAATCACACAGGAATATAATTGACATAAATGTTAAAAGAGTGAGAGAAATTTTAAAAACACACCATATATAGACTTAGGTTGCTTATACCCCTGGCTTGTTTTCAATTTCAGGGGGTCGTTTTCTTTTCTTTTCTTTTCTTTTCTTTTCTTTTCTTTTCTTTTCTTTTCTTTTCTTTTCTTTTCTTTTCTTTTCT
>JAYDZK010000113.1:126317186-126330731 GCA_034509185.1 Euphonia xanthogaster
TCTTTTCTTTTCTTTTCTTTTCTTTTCTTTTCTTTTCTTTTCTTTTCTTTTCTTTTCTTTTCTTTTCTTTCTCTTCTCATCTTCTTTTTTATCTCTTTTCGACTTCTTTTCTCTTTCCTTCCTCCCCTCCCCTCCCCTCCTATTTCTCTTCCTCTCTTTTTATCCCTGATTTATGCTTTGATTTGCCAATACCAAGTTTTAGCTACAATGACAGTGTTTAGCTATGAACCTTAACACTGTTGAGTTTTGTGAATGTGCATTCCTTGGTGCTCATTGGCCTTTATATCTATTACAATACCAGAAGCAGAGCAACACAAGATGAATGCAGATATCAATCTGTCAGCAGCCCTCTGCTATCTGCTGACATAATCTATCAGAGTTTACATGGGGATTACAACATGGGATAGAATAAAAAGGAGACAAAGGACGTAGAGAAGCCTGAAGGTGATAATAAAAAATTAATGTATGTCTCCTTGATTTTAGTTGCTAAAAATACACATTGACTTAATTAAGATAAAATTTATTCCTTAGCAGTTGGAATCTTAATCTGTCATTGTTTTATTAGAATGCACCATGAATAGTAAATAGTGGATGACTTTACCTCCCCACAAAAAGAGCAAAGCCATTTGGTTTGAACTCTTGATCCTCTTTGTTTGCTTGTTGTTTTATGTGTGTGTTTTCTTTGTTGACATTATTCATGAGGCTGTGAGACATAATAGAGAACTGGGACTCACCCTGAGTGGTGGTGTCTGATGTCCATTTGGAACAAATTCAAACAACCCAAACAGTCCAGGGAAAACTCCAACTTCTCTTATGATCACCACCTGCCAGGAAGCCAAGCCCAGCTGCAAGGGAAAGGCTCAGCTTGGCAGATTTCCATCACAAGAAAGGTATGGTTTTTCTCAATTTAGTTAACTCATTAAAGATTCTGGCAATGCAAGTCAGCTGATATGCTCCTCAGAACAGAGAAGGTTCCACATTATCAGCATCTAAAAACAAAGACGTTACTGACACTATTTCAAATTGCCATTTGAAAGATCAGGAAAGTCTGTCAAGTAAACAGTTACTTGTTTTGAAATACAGAGATGATATAGTCAAACTTTCACTAGAATTTACATAAGACTGAACTCAACATGCATAGCACCACTTTTAGCCTTGATTCAGCAGAATTTTAGGTACTTATTTAACTTAATGTCTGTACTTCAGTGCAAGTGCTTTGCTGGACAAAAGCCCTTGTGAACATATACGGACTCTTAGAAAGTACCTGAAGGAATCAATCTTTTCTGACACTGAGGCAGATTTTAAATCATGGCTTAGTTCCTGACTAGAGTAACTGCAGATCAGAGAGCTGAAATGTTCAATGACTTAATGTGCTTCATTTCTAATAGCTTCTTGCAGCAACAGTGGACAATGAAAATTATAGGCTTGGTCTGATGGCTGATGATTGCTTGTCCCCTATAAATGTACTGGCTGCAAGCTTGGCCCAGCTGGGAGACAAAAGACAGTGAAATTTAGAAAAGTGCTGTAGGTCAAGGCTGATGTCTTAACATGGTTCTAGCTCACCTTTCATTCTCCAGGATCACTGGAGATTTCTTATATTCCATATTCCAAATCTTCCATATTTCTTCTCTTGCCCATGGGCATGCTCAAACACTAACAAATTAAAACTTTCTTTAGCTGCTTAGATGGCAACTATTGCAGCTGAGCTAAGCTTGTCAGCTTCTACAGTTGTCTTTATATTGACATTCATTTTAATGGCTACTTATACTTTGAAGTCTAAAAATTTAAGCCAATCACCTCAGTTACATAGTTATTGTCTGAAAATATATTTTTCATGCCTCTGGTACCTCCCAACCCAGAGAGAAAAAGGTAAGCATCTTAAATTCACTTGAAATCTTATCAAAGAAATCCTAATTTAAATGCAATAACCTCCTCTTTCAATGCTACATAGGTATAGCTGACTCCCAGCCATCTTGTAAGCTCCTGCAGTTGGAAAAGCAAATGTCTATTATCTGTGTAATTGGCTTTGTCTTCCATCTCGAATAGTGTGAAGTGGAAAGGGTTAGCCGGTCTTTTATCCAGATCTGACATAATCAGTGCCTTTCAGAGACAACTTTCCACGTGGACATTGCCATCTCTTGAGATCAAATAATTATTTTCTCAGAAAGAGCTATTATAGTATATTGGATATGTACAAAACATCTTCAGAAACAACCTGACAAAGTCCCAGTAGACTCGTATTTGCTGCAGTAAATTATTTGTATTTATCTTCTGCTTAAAACTGAAAGGGTTTTATACCAAAACCCTGAATATTTTATTTTCGTTTGAGGAGTTGATAACTGTATTCATGCAGTTATGAACTTGATTCAAAACAAACAGAAAATTTCACAAGTCAGAAATTTTTTGTGGACATGCAGGTTTAGATGCTGAAGCTGGAGCTTCAGGACTTATGTTGGAGCTTTACTCCAACATAAAGGAGAGCTGCCCTTACCTAGACAACTTTCTTTCTTCCCTAATCTGAACCACAAACTCCTGCTGCCCTTTTGCAACCCACTCTGAATGCTAAACTGAACCAAGAAAATAATTATGTTGAAAAACACCCTGGGAAATGGAAGGAGGCTGTGAGACATTATGGAGCAATTCTTTTCATTCAGATTAGTTCCCTGAACAAGGCCGATCCTTAAGTCCAACAGAAAGACATGGCTGGAGATGAGACAGAGGGTAGGATTGATTGTCTCATATAATTTAGACTGGTGATTACATAATTGTTATCAATAATTAATTGTGATTACATTGCTATCAATATTATTGCTGTAGATATTAAAAGTAGGGGGCTTTTCTGTAGCTTATGATTTTCTTAGATTCTAATTCAGCAAGATATTTAAGTAAGCACCTAACCTAAGGTTGCATGTTAAAGCAATACTCTAGTATTTCTGTTTATTAGTTGACTTCCTGAAGTGTCAGATGCAGGGGAACTGTTCTTCTTTTTAACTGTTTCACTTAAAAATATTTAGCTATTTTAAAGAAAGTATTTATTGTTGCTAGGAAATATTGTTTATGAGCTTTTTACTAAGCAGCTACAGCACCTCAGGGAAGAAAAAAAGAGACATAAGCTTGGCAAAGAGTAAAATTCCAGGTAAGATTTGTGGTTTTATTAGCCCCAAAAGAGTTGTATGTGATTTAACTAACTTATACAATATATAAAGGACTTCGTACAGGGGCCGTGGAGTATATTAGATGATAAAATTGACTTCTTCTGCTTTTCCAATAGTGCTGACACCAGTAGATAAACAAACTTAGACTCACATGTCTTGATGCACAAGGAAGAATACAGCACATTAAGGAGGATGGAGGCCTCAGAAGTGCTTTCCTAGCATAATAGCTAGTAAGATAGGATGCTGTTGTAATTTCCTTCTTCATCCTCAGTGGGAATACATGTGAGAGCCTAACATGTTGTTGTAAGGAAGACATGCAGCTTCCCAAAGGACACCTGAGAAATCTGCAGAATCAGCATTTTCCAAGATGCTTTGCTTTCTTAATGGAATGGACGAATATTGCAAATCTGTGGGGCGTGGATAAACAAGACAGGGTCATGCCTGGATGGCTGCACACATTTCATGATATGTTGTGCAGGGCTGTTATCCAGACAGTAGATGAATCAGGACATATTTCTTCATCCATTTTTCTTTCATAAATACTTTGTAAAACAATCCTTGAAACCAGCTGAGCAAGCATCATCATGGCAGAAATGGAAACTCAACATGTTGCCTTTCTAACCTTAACAGTGGCCATTTGCATGTATTGTTGCAGGGTGGCCCTTCTTACATTCAGCCACATTGATTTTATCTCAAAAGAGACATACTATGCAGAAATTCCCAAAAGGTCTGTTCTATATCTCCCTTCTCCTCTTTCTTATCTCACAGATTTCATGTCATTCTATGTCTTGATCTTCACACTTTTTTTTTCATTTTTTCTCCAAAGAAATTGCCCAAGTTTATATTTATTTCTTATACTAATCATATATTATTCTATTCTTATCTAATTAAAAAATGTTTCCCTGCTTAGTATACAGGCACTAAACTATGCCCTGTCTCCCTTCCACAAGATAGCTGCACTCTCTGACCTACAAGCACAACTGCTGCTTAACCTAGTTCTGTCAGAATGATTTGTAAAATCCTTGCTGAGAAGTGTTTTAGTAGGTTTTTAAAACCAAATTCTTTTGACAGAATCGGGCTGGAGACAGCTACACATGCAGTTATACTGGCAAATCTGAAGGGAGAGTGGAACCTTCGGGGAAGGGAGAAGGGAGTGGCTGGTGAGGAGCCCTCTACGTTGTCTCCATGCTTGCACTATCCACCTATTAGTACCCTTGCTAATCAAATTGTCCTAACTTTCCCTCTTTTTCCCAAAATGACAGATCTGCAATATAAAACCATGATGCTCTCACTCTATTAGACTGTCTAATCCTGCATTTTTATTTTCTCAGCTGATTTTCCTCATTCCCATCTTTTCCTCATTCTATGGAAATTTCATTATGGTTCTGTACTGACCAGTCCTTCTTTCTAAAAATTTGGGTCTTCATTTACATCTCTTCTGTAGTCCCTTTCTCAAAGCAGTTTCTCCCCAAATCTTATTGGATGAGCTCTTTAATTTGCCTTGTTCTAATTAAATTGTGAACTCTTTGGGTGAATGAACATGACTGAAGTGCTTTTAGTGTGCTGGTCTGCCAAGTCATAATAACAGCAATAATCAACAGGGTTCCGAAGTTTGAGCACAGGATAATATGCCATGCTGCAGAAAGTAAGCTGATAAAAAGAATATTTATTAAAAAATTAAAGGAAGAAGGCATGCAGCATTGAGCAATTTAGGAAATTCAGAACACCCAACAGTCACTGACATATGGAGATGGCAAGGAGAAAAGATAGATCTTGAGACAGAAGAAAAACTTCACACTTGAAGTGCCTGATGATTCAGGCAGAAAAGTATCTGTTTAGGAAACTCCTAAAATGTTGTTATAGCCCCAGAGAATGCACTGGAGAAAATCCCACCCTGCCTTGTAGACTGAGCACTGCTATATCTATGGAAATGAGTGACACCTGTGACAGAAAACTAGTTTTAGGAATATGTTCCTAGATGGGAACTGTTGAAGACTTTGCTGATAACTAAAAGATCTGACCTTTCTCTGAGTGAAGTAATTTCTGGTGCTGTTTTTTGAGGAGAAAAAAAGTAATAGACGATGTACTGCATGATGTTTATCTCAATATACAACCTGTGGCAGACCTAGGTAGTAACCTAGAAAATGCCTTGAAGAAAAACATGAAGCAAGTGAAAAACAGTTTTCATGAATGAGAGAGAGGGAAAGGGAAAGGAACACTAAAATGTAGAGGATTTCAAATGTACATTTTGTTTCTGCATCTGCACACATACTGTATAGGAATCAGTAGGAGCATTAATTTAGTGTTGGGGCTCCAAATTTGTGCATCTTTTCAATGATATTTAAGTTTGTATAAGTGGAGTGTAAATTTGTCATTTATGTTCCCTCTCAGATTCAAATCTGAGCACAATTTCTTCTATCCTCCACCCTGCTGATGCACAGACACACAGCTATCTCCCAAGGTGAAGAGCCGTGGGTTTAGAGGTGGTCCTGATGCAAACCCCATCACTATAACATGGAGTTTGATAGGCAGTAATGAATAACTGATTCTTTGAGCCTTTTTTTTCCCCTCTCACTCTTCTCTGCCCACTGAGAACCTCTTAAAAGCTTAAACAGTGATGGTCCTTTACTTCTTGCTTCCTTTTTTTTTTTTCTCTTGTTTTTCTCTTTTCCCAGGATAATTGAAAGAAGAATAAATTCAAAAACTGTGGAGGATTAAAAAAAAAAAACAGGAAAAAAGTTTGGCAATGAGGCTCAGTAAACAGTTGAACAATTGAACAATTGGCTTTGGAAGAGGATTTAGGCTACAGTGGCGAAAGAATGAGTGTTGACCTGGAAAATCAAGATTCATTAGGCATTTCAGTGCAGGAGAGAAAAGGTTATGCAACCTGGTCAGGTGGAAAGAGACCTAGTAGTCAAGAATTTAGTGATAAAAAAAAAAAAAGAGAGGATTTTACTAAACAAAAAGGAGTTTTGCTGAGAGGAATTTACAAAAAGATTTTAAAGGAAAGAACAATAAAAGTTGTATCTTCTTAAGGCTCTAACTGAATGGAAAGAAGTTTATCAGCAAGATGGAAATTAACCATTTCTGACTTATTCATGGGAGAGTAATCTGACAAAATAGTGTTCATTAAAAATTGTAAATACATTTTTTTCAATATCATTTATACACACTACTTGGAAATAACAAATTTAATAAAACAGCTTCTTGCATATGATGTTCTCCTTATTGTTTTCCATGCTGCCAACCTTGGTGGAGATCACACACAGACTGCTTGTCTATGACTGCAAGTTTACCTCCTAGAGTGTCTGACCATTAATGGCATTGTGGAATAGACAGATAACTCACACAAATTTACTCCATTTTAGCTGTGTGAACACCTACAGATATGAAAATTTCCTATTGTGCTTTTGAAAACCTACTAAACTTTTTCTCCTTCACAAAGTTTAGAAGGAAAAAATGTAAATTCTGGCTGAAATTTAACAGATTAGAGCTCCAGATACATCTGCATATAAAAACGAAAGAACTCTTTGATTAATGGTTTGCTGTATCTTAGATAGCATTACAAATCTTGAGTGAGTAACAAGGACATTAATGTGTGGGATGAGTGTGTAGAGAATAGGCTTCATACTCAGGAAACATTTCAGAATTTCCATGGGCCATGGAGCAGAAATCTAATGATCTTCTTCCTTCCATCAGACACACTTTTTATATCAATTAGGTGCAGAAATACCTGCAATATTTCAAAATAATTTACCTTTATTGCAGTATCCTTAATACCCTGACAACATTGCTTTATCTCATAATGGCTTTAAAAGTACTTTTCCTTTTTAAAGTTTTAAATATTTTTAAATTCTTACAGCTTTTCTTTAAAATTTGATGCTTTAGTTATTGGGTAAATCCATTGTGGTCTCACAAAACAATTGCTAGCATCACAAAGGATATGCACAATGGCACAAGTCAAGCCACAGAAAAATGCTTGTATAAAGATTGCTTAACCTAAATTATTTCAGTGTTCATATTTCTTTATCTGCTTTACACTCGGGACATTATAGCTTTTGTTTTCAACTGCATCTTGAATTAGAATTAGATTTGAGGAACAGAGGCAAAGATACTTCATATTTAAATTAAACCACTGAACAGTAATTGTTGAAAAAATCAGCCACATAAAGAAAAAATATAAAACAGGAACCAGAACTGACTGTGCAAAAATCAAAATGCAAGACAAAAGATGATTTCAAGGGACCTCAGAAAATTAAATAAAAGATATTATAAGCCTTAAAAGATATTCACAAGCTACTTAGCATCACATTGTGCATATGATACAAATTGTCAGTAGGTGCCACTTCACACAGAGTGTGAAAAACAGTCCTCAGATGTACTGACTAAATAAACATTCAGCCACCGAGTTTGGGAAAAAGCCACAAAACAACACAAAACCTAGACCAGAGTTTCAAAAAATGAGTCTCTGATTTGGGCTCCCTTTTGATTTGGGCTTCCTTTATTTACAGATATTCAAATCTAAATATATGTTAACTTAATTTGGATATACAAAATCAGAAATCAATTTTTAACAGGCTAGTCCAGGCATTTCCACATAATTTGACACATCCTCACATCAGCATTTCTTAGAACTATGGAATTTGGACTTCACATGGCATAATAAGATTTTATCTAAAAAATAAAATCAGATCTTCAATGATAATTCCCATGTTACATATTATCTCTAGGAAGTTCAAGTTGGCATGCACAGTTCCAACCCTAAGTTCTCTGAGCTTCAGAATTCTGCAGGAATTCCTCCACTTCACTTATATGATCATGATGAAGACTATCTCTTATGCAATGCAGTGGGGATTTTTTCTCTTGTTGGATAGAAAGTCTAGTAATGCCACATCAGAGAAAAATAAATACCTAATCTATTAAAACTTCATTCATGCTACCATATATGTTTATTTTTGGAGTTATGGTTATAAAATGCCCACTTTTCTTTCATGAACTGCTTTCTGTATTAGGCCATCCCCTCTCACAGAGGCATTCTGCCTCTCACCTTGCTTTCCTTGGGTGACTTATATGAGACTTTTCCCTCAAAAGTAATCTTAATCCCTTGAAAAGTGAACTACCAGTCACTTTGGGCTCAAACCAAAACAGTTTTTGGATATGACTGGGCAACAAACCTTGGAAAGAGGAAGGAAAAGGGTCCTTAGCAATTTCTATTTTTTGAATAAAGCCCACTTTGTTTTGCTGCCTTATACATTCTGGCTGTAATTACTCTGCAGAACTCTTTTCCAGTCTGTCCCATAACATACTCATACCATGCTAGTATGCTCTTTAAACTTGCCACAAAGCAAGAGTCACCTTCTTAAAAGAATCTAAGAGAAAAATGACTGTGAAAAATCAATAAGGTTTTGGGGTTTTTTTCTAATACAGAGATAATGCTGAGACTCTTTTTTCCTTGCGTACTATCCAGCTTTTTGCAGTATTGAAATCAATTGTACCATTTCTCAGGTGTAGTTTTTAATGTCAGTTGCACAGGTCTCTCTGTTTCCTGAGGCTCATGTGCTACAGACTGTGGTATCTCAAAATTTGCATGTGCAGTCCAAAGTACTGCACCTCTGGCACACCAAAATTATATTATGCATTAGAAAAGTTTATTGACACAGGTAAAAACTCTGGTATTCCATTTAAGTACAGCTGATTTAGCTGTCATATTGCGAATAAAATGCACTTAAAATGCAGTCAAGTTATCCCAAAACAAGCAATCATCTAAAGCACAGGACTAATCTCACACATTGAAAGAAATATACCAAATCTGTTGCCAATGCACTTTACCTCTGCAGATCTGTTTGAGAGTTGGAAGAAAACATTTCCAGCAATACTAAGCTCTAAGTCCTCTAGGAAGAGAGATAACGTCCATCATTAAATCCAGGAAAAAAAAGGGAAATGGGAGTGTTTTTGCAGTCCTGGAATCTTAACTGATGGCAATTAAATTAACCACAGAGTTGCTAGTGACCCTCTCTAGGAAAACTGACACTGTCACTTTTCCAAAGTCAAAATAAGGTAAAATAATTCCCCCAGTTAAATTCAATAGAAACTTCAAAACTAATGACCACAAAGTTCTGAAATAAAAATAATGCTATTGTGTCCTCAGTGATAACACTTTGTTCTGAGAAACTGATTGGATCTGTCGTTGTGACAGATTTGTTTTCTCAGAGGACACAATTGAGTGAAAGTTTTAACTTTCTCAATCCCTGAATCAGATCTTTCCCTGCATTGTAGGCATTTCAAACAATTCAGCTTTTTAAAAAACATAATTATATCATTAAAGAAGAAAATTTCACTGAGTTGATAGTTCAGCAATCTTAGAAGACTAATTAGTATGTCTCCACTACATCGGACTGAGGAAGGAAGATAGCATTTCTGAAATGCCAAAAGCTAGGATTATAATTGCTCTAATATTCAGATAAAAATTAGGAATTTTTATGGTTTGACCACACTCAAGGTATTTATCATTTATGTAGAAAATTAATGGGCTATATTGTAAAGAGAGGTTACAATTTTTAAGTATAAAAAATACATCCAGAGTGTTTTCTGTTATGTTCCCCTCCACTTAACACTGTACTAATCCTCTTTTTAGCAGGAAATAATACAAGTTACTGAAGATATTCTGGGGGTATGAACTTAAAGCACTGAGATCTTTCAATTCTGTTTATTTAGGGATGCATCAAAAATCGGATTCAAATAAATGAGTCTTTGAATTGCCTGAAATGGACTAGCAAGCAGTGTATTACAGAAGACCTGAATTTAATCAGCACCTCACAAAGTAAGTTTCACAAAATAAACAATTGAAATTATTAATAAAAAGTCAAAATGCTTTCATTGGGAATGCTTTATATAATATGTTTGCAATAATAAAGTCCCATTATGTGTGTATGAAATGATTACTCCTCTTTGGAATGAGCACTTTATGACATTTTGTTAAATTACATCTAAGGTGCTTTTTTCATAGACATTTAGGAATTCTTTTAGGAGTAAATTTTTTAGACTGCATATTTTCTGCCAGAGAAAAACTATATGAGACAGAAATAGGAATAGCAGAGATACCTTTTGAACTACTCACAACCTGGACTATTTTCCTTTCAATCTATATTTGTACATATCTCCAAATTATATCAACTTATTTTAATTTTTTTTAAAAACTTAATTATTTGGGACACATATCACACATGGTTTTAAAGCATATTTTTCCATTATTTTTTTGTTTCAGTTTTCATTATATATTGATACAACCAATATCTATTCATACAACCAACATGATGGTGTAACTAGAAAAAGCACAAATTTACCATGAAAACAATATCAAATATAAATACATAACAATCAGAAAATCAGAGAATTCTGTGTTGAATTATAGTTCTTCAAAAACAGTCAACACAGTAACATTTCAGTTCCCATACATTCTAAAATAAACATAATGAGACATCAGATGTTCATCTTCCCTGGTGATTTCAAGTAATTCCCTGGGTACTTTCAATTCTTTTCAACAATATACCTAAAATATTTTTCAATATTTTTTTTTCTAATCTATCGTTTCAACACAGGTCCTTTAAATTTAGGGGAGAGTTTTGACTCTAAAATATTTGTCTTCAGAGTAACTCTATGTGTCATTTTTCGTCCTGTTTGGCAAGTATCCCTATATTCCAGCTTCCCATGCTTTGGCAAAATAACCCATAGAATCACAAAAAACATAGAATTTTTTAGACCTGGAAACATCTAAGATCATCAAGGTGAATTGTAAACTTATCCCTCTGAGTCTACTATTAAGACATGTCCCTAATTGCCATAGACCATGGATCCAGCATGTCCCTATCCCTCTGAATTGCCTATCAACAGTCAGGATCATCAACACTCACACCCAGCTTGGTGTGAAATCTGCTCTGATGAAATCTTATTGAAATACTAGAAATTCACTTAGCTATCTAAATGTTTTTAGTGCTATTTTGAGTTTTAATAATTCACATACCATTTGTCATTTTTTAAATGGAAACAATTTTTCTTTTACTTGTCTTTTGAACTGAAGAATTCCTATTCTGTAACATAGCTTATTTTGCAGTCACTCTCCACTCACCACCCCTCGACCTTCCATCCCAAGATTACAGTTAACAAAGATAAGTGATCAGGTCACTCTCATAAATATTCAGCCTTCTTCCTGAGTCCCACAGTATGAAGGGAGGGAAAGAACAAATGGACGGAAGAGAAGAAAGGATGGAAGCAGGCAACCCAAAGAAACTAGTAAATGTCAGAGTTAGCTCAGAGCAGTGACATTAACTTCAGTTTTTCTAACTCCTGCACCAAATATGGTCTTACTCAGCCCAAATTTATAATAAAATTAAAAGTACTGTAAAATCTCAAATGTATAGGGTATTCATGGTCGTATTTTCTGAAGTAATTCATTGCTCTTTGGATGAGATCAAGAAGCCCAGCTCTGTTTCCAGTTACAAACACAGAGCTCAGCAGTACTAACCATGTAAGACTGAGCTCAGAAATCTTAATAGCCTCATAGGAAATTATGCTAACCCTAATATCATGAGCCTACAAACAACCTTTGAATAAAAGATAAGGGAGTTATTTTAAAGAACTAACAACCAAGTTTACTTCTGATGTGGTTGCTGAGGAAAGAGCTTGACTTTCTTCGCAAGTGTGTTAAATACGTTGATATATTGTGAATTTTTTCTTTGACTTGATTTTTATTCTACCAAGGCTGATATAATTTTAGAAATTCTGGCAAATTGCCATCAACTTCCACAAACACCAAGATGATTTAGAGAAACATAGCTGAAAAAAAGCCCAAAGGGACCATGGCCTTAGCTATAGTTTCCCACTGACGTAATCATGTTTCCTCACAATTACCAATGTCACCACTGCACCACAGCTTCACTAACCTCTATACAGCTGCATTAATTTTGAAGCTTAAGGGCCCAAGTTTCATTTTTCATGTAACACAGGGCAGAAAGGCTAAGCTAGCTGGTGCTTTACAATAGCCCAGTGATTCCTTGCAGAGGAAGGAGCTAAGGGCTCATAAGGACATCCCCAGGACATTGTACATCCATGTCTTTGCCATTTAGTTGTGTTGTCATGGCTATGTTGCTTTTATTTCTGGAGCTTACATGATCACTGCAAGCTTGGTGTTCTTCATACTGAATTGTAGTATTAAAGGCACATAGTTTGAACTGCATTGGAAAACAAATATTACTGCATATTTCAAAATATTGAAATAATAGCCTAACTAAGATACCCATTTGAAAACATATGAAGCATCTATACTTTAGATATCTGCATAGTAGATATCAGTCCACATTCAGTGTAAAGTCTAGTCACATCTAGTTTGTTTCATAAAAGTGCACACCCTTTAACATTTTCATTTGAACTGCTATTGGCAAGGTGACCTCGGTCACTTATACAATACAGCAATGTGGCACTGCATCAGCTTACAGAATTTTGACTGGTCTGAAATCTGGCAACTCCTTTCCTCCATTTTAAGCCAATAAGCTTTCTTTTCCTCTTCTTTATCTGTGACTCATCACAATGATATGTGGGAAATTGGAATGAATGCACAACTGCATGTAATGAGCTGGGACTGTTGTTGCTTAAATTAAAGCGTTGATGTTAAAAATCACTGTAGCAAATTTTATTGGTTTTCACAATTAACCTTCAGGAACTGCACTGTCTATTGTGTTGCTTGGCCATTAAGAGACAATCTCGGTATTAAACACAGGTGCAATAAATACTAAAGGAACTAAATGACCTTGATATAGTTAAAGCAAAACATACAGACAAACACAGAAACAGAGTATTGAAATGTATTGCCTCGTGTACTTTTAAATAGTCTTGAATGTTTACAGGTATTCATACACGTGTTGGAAATGAGTTGGAAAAAGAATTTGAAGTGAATTTAATACAGGAGTTTAGTGGAGGATTTATCAGACACTGTAATCAGGAAAGGAAGCATCTTTTTGGCTTCCAAGTACAAAAATGTTTGCCTAATTATACAAAGCTGATTCTCCTTAATAGGCTGATTCAGAGTACTTCTGTGGAGGCATTAAACAATTCAATATGAAACCGGATGTAATTCATTAAATTTGCCTTCACACAAGCTTTTTAATAGAAGTGATAATTGTAGAAAGTGTTGATTTACTTCAACATCACTGCAAATAGTAGGACACCTTGATGATGATGATGATGATTATTATTATTATTGTTGTTGTTGTTGTTGCAATTATTTTAAGGAGGAAATATTATGTCAAAATATTTCCAGTAAAGCCATAATGCATTTTCACTAAAAAAGTAAACAGGGAATTTGGACATGCATACTTCCAAATAATCTGTAGAAATA
>JAYDZK010000113.1:126330831-126343703 GCA_034509185.1 Euphonia xanthogaster
TCCCATCCCACCCCAACCCCCACCCCGAGGTCCCACCCCACCCTCGGGACCACCCCGAGGTCCCACCCCAGGGTGGACCTCCAAAAAGAGGAGAAACCGCCCCAAAAATCCATTGGGAGGTCAAAGAGGAAGAGGAGAAGGGAGGGAGGTTTTATGCAAATGAGGTGGGCGGGGCTTTAAGGAAGCGTCCAATCCCGCAGCGGCAGGACGCCCGGATCATCGTGGGGCTCTTCTACGAGACGGTGGCGAGGAAGGTCTTCTGTGAGGTGGGAACGGGGCGGGGCGAGGGAGGGGATTGGTGGGTCAGGGTGATGATGATGATGATGGTGATGGTGATGGTGATGATGATGATGGTGATGATGATGATGGTGATGATGATGATGATGGATCAATGATGGTGATGATGGTGATGATGATGATGATGATGGATCAATGATGGTGGTGATGGTGATGATGATGATGGTGGTGATGATGAGGATGGTGATGATGAGGATGGTGATGATGAGGGTGATGATGATGGATCGATGATGATGATGGATCAATGATGGATCAGTGGTGGAACTTGATGGATCATGGATGGAGATGGATGATGATGGTGATGGTGGTGATGATGGTGATGATGATGATGGATCGATGATGATGATGATGATGGATCGATGATGATGATGATGATGATGGATCAATGATGATGGTGATGGATCAATGATGGTGATGATGGATCGATGATGATGATGATGATGGATCAATGATGATGGTGATGGATCAATGATGGTGATGATGATGGTGGTGGATTGATGATGGTGATGGTGATGGTGACGATGATGATGGTGATGATGGTGATGAGGATGATGATGGATTGATGATGGTGATGATGATGATGATGATGGATCAATGATGATGGTGATGATGATGATCATGATGATGGATCAATGATGGTGATGGTGATGGTGATGATGGATCATGGATGGATGGACATGGATGATGGTGATGGTAATGATGATGGTGATGATGATGATGATGGTGATGATGATGATGATGGATCCATGATGGAAATCAATGGATCAGGGATGGATGGAGATGGAGGAGTAGGAGGATGATGATGGATCCATGATGGAAATCAATGGATCATGGATGGATGGAGATGGAGGATGATGATGATGATGATGATGATGATGGTGGATCAATGATGATGGTGATGATGGCGATGATGATGATGATGGATTGATGATGGATCAATGGTAGGACTTGATGGATGGAGATGGATGATGATGATGATGATGATGATGATGATGATGGATCAATGGTGGAACTTGATGGATCATGGGTGGATGGATGGATGGAGGAGGAGGATGATGATGGATCCATGATCATGGATGGATGGAGATAGCTGATGATGATGATGATGATGATGATGATGATGATGATAATGATGATGATGATGATGATGATTATTGTTGTTGTTGTTGTTGTTGTTGTTGTTGTTGTTGCAATTATTTTAAGGAGGAAATATTATGTCAAAATATTTCCAGAAAAGCCATAATGCATTTTCACTAAAAAAGTAAACAGGGAATTTGGACATGCATACTTCCAAATAATCTGTAGAAATAGGAGAGCCATTAAAAGTTTTAATAAATTCTTTCAATAGACACTTAATAGGCTGTATTGTTTGTGGATGCTTTTATATACATAATTTAAATATATACATACTTTTAATAAACATTTTATGTAGTAATTTTTAAAATAAAATATTAATATTTTATGTCAAATATTACTGAATTGTTGAATAAAATACTAATACCCTAGCTAATTTCTAACTAATATCTCATTTTTGTTTTCACATCCAATAGCTATTAATTTCATGGACACATATATTATCTAAATTCCTTAAGCTGACATCTCTGCTCTAGAAATCAAGAATGCCAAGCCTATGTTATATCCTTCAGAAGGTGCAGCAACCCATCACTGCAGTAGGCAGCTTGCCATAAATATTAACAAGAACTAGAGTGAAATTCCAGTAAATGAAGATTAAAGGAAACCACTTTGAAATTGGCTGAGCTGAGCAAAGTAAGGAATTCATGTACCTCCTGATGTTGTAAATCAACTTATGATGTACAGCCCCTAGCTATTTAATTAACAGCTTCATATTCTGCTTGTAAAAGAAGGGTCACAAGGACAAGATATAGAATGTGCAATAATTTCAACAAGGTCTGCATTACTTCTAAGGCCAAAATGCTGGTTTTTTTAATAAATATAACTTCTGAGATATAATCAGAAAGACTTTTCTTTTAGCTTCTTTTTTCTTTTTATTAATTATTTAATTTCCTTACCTCTTTATCTCTCTGTTCAACCCCACTTCTCATACTCCTTCATAGTCTTAGTCCTGTTGTAACTGATTTGGTCAGTAATTCTCTGGTTTGATGTACAAAGTGCAATGAGGCCTGACAGCATTCAAAATGATTGTTTATAAACTAGAGGCCATCAGTTCTGTAGTTAAATGAGTATTTGCAATTGCAGCACATAAATGTAGATGTTTATTCATGAGAGCTTTATGTACAAACAAGGATATGTTTGCACAGTATCAAATGTGCAATAAATCTTCACAGAAATATCAGAGGCTATTCTGAAGCCCAGAAATGAAACTGTACTTCTTCATTCTCCCTAGAAAAGAGAACTCAGAATGAAAGGTTCAGATTATACATAAAGCACACCTTTTCAGGTGTATGACTTGGGAGAACTTCAACAAGGAATGTTGAGATTACCTAAGAAAAAAGGCTGACAAGAAAAACAAAAATGTTGTTGAGAATAATAATAGGGAATAGTACAGCATGATCATTCATAGAGGCTATTTTGGGTAAATAGGGATTTGTAGATCTGAATCCATCCACCAATCTGAAATAACAGGCTCTGCACAAGTCTTATAATAATTAAAAGATAAAAGGAAGCAAATTTTCTTCTACATATTTTCTGGGGGGAAAAAAAGTACAGAAAAAAATCCCAAAAATGACCTTGTCCTATCTGGAAAAGAAGTGGTGCTCTCTCTAAGTTTAAAATGAAGGACTGCTTTATTGCTGTTACTGCTTTAGTAGGATTCTAATCTGAAACAAGAAACTGTATATTAATTTAAAACAAATAAATAGTACTGCATATTTGACAGAAGTTGGTTTTCCAGGAAATCCATTCTTATTATTGCTTTATCATACTATGATTGTTGACTGCCACATGTAGATGATGATAAGGGAAACAAAATCTTCTGTAATTCTAAATTTTCTATAATTCATTATACTGAATTTTTACCTAAAATGGAAGTATTCTGGACTTTTAACTGCTTCATTAAAGTTTTTCTAGATAGTTAACATGGATGCAAAGCTTATACAAATAGATACAAAAATATGGCTTGCTACTAAGAAGCCACCAGAAGCACACCATCAAGCACCCATAAACTTATATACTGCCCAAATCAATGCATGTGGCTGAATACAACTGAATTAAATCAATCCTACAAAATAATATTTCTGCTTTAGGCATATTCATATTTCTTTTTATTCTTACTTCCTATTTTCTCTCAGTATTCTATAAAACATGTTTTCTGGCAGTACACTTAAAAACATCAAATTCAAACACATTTTGAGGAATATTCACAGAAATCTAAATTTATCTAGCAAGTCTGAACATTCGCTTTGCTGGTTTTTTATGGCCATTCAATTATCTGACATAAAGGAGAAGTAAATGATCCATGTAGACCATTGAACGTAATCAAGACTCCTTACTTTTAAATAGTGACTTGTAGCAAATTTCTTAGGATCACTCTACAACTCTAGAACTATTTATAGGACTTTTCCTTACAAAATCTTTTGGGGTTTTTTTCCCCTCAGTATTTTAAGAATATGAATGGAAAAAAATCTGTGGACAATTCTATGAGAAAATGATTAAAAGCATAAAAGAAATTTTCTGTTGTTTCAAAGAATAGTTTCTGTATCAGATTCCTAGTCTTTAAACCAAAGTTTGACATTAATTGGCTTTCTGATTTTTATTGTTACTACTATTGGCAACTAAGGCAACTTGCTTAAGAATAAACTGAACATTGGTAAGTCATTAGTGATGAAACCAAGGAATTTCTGAAAATCTTGTGGGAAATGAGATCCAAGCATCCTAAAATCATCTTCATGCTGTCTGCCCCTGGATTTGGTATTTGTTTACGCTATGATTGAGACAGTCAGGGCTCGCAGTAAAGTTCAGTGGAGCTGGAAATAATCGCCTGAAAAGAAAGCTGACACAGGAGGAGTATCTAGATACTTGTCTGCTGGCTCACTTTCTAAATCAGTAGCAAATTATCTAATATGATTTGACTTCAGCCCATGGTAGAAAAAAGTTTGTACTTTTTCACCACCCATGATAAATATGAGGGAACATCAGCGTCCCATTGCTTCTAGCCATGTAATGAAAGAAATACCCATTTCAGTAGGGGAAATGAAGAGATCAAGGCAAATCACTTTTTCATGCTCTGATTCATGGAACATGCTGAGAGAATATAGGCCTCTTCTTCCCTGTAGAATTTGTATGCATGGACATCTCTTTCCACTCTTCAGAAAGTCATTCCCTTAAACAGTATGTTAGTATATTATTAAGACTTAATAAAAACAGATATAATGCCAACAGAAAGCCAAAATACTTTGGTTCACTGATTTTTTTTTCTTTAAGTATAAAATATACTAAGCTGAAGGTGTTGGAAGGCAAAGAACAAAGAATTATCTGTTGGAAGTATGCCAGAGATCTTGTGTGAGTGTTTATTGCTAAATTTTATCATCTGTATTGGTGCATCTATTTTCTAAACTGTCCCTTATATTTACACAAGCTCTAAAGTAAAAAAGTCTACAATAAATGCAAACAAGTTGCTAGCCCCCCACCCAATTATGTCCCAGTACAGCTTTAATAAAGATAAATATGACAAGCACTAGGTATATTTCTAAGTGCTACTGGAAATTGGATCCCATGTAAAAACACAAATTAAAGAAAACCAGAATTTTAAAGAATCTATCAAAAAGTCTAGCTAAGATTTTTTCTGATATTGAAAAAATCTTAGCTAGTAGTTTCCAGGCATTTATATTGAATGTATAAAACCACCATTCATGTCATATTATGTTACTCATGACAATATTATTCAAGACAACAATTATTAACAATTATGTACCGCATTTCCATGGGTTTATGGGCATGAAGTTGAGTTTTCAACAATCTATTAGTTTCCTATCAGATGGTTGATATGCTAAAAATGATCAGTCTTCCTACGTATGTTTATCTGTACTGTTTTGTACCTCTTTATTTGCCACTTATTTGTCTGTGGGTATATGTTAGCAAAAAACAAACCAAAAAGCACTCAAATAAACAGGTTAAAGAAATTCCCACTCTTCAGAAGAATATTCCTCTGTCATGAACTAGCCCTGTGGTTTTAACATGTGATAAGAAAACGAGCTTTTATTTATATTATTTTCTACTCTTCTAAGTTGAAGCCAACTGCTATATGGAGTTTGTTGTGTTTGTTGCTTGTGACCACTGAGCAAGTTCTCCAGGAACTTATCAATATTGGTTTCATTATGATATGTGTTTCCATTGCAATTTCAAACATGATATGGCATCCTCACGACCAGTATCACTGTCACTTTGCACTCTATTAAGCATGTTCTTGAGTGATCTTCATTTTGTTATTTCGAATTTGAAACCTTCAAATAGATTACATTCTATATCCATATATAGCACACAAAACATTACAAATCCACAGGTTATAAATTTACTGTGTGATGGTTATAGAAAATTAATCCCATCTAGGCATTATAGCAGACTGAATATTTAACTGGAAAGTTACTCTGCATGCTGGAATGCACATACTGGCTTACTTCAAAGAGAGTAACTTCCCTGTAAACCTAAATCATTAGACATTTAAGTGACAGAATTTGTTTTTTGAATCAGAAATTATTGGGGCACTCTGAACATTTTAAAACACAATTTCAGAGTGCAAAGATAGAGAAACTCGAGTACCACACAGCAATGTTTTATGGTAATTATATTTTTGTTGGTTGTGTAACCTTGACCTCACTGACCATAATAACTTAAATTACCCCAAAAAGGATCATAATGGCTATCTGATGAAAAAGAAAACCACAGGAGATGAAATACAGAGTTCATCAAAATTAGCAAGTAAATTCTGTATGATACATACTTCTATTTGCACTGCATAAGTATGCATAAGTAGCAAGTACATTATTCTTATGGCTTTTTTCTTCAAGGTCTTATTTTTAGTTTTCTCCAAAAAAATATTTATCCCAATACCCAGAAATTACTGCAATGAAAAAAGTGATTTCTCCCTCCATCAAAATTCGTTGAAGAAAGCTCCTCCTCAAAAAGAAAATGTAGACCTAGATAGGAATTCCATCTAGGCATATAATCCTGTTGCACCCTTTAATTTAAAGTGCTGGCATATCTTTCCCCAAGATACTTTTGTTTCATTGTCTGTCATGTTTTAGACTTGAAATACCATCTGACATTGATCATAATCCAAACAGAAATATGAGCATCATATAGATCATGTAAAGGAAGGTAAAGAAGAAAACTGGCTAATGCCAAAGGACACTTTTTGTTTCAACATATTTTTATTTTCAGATCTCTTTGTTTTTCATTAAGATGCCTCCAGATTTATGTGTCTGTGTGTATGCTTCTTGAGATTAAGTAGACTTTGCTGAACAGACTCTTCCTGTGAATATTTTCCAACTCAAAATATTTTATTTATGGAATACAGGACAACTAACATACACAGTAATGAATGTTTGAAAAGCTTCTAATTCATAAGCAGGTGCTCTAGACTAACAATGTGCATTGACTTCTAACAAGGGCAGGTATTTCAGAATAGTAAAATACAGTCTGTCATAGCTTACAGAGTTTGATAAAAAATGTGGGAATTTGTGTTATACTGTTCTTTCATTACTTATGTCATAAAAAAATCCTGTGAAAACACAGTATAAAAGACTGAGAAAAATATCAAAAACAATGGGCATAAATTGAATGGTTTCTTCAGCACAAGTGACCCTTGGGATATGGTGGAGAAGAAAAACAAGTTTTCAGACTAACACCACTGTTACAGTTTTGTGTATGAGCACCGAGACCTGGGAGACCACCTGCCTTTCTTTAGACTTTTCATCATCTTTTTGCCCATAATCCAAAGTTATGTGTTATCTGAAACAAACTAAGTATGTTAACATTGGAAAAAACACACCAGGAGTGAGAGGGCAACATGCAGCAGGGATGGGGATTGAAGTGGTTCTGACCAGGCCTCTCATTTAGGTCCTGCTGAGGAATGAATCTATGACAGGACTTCTCAAAACAGTTTTCATAGGCAGGCAGCCTACATGCAGAGGCAGCTGGTCAAAAGTTCTATTATCTTTAATGGAAGTTTCTTCAAAGAGTTCAGAAGGATTTCTGTGCCTGTTCCTGTTCCAGCCAGGTAGATCTCCCTGATCCTCAGTCCAAGTGTCACGTTGGAAATAAGACTGAATTCTACTTTCCCCTCAAACTGTGTGCTTGCATCCAAACTGTTTAGTGGTGACCTACACCTGTGATGTGCCCTCCCATTCTGTGCCTTCTTGTGATCTGGCACTGGCTGGCACTAGTGGAGATTGGAGTGTGATACCAGTTTAGCGTCTTGTGAGCTAAACTTGTAGCTAAACTTGGAGCTGTGCCCCCAACCTGCTCTCTTAAACAGTATAGATTCATCTTTTTTGCCAGTTGTTCTTTTGCAGAAAATGTCCTGCTGAAAAAATAGATTTATCTTCTTTAGTATGCTCAGGAGCAATCCTCTGATTACTGTACTTAGATAAATCAGTCTTGTAATTTAGTCAATATTGGGAAAAGATATTCTCCGAGTAGGAGGATCAGGCCATTATCTCTTAAAGAACACTTACCTTTTTATTTACAGGCACCACTGGGTTGCCTTTTTCCATTTCCTTAACAGCTCTGTTATTGAACCTAACTAAAAAATACACAAAGAACCCATTTCAGTGGTCCAAGGTGTTCATGCCACATTTGTGGCCTTAAATTAACAACTTAATTTAATTACCTGAGTTACCAATCCTTCAGCCATTGTTTCTAACATTGGAAGGAAGGCACTTTCATTATAATTAACACACCATTTATATGAAATGTCCTCCCTTTGCAGCACTCAAGAGTGTTCAAATAATAAAAAACATAATTTAGTATTTGAGCATCAGATATAAGTATGATTAGTCCCCATGAAATCTAGAAATAAAAATGGAATCACAAGAGGCAGATCAAACTTAAGATGAAATCTCCAGTGTGGTTTGTCCCAAAGATATAATGCATGCAGGACTGACCTGATTCTTTCCCTTTTCAGAGGAAGGAAGGGAAACTTTTGTTAACACATTTTTTATTTAGAGAGTTATATGTTTTTAATGAAGACATTTGTCAAAATAGTTGCTGAAGCGGAAGATTCCAGATCACTAAGTATTTAGAAAACCTGTGTTATACCATATGCTTCAATTAAGACATGATTCTCACCAGTATATGTCTCTTACCAGTTTAGTAGAGATAAATTTTTCTCATTCAAAGGGACTCCAGAATAGCAGTGGTCAAGCTATAAACATTTTCTGACATTGTGATTTATCTAGAACATGTGAAAAAATCAGCGAATTTCAAATCAAATGCTAATACTACTGCAGTAAAACTGACAGAACTGTAATATTAGTAACCACAGTTACTATAGAATTTTCACTCCCATGAAAAAATGAGAGTTTGAAAGAGACTAGATATGTTAGTCTTTAAACAGAGCTCAATCATAAGCATGTTAAAAGTGTGTAACTTTCAACTTGAGCAATCTGCAGAATTCACTTTGACTACAATTTCCAAAACATATTGATTTAAAAATGCCATGATTGGCATACAGTTCGGGAATGAAATGACCTGCAAAGTGTGACAGCAGCAATATTGGTTTCTTTATCTTATACACAAAAATCCCATGACAATCATCTGTTAGTTCAGCAGATATATCAAAAATGTAATAATTTTCTTGTGATGCATTTTTTTCTTTTACTTCAGGGTTCCCACTAATGGAGCTAACAAATTCTAGAAGCTGGTATGAGGTTACAGTTCTTTAAATGAAAAATTAAATTGTGTCAAATTATATAGTGAAGTCTAAGATTCATCTTAAATTCCTTATATCTAGTATTAACAAATTTACAGTGTTGATTTACAAAAGATGAGATGAACAATAGATTTGCACACAAATTTGTAAGCACAAATATCTTCAGAAAATCACAGGATGGTTGAGATTGGAGGAGACCACTGGAGGTTGTCTGGCCCAAACTCCTTAGTCAAGCAGGGCCACATAGCTGGTTGCCCAGGACCATATTCAAGTGGCTTTTAAATATTTTCCAGGATAGAGACTATGCAACTTGTCCTGGGCAGCCAGTGCCAGTGTGTGATCCTCCTCACAGTGAAAGTGTTTCATTATATTCAAAGGGAACCTGTTATTTTTCAGTTTATGCCCATTGCCCTATTTTCACATTAGAGAAATTACTTTTGAAGGAGTATGATGCATATCGGATAGATCATGGCAAAAAAGCAGAAGGACCTTGACTATATTAGATGACCTAAGTTCTGCAGAAAGATTACCAGAGAAAAGGACCACTGATTTCTACTACCAACATGATAACCTCCACCTTGGTTAAAATACTTTTCCCTTAGTCATAGAGATTAATATTATTCTGTCTCTGGGTTACCAAAAAACTATCAATTTTGTGAAAATATGTGTTAAATTATTCAAAAATCACCTTTCTTCTGACCCTTAAATATAATTATCAATAAACATGGAAATTCTTTTTTGTACAAAGACAGTTGGGAGTTCTTACTTCAAAACATATATCACTGTGATAGTCCCTCTGAAATCACCAAATTTGAAAACAATGGGCTTCAAGGTCTGTTGCACATCATACCTTCTAATTACAGAGCAGCTAGCATTTCAGGCCTTAATTTCCAAAGGAGGTCAGTATGGTCAGCTCTTCTGCTCCATGATTTTTTTTTTCCAGAGGTCTGTTTTCTAGCAGAGGTCAGCTTCATTAAGAATGTAGGTAAAGAAATGGTTTTATTTCACAAGCATACTCTTCCACCTTTTCTGTCCTTAATTTTCCTTCATGGAAAGATGGGAAAGCACTACTCTTCCTTAAAAAGAAAAAAAAAAAAAAAAAAAGAGAAAACCCAAAAACCAGCTCATTTCAACTTCTACATAATTTGACTCTAGTGAAAACTCGTTAAATATTAAATTCATATGCACAAAAACTAATGCAGCATTGGTGATCTAAATTGATGCACATAGAAAATCCTTCCTTGCATATTCCCACCACTGATTATGGAAAATGATGACTTTCAAAAATATAATGTCACAGTACTAAAATGATCAACCCTACTGATCATTCCATTATCAAGCTCTAAAATAGTACTGAAGTACATTATATTATTCTAAGGTTTAATCAGCAGGTGCAATTGAATTCAAGGATTATTTGCAATGTGTGAAAGTGCCTGAGGATCTGGAGTTTAAACTTGTTTATTTTGAACAACCACGATGGAGTTTTAGATTGGACTTTTCCATTACGAGGTTTGGTATATCTTAATCAAAGCATCTTATTGGACTAAATGAGTCTCTACACAACAATTCCACTTGTGAAAAGTATCATGGATTTATCTCTACAAGTCCATGAGAAATCATTCAGACCAGTGCAGCGCAGTCAAGGTAAAGCTCTGGCACACAATCAGTTCCTGTCACCTTCTGTTCTGTTCTGCTGCCCCCAGCATTGGTGGTTGCACACCATGCTGTGCTGCCCCCTGGGTAGTAGTGGTGCTGTTTCTAAGGGTTGTCTGTCTGTCTGCTAAAAGAGAATCATCTTCTTACAAATGGCTTCTGTGCTTACTTAGAAAAACCAGCAATGAATTTCATTTATCAATGCAAATCCATCAAGTCTAATTTTGCATAAATCATTTTACAATTTTTTGTCCTTCCTACTGCGCCATGACATGAATCTTGCCTGATATCATGTCTTAGCTATAAAGGTGATAATTATCTTTCCTGAGAACAGTCACCATTAAAGTTGCTTATGCGACTGACCTGCTGATTTTTACAGTCTGTTTTTGTTGGGTTTATCTTCTTATTGAATAAGCTTTCCATCTTTCTCTACCAACATTTTTTGGCAGCCTATCTCAGCTAGCGGCTCTGTTAGTGTCAAAATCATTGCATATAATTTGAAATTTAAAATTTATTCTTTATAATTTATATTTTTCTGTATACCTTGTGAAATAACAAAGATACAGTTGTGTTGGGGGTGTAGTCGATTATAAGAAAAACAGAGAGCTTTTAATTCTGTTTGAAATCATTCTAATCAAGTAAACCCAAAAATATTCCTCTAAATAAGAAGATAAAATTAAGAACCACTATTTAACAGTGGAATGGATATTCCTTCAGGATAAAAAAAAAAATCAAAACAAAACAGTTTTACTTAATTTTTTATTCTAGATTAAATCTTTAAAAATACGATGAAAATTAATGAGTACTTTCCCATTGCAATCCATGAGTCGAAATAGTTGTAAACCTAGTAGCAAGTACAGATCTCAAGGTCTGGAATAAACTCTGTTGCCATGCTACAGAAAAAGGAAGAAAAAGTATAAGCTACAAACACTCTTCACGCCATGCTTCTTTTTACTTCCCAGAAAAAAAGAGAGATACAATTCACTGGTAGAGATTTAGTCCAGAAGAAGACTAAATCTCCATTAAGAAGGTATGTGTTCCCTGCAGAAATTCTAAATTTCTGAGCTCATACTACAATGAGAGCACATTCTGAGACTTTTCTGACAAGTAACTGACTCCTTTTAGTAACTGTTGGCAGAAAGAAGCTGTTAATACTTACCAGTTCTTAGCAACAGTACCCAAACTAAATCCTTTCTATTTTTCATTTTCATATGTGAAAGTACTGTACTACTTGGAATGCACTATACAGCAAAAAAATATGAAGATTTTGTAATAAAGTCTGGTGAACATCAAATGTTTTCTTTAAAATTATTTATTATTATATATAATGTATTTATGCATTATTGCATTTTATGCATATTATGCATTTTATATTTTATTATAGGTAATATGCATAAAATTATAATACATTTTATATTCTCTATTGTGTTCTATGTGCTATGTGTTATTATAGTATAAAAATTACTATATTGGGTATATATCTACATGTGTATTGAAAAATATCCTTCATAGGGCTAGAGGACAATATATAATACTAGAAATTGCTGGCTAGGAGTTTTAGAACTCCTTGAACAATTTTAGTCACCTCCAACAACAACCTCAGTTCTGACTTCAAGCTGATGGGAGACCTTAAAATTCTTTTTGAGACAGAAGACCACCACTCTGTATAAGAACTAAGTCTCTTTTCTTGCACTTCTATGTGGAGTAACTAGTCTGAAAATGCTGAAGTTCTGTTGGATTTTCACCCATCTTTGGGGAGTATCTCAGTCTCTGTTTTTTCAAAGAGCAATTGAATAACAGAGGGGTCAGGCAGAAAAAAGGAACTGATGCCTTTTTCAGGCTTACCTAGGAGCAGAGCCCAGACAAAGTTAAAAAGATAAAAGTGAATATATTTAGTGAAGGGCCTTCAGGTGCATTAAGGGCAGACGAAGCCTCCCAAGGGGCTACACCTAAAATGGACAATGGTCAGGAGTTTTTCAGACAGATACAAGTTTGGTCTATTTACCTATCATGGGTTAATCTTCCAATTATGGATTCAGGTAATTAAGTCATATTCTTTCAGTTTGCTCTCCTC
>JAYDZK010000113.1:126343803-126379291 GCA_034509185.1 Euphonia xanthogaster
AACACTGAACTAATACATATGAACTTACATAGCATAAGAAACAATGAAATAAATGAACGCACCGCAACAACCTATCAGGGGTTAATCTTCCAATTATGGCTTCAGGTAATGAAGTCATATTCTTTCAGTTTGCTCTCCTCCTCCCAATCCACTTTTGTTTATACTTTTTGGGGCCTTCGGCTGTAGGGTGTCCTTGAGTTTCAGTCCTAGAGGAATTGTTTTGTCTGACCAAGATGTGTAGCTAACACTTTCTATGGACTTTAGAGTTATGCACTAATGCAGTACAGGATTTGAAAAATATAAAGCCTAAAATCTTAAGGCATCACATCACGACTGAATAAAGAATATCCCATGCTGCTCTGCACTTGAAGTTCTGTGCTTTTTAGGTTTGTGGTGCCTAAATCTAAACTACTATATCTAATGCTATAAAAAAGGTATAAGTTGGTAAAGAGTAGAGGTGGGCAATCAGAAGGTAAATGGATATAAAAAAGTTGTTTTGGAACTGCTTAAGACATGTTCTTAGCCACCACAGCTCCAATAGTGCTACATGAAAGGTGACTAGGACCTCACCAGACTCGTTAGTATCCATCTTTCTGTGGCTTCCCACTGAATCTCCAAAGCCACAAAGAGAGAGGAGCTTTAGTGCTTAATTCAGAGATGCCACTTGCCAGATACCCCTCAGGCACTACAGGATTATTCCTGCCCTAAATATCTGGCTTCAACCAGAAAGGCATCAGATGGAGAGGCCTCTTTGTTTACCCATCGCACGAGGATGAAGGATCTTGAAACCTTTGAAAATGTGCTTAGTTTTCCAGATCTTTACTACTGTGCTGGGTTAGAGAAGGCCTTGGGTTTGGAATATGTGTGTACTTGAGTTTAGTAGAACAAGGGGAATTCACACAGCCAGCCATTGAACATTTAATGACCCTGCAATAAATACAAGCTATGTTCAAATATAGCAAAAAGAGTTAAACCTTGGTACAAACATTTGGAGGAACAATTACAGAAGAAAGGCATGTAAGGAACCATGTACAAAATGCGCAGAAGATAATTATCTTAAGGTAGGTGTCTCTGCCATCACTGGAGAGTGCACATTTTTTGTTACATCAACCAACTATATCTAATGCTTTGGATGCCTTAAGGAATCTAAATTTGTGCTAGATGCCCGTGTTTAGGTTTTAAACTCCTACTCAAAGTGTTGTGAATCTCACATTTTAGTTGTTAGGTCTGGATTTGTCATCAAACACTTCAGAAGAACTGAGATTCTTGCTCCACAGTGCTCCCTTTCTCCCAAGGCACCATTGTTGATGTATTTGCTGACTCCTACATATGCTTAGGGCTTTTATGATTTCCGCTGAAGCTATGAAGTATGTGTGAAGACTCTTTTTTCTCTACTCAGTCAAGAACACTGTGGTGCTCTCGTGCAGGTTTATCTGGTCTCTGGAAAGAAATGCCTCTGTCAGTAACTTTTCGAGCTGAAAGGTCTGGAAATGTCTGACACCCCTTCTACTTACTTCTAGCCTCAAAAAATCAAGTTGACTTGCGAAAAATGAGTAGTCTGAATACAATGAACGCTGAAAGAGAGCCACGTTACTTTGAGAGTAGAGATTTTGTTTCTACATCTTTTCCTCTTACTCTTGTCAAAAAAAAAAAAAAATGTAAATAGTTATGGTATATGGGCAGAGTGGAAACTAGTGACCAGAATTAGGAGTTAAATTAATGGAATATCCATGCTATATATAAAGAAAATATGGAAAACAAGAGAATGAACATGAGTATAAACATTTCATATGTATGATTCTTGTATGAAAGAACTGTGTGTATGTAATATTTATTTCATAGGTAAAATATGAAAGTATTTTATAAATATTACAGCACATACCCAAACAGAAGATCACCAAGCACATTTCTCTGAGAATAGACAGACAGATTCTGTGTGACATTGCTAAGAAAGGCACTTTTCCATAAAGGACTTGAGAATGTTGGTCAGTTCCAGTCTCTATCAGTATGAATTGTATAACTTTAGACAATAGACAGAAAGGTGGCAGGTAATTTCAAAAATCTAGATTTTATCATTTTTAAGTCATCAGTAATCTCACTCTTCATTGTCTGACAGTAGAAAAAGTGGACCTCTGAATCTACACTGTCTGATCCACTTTGCAAGATGAAGTATTGGAGCAGCTGGGGTGGAATTGAACATTAAATACCAGAGAATCATGGGTTAAAGATGATGGCAATGACACAGAGACAAAAGGAGCTGCAGTGTACCTAGCTGCTGGGACAATAAAATTTAGCCAATTAAACTTTCTTATCTAAACAAGCAAAATTATCTGTCAGTGTTAATTGTTGTGCTAGGATCTAGATTCATAGAAACCTATATTGTAGCTTTTGTCACCTATAGCTCCATCTTGTTGAAATTTTATGTAAATCCTCACCCCCACACATAGAGGAATGCTGTCAAGCTGTGGTTTTGGTTCTGTAAGAACTCATGCACTTATCAGGGATGAGGTCACTAATAAGCCTTCCTAAAATTTTTGTCATTGCTTCCAATTAAAACACTTTTGGTCTAGGATTTAAATATATTCCTGCCATGTTTGGGGCCTAATTATTGCAGTGTTGTGACACTGTGAGTGGAGACATTTGTGCCAACCTCCTGCAGATAATTCCAAGGTGACACTGACCCATGTGTTTTATTTGTCCTTGATGAGAAAAATACAAGATAAACAAGTCACTATTAAAAGTAAGAGATAATTTGGCTTTAAAAATCCCCTTATTTATAGCATCTGGAGTTGTTGCATCATATAGAAAGAAACATATTCTAACAGAAGTTTTTTTCACCTCTGGCACTGAACTTTCAAATAGTGTTATGGTGGTAGCATAACAATGCTCAAGCTCACTTCTTTTTTGCCAGCAATAAAATGTAGAATCACTGTTATATATACCATAAGTTCCTTCTTTTACAAGAAACAGTCCTGCAAGTGATATAAAAAAGCATGTAGGCCAGGTAAGAGACTGCATGTATTGTGACAATTGTGATTGTCTTTGGCTCTCGCCCTGGTCTGGTTTGCCTTCATTGCCTCTGTTGGTTGCTGTGTGGTGAGCAGAGGACAAGCTTCGGGCTCTGGGCTGGTGACAAGCACACAGCTGCCCCCATTCCTGCAAGGAGAGGCTGCAACATGGAGGGGAGCTCGTGAAAAGCTAAAACCACAGTGCTACTGTCAGAGCAGAGCACAACCAAAACCCCACTGTTCAGGCACAACAGTACTGACTCTATCAATCGTAACTGATGAGCATTGTCATTTAATTTTAAATATTTAATCAGCCTTACCCTCAAAAGTTGCCTCAAAACCTTCAGCAGAGCAAACCCTTGGGCATATCCTTATTTTTCCAGGCAAGAACATGCCATAAGAGGAATTTCTATAGTCTTGTGTAGTTTGGCAGGCTTCATGGAAGTCTTCTGTGTGGTAATTGTCACAAATACATTAATAATTCACTTCATTACATTTTGAACAGGTTGGGAAAGAAAGCAAGAATGCGTGCCTTGGCCTAAAAGTTCTACAAAAAGGCATGTTTCCTCATTTTATCTGTCTCAAGAATCTGTTATCTACAGATATCTGTTATCCTATTTTTTTTTCAAATAAATAGCTTGCCCTATCGAAATGCTGTTTAAGATGAGTCATTTTGAGGTTTGGGGTAACAGTTTTATGTACAGTGGTTTATTATTCATGTGAGTGACTTGTATGACAAGCTGATCAAAGGAATAATTAAATAAACTATCTAAAAATCAAACAATGAATAATTGGGGTTTTTAATTCCAGTCATTCACTGAAGTGTCATTCAGGGATTAAGAGCTTTTGAATTCTGTCATCTTAAGTGACAATATCCAAAGACAATCATGATGAGCTTTGTTCCTGTTAAAGTACCAGATTAATGACTCCTAGAAATTGAAATATTTTCTTAATTACAAAAAATAAACATCCCAGTTGTTTTATCTACCATTTAATTTTCTAAAACCAGAAAAAAAAATCTTTACAGTAAATTCAAAAAATAAAGCAGCTTTTTTTTTTCCTGTGAAATATGGTGGAAATTGCCTACCAAGCATATATTTCAGAAGAAAACAATGTTTGTTGGATGAAATAATTTGGAACCAATTATCAAGGTCATAATGAATTTCCAATTCAATCATTAAAAACTCTGAATTATAAAAATTTCAATATAATTAGGTAGGAAGGGACCTCTGCAAGTCCCTAATCCAACCCCCAAATAAGGTTAACTTCAGCTAAAGGAGTTTGCACAGAGCTGTGTCAAACTGAGGTTTGAAAGTCTCTAGGATGAAAGTTTCACTACCTTATACTCTATGTTTGGGGTTTTTTTTGTTAACATGTGTCTAAATGGAGTTCCACTTGGGACAATGTGTGTCACCTGCCTCTTGATGTTTCACTGTGCACCTCAGAGAGGCAGCTGGGTGCATCTTCCCTAGAACTTCTCTTAGTAGTGGTCAGTTGTGATTCGGGATCTTCCAAGCCCTCTCTTCTCCTGGCTAGCCAGCCTCAGCTGCCCCACAGGACACAGGCTTCAAGCCCTTTGACACCTAAGTGACCAACCCCTGGCCTCTCTCCAGTTTGGTGATGTCACTTCTGCTACAGATAGTGGGCAATATTGGGCACTATATCCTGGATATTGGGCTGTATTCCAGTCCTTACAAAGGATGAGCAGAGAGATCTTGCATAGACTCCATCCTAGGAGGTCTGCAAGGCTAGTCTGGGTAAAGCCCTGAGCACCCTGGTCTGACCTCACAGCTGGCCTTCCATCCTGAGTTGTCCTGTGTCTCTGTATGTCACAGCATCCACCACAGCCAATGCACAGAGTAGCACCATGCAATGTCAGAAGGCTTCAACCCCTACAGAGTAGCATCATATCATATCAGAAGACTTCAAGCATCCACCCTTCTTCTTCTTTAGCCCAAACTTTCATAGCCCTCATGTTCATGCATTGTACCTGTGTGCCCTCTGTTCCCTTTGGTGATCAGTCAGTGCACCTGGGCACTCCATGTCTCATTGCTTTCAACACTGCTCACCTGCTTCTCACAGCTGTAGCCCATTAGGGATGAGGCTGGCTGCAGCCCCACTCCCAATTAGCACAAACTGTGTGCCTACATCTGTAAGCAGTGACCTCCCTTAAACTGCTGACTTGCACTTCAGCTGGGGCAGCCCAGCAGATTCTGAGCCCGGGTGACCCTAAATGCACATGTCTGACTCATCCCTCTGCTGCTCTTGAGAAGCTGAGATAACAGAAGGTACAAGATGCCCCAGTCTCATCTGGGGTACATTCATTATGTTTTAGTAGTGACACACTTAAATCTAATGAACAGACACAGCGCTAGCTAAGGGTTGAACATTTAAAAATGACTCGGCAGTGTAGCTTAAATGTGACATATTGAGGTTATTTATTTCTTATTAAAAAATAATTCCTGTTTTATTTTTCTGTTAACATCTATTAAAGTGAAGGCAGCATATGAGCGACAGGGTTTTTGTCTAAAACAACACTGCTCTCATTCCCCTTCCACTTTTTTCCTAAATGAAAAACAAATCAAACTTTTTGCATGTTTCTGACCTCTCTATGACTCTATATTTACTTGCCAAACACATGTTAAGGCAGAGTGAAATTACTTTTATTTCTGATATAAAACTACACACTCTGTGGCCAAGTGCTTTGCTAAGAAACAATAGCTTGTCCATTTTTCACTTTTGTAAAAAGCAAAGAGAATCTGTTCATTTTACAGAAATGAAAAGTGAAACAGGCATTATTTATAACATCTGCCAAAATCTGGCCAGGCAAGCACCTCTAGCAGCTCCGAAGCAAGGATACTGTTGGCTGTATTTTCTCAACTCCTCTGTGTACACATGAAGAAATTTCTAAATATACTGATGGCTTTTTGCATATCAGTAATAAAGAGCAAGAGAACAAAATAGCAATTGATAATGTTATGTAGTCACACACTATTACAAGGCCACTGAAAAATTCAGTGAGTGATTAATCAGCTGAATGGTTCATTTTCCTTGGGGGTCTAACAAACAATTAACATTGATTAATGAACCAATTTATTTCCTTTTGTAAAAATATAAATTGAAATGAGCAAAGCTGTTGTCTGCCTGTCACTAGATTGTCCCAGTGAAACTAATGAAAAATACAAGCTATAAATGGGGAAAAAAAGATAAAGATCAGTGTAAAATTCAGACAGTGAATTTTTAGCAGCTCCTGGAGTTTAAAATCTATTAGTATTTTTTAAAAAAAATCTTTATATTTCAAGTTTCTAAATATAATTCAGACATACAGTACCTTGCTGGCAGCAGTGGATCCACAAGGGTCGTTAAATCATAATGCACTCCCTTGCTCTATGACTGAAGAATTCCTGTTCTTATAGCAACACCTTAGAAAATTGTGAGACATCCTCAAAGCTGAATGACACTAAAGAAACTGCTCTGACATCTGTAGAGGAGGTGGCCACTGGGATGCCTTCTATTTGATCACATCAGAATTTCCTGTAGAACCCTGGAGCAATAATGCCAAATTCCAGACTGTCCTTCAACACACTTGGCTTTCTCACTATGTTTTGTTTACAGAACCATGATGCTTAAAAGGCCAAATCACTGATGTTTTTATATAGAGCAGTGGGTAGTTCCTAATGTAATTAAACTCCTTTTGAATCAACTCCCTTCTCCCACAATAAGGGTCTCAGTTCCAGGGCCCAGTGTGAAACAACCTGAAGGTTAGAAATTGCACAAAGAACCAGTGAATATATGGGTGGATGCCAATCGTCTCACCTCTGGACTCTAAGGGCACAATTGCTTATTAAGGGGATGGTAGATTTTGGAACTCTTGGAGATAAAGCAGAGGGATCAAATAATTGTTCCACAACTCTATAACTTGGACCAATGCAAATAATAAATATGTTTTTTATTTGGAGAATACATTTCCTCTTCTTTTAAGAGTTTGCCATGTTCCTGTGGCAGAACATTTACTCAAGTGTTACCAAATATTCTTTGATTGCTGCAAATATCTATCAGAACCATGCAAAGATGATGATTATACTAACACTTCTTGCCCTCTGGAAGGGCAAATAAGCCAAGGTGCTTTATAAACACCTTATCAAATAATAATTTCATGCTGCTACTACCTGGGCAAATACAGGCTAATGAGAAAAACTTGGTGACAGAAATAATTTAGGAAGAACAGCTCATTGACTGGTGAAAATTTCAGTGTTCTTCAAACCAAATGTTGCTTGTTACACATACGAGATTTAGTCTGCCTATCCAGAGCTCAATTCTGAACTCATTAGAGAGCTTAACAAAACTCATCTTCTTTTATGGTGATTGCCTTTAAAGACACTTGGGCCTGACAAAGCACAACAACAGTAGTAGGTAAATAAAGAGAACTAGGAAAAGTAAATAGGAAGGAGATGAAAAGGTGCTTTATGCTGCTGCATGCAATTAAAGTTCAAATACAAAGGCTTCAGCAGCCGGAGCAAAACATAACACAGCAGGATTTTTTTTTCCTTTTAACTCCACGGTCTAGGCCTTTGTCTTCCTCCCAGCTCCAGTGTTCAGAAGTAGCTGTGCCCCTTTCAGGTTTCAGTTATTGAGAAAAGGTCAACAAGAGGCAGGAGAAAACATTAAACAGCTCTTATTTAGCTTTTTTCATCAAACATAAAGCTAACAGTCTCCTGGTACCCACAAATTTCTGGAAGCTACAAATGCTAGGCAGAGGAGCAGGAGGTCTTAGAAACAGAGGTAGTTAAAGAAGCTGATAAAGGAAAACAAATTGCTACACCAAAGATATCAAGTGAAAGCATCAAGTGCAGTATGTTTATCATAATCTGGTCTCTAAATTCTGGTTTGGTATATTATTTTCCAATTATTTTTCTAGCTTTTTTCTGTTCCTTATTCAACAAAATAGTCACAAAAAAAAAAAAGGCTGAGACAATGAAATTTAATAGAGGGTTTTTATTAAAGAAAACCAAAATTTTCTGTTTGCACTGGTAGAAGAATTGATTTTGCTTTTCTGCTTTTAAGACACTTAGCACAGTACTGTGGGACAATTAATATATTTGTACTGGGTTCACACATAGGTTAGGTTTTAAACCCCTCATCATCCACCTGGCTCAAATCTGGTACAAGCCTGCTGCCTTTTTCAGTTCAGAAACAGAATGTCACAATGAAGGGGATGTGCAGAATGGCACACCACCAGCTCACACCTTGGTGATCCAGGGACTCGGGCCCCATCTTAAGCAGGCCCTGCTTACCAAAGGTTTTACAGATGAAGCTCAAGTGAGATGTGACTGGAAGCGACCTTCTGACTGATAATGGCCACCATGTGTTCCCTTCCAGAGCTTCTCCCCATTACTTCTGCCCATCCCCTCACTGGAGACCTCAGTTCCCAGGGATGGTCTCTGCCTTGCTGCCCCAAAAAGCACGGGGTGGCTGTGGCCTTCAGCCTGTCACCCCAGCAGCTCTGCGGGGACGTCTCAGTGACACCCTGGATAGCTGCTCCTCGGCAGCTGGAGCAGGGAGGCAGAAGCAAATAACAGTGTCTCCTTCCCCTGAGGTGAGGGGACAGATGGGCTTCCCTTTCCATGCCTTTTCTCAAGGTAGCAGAACAGGGAGATGTGGTCAAAAATTTTCAGAGCTGTTCTGAAGTGAGTTCTGTTTCTTGAAGATTCAGGTGGGTTTTGGGAAGAGTTTTGTTCACTGTTGGGTATTTCTGCCTGTCCTCACAAGTCATGACAAAATATTTATTTTCCTTGCAACTTCTTTATCTGGTAGTTATTAATGATTCCTAGCATCTGTTCATGTTCCCTGTTTGGAAGTACTAAAGCAAATAACCACATAATTAATATGCTATCTTGGTAAGTAACTTATTTTTGTCACTCTTTTAACTACCACAGTCCTCTTCTACTTTCCTCCCTTAATGTTTTTCAATCCATTCCCATTTTTAGAGAAAGCTCAAGTATATCCTTCTCTTCATCCCTGCAGTTTGATTTCTTTTTGCTTTGTTTTACAGTCTGAAATTTGCTCTCAATTCTTTTGTTTTTCCTCCATAGCTGAATAATTTCCTGCATGAATCATACAGACAAGGAGCTAGGCTGAATGCTACAAAATGTAGGAAGGCAAGATTCCTCTATAAAGAAGGTCTGCTACAGGTCTGTAGTTTTAAACCAGCATGCCTGAATTACAAAAATGTTGGCTATCCAGAGTCTATATAAAAATGATGTCCCAGAAAGTAGGCATAGGCCTCTTCAGATTTCAAGGAAAGTCCACAATACCTGAACGATTCAGAACAAGTTAAGTATCAGTTTTTCTAACTCTTAAAGTCCAAGGATGCATTGTCTGAATTAGCTTGAAAACAGTATATTTAAAGGGATACCAGTCTTACACCGCACTGCTCTTTGAGGAGATAGAGTTTGCTGTTGTACAAGGAAAAGTAGCTATTCTTAACCTCATCATTATTCTTTCCCTTATCAGAATTCTCATTTAAAATCTTCACTTCCCAGCAGAAATGATGGGAGATGTATCTCATTGTCTCTGGAACTGGAAGAGAATATACATTTTTAAGAAGTTTTATGTTGAAAAAAGGTTTGCTGTCAGAAAATTATCATCTTTAATTGAATCTAAATCGAGAATATAGGTAGAAAACCATAACATAATTAAATAAATAAGAAAGACAAGTCAGAATATTTATGGCCACTGACTTTTCTATTCTTCCCTCTTACTAGTTTTGCACAGTAGTTTCTCCCATGGTTCCTAATAATGGCCTGAGCGTATTTTATCCATGAGGGAACAAACCTCCTGATCTTTTGATAGTTGCTCCTGATTTGTTTGAGGGAAAGTCTAACTCCCAGCTACTCCTCTACTTCAAATTCATGATGCTTAATATATTATTTCCATCACACTAGGCACAATGGTTCCCATTTTTACAATTTCCTCCATGCTTCCTGACTTCTAAAACTTGTTGCTGTCCTTAAGAGGACTGGAAGGTTTGCCATAATAAGTCCTGCCTTCAGATTTTGTAGGCCTAAAGTCTTTCACATAAATGCCCTCAGAATTTCAGACATAAAGAAAATGAATAACCAAGAGGAGGCTTTCTAACCTGCTCCACTCTGCATGGAGCAGTGAGAGACAAAATCTGAGCACTCTAGTCTAAGGTAAGGCATCCCTGCCCATGACAGGGAAGTTGGAACTGGATGACCTTTAAGGTCACTTCCAGCCCAAACCATTCTATGAATCTAAGAGGCCAACTTAACTGCAAACAGACTGTGAACATAGAAGAAAGCGATTACTAATAATTACATGAATCTTTTAAAACAATCCTAAATACTGTAGAAAAATAGCAGTTGACACTTTTCATTATGTTAACTTATGACCCTCATCCTTGAGAGTTCTAGAATTTCCTAACACTCCCCTAACAGAAGCTTTGAGCATCACCACAGCAACAATTCAGGGGTGAAAACAGGAGAACTGCTTTAGTATATTTAGTGACACAGTGAACTGCTGTCATAAAGAAAATCAAGTGAGAGATCAGAAGAATGTAGGGACTTCTGAGATCTGTTTGAACACAAAAAAAATTCTGTGAATCTTCACTGAGCAGTCTCTGTTAAAAAAAGTGGGTAGCATTGTATTGGATTGTGTTATCTGAATCATCTTTCTAAATTATAAAAAATAGTACAAGATTATGGTTGTGGGATTTTACACCTCCTGAAAGGAGGTGGAAGAATTCGTCTTATTGTTGCTGATACCTTTGGTAACATCTGCAATAACTAAAATTTAAAAGGGTACAAAAAATTACTTTACATAATGGATCTGCCATGGTTATAAAATGGACCACATAGAGAGGATACAAGCAAGTAGATATTAGTGTTTTAAAGATAAAAAGAAATCTGCAAGACTTCATACTAAGAAAAACCAATGGGCATAAGGAACATCTGTAATAGAGCAGCAGGAAATAACTCCATTTGAAAAAGAACATTAACGGCATAAAACGAGACAACAAATCTGACAAATGGATATGTGGATGCATATGTACTCCCAGCTGGGAGACAGGAACTCTCAGGCTACAGTATCAGTTGAAAAACACACAGGTGCAGTCTATGGATTTGGAGAAGTAAGCGGGGGAAGGCATCTTCTTTGCCTCACAGAAAGATTTAGATTTGCTGACCTTTCTCTATGTCTTGCACTGCCAGGAGAGGCCAGAGATGGCATAGCTGGCTGCCATCCCTCCCTCTCTCCCTCCCTCCCTCCCTCCCCACAGAGCTTCCGGCACTGGGAGGAAGAAGGGTTCAGGACACTGGGAGTGCATGTCAAGAAAGGGCTGTTATTCAGAGTTCCACTTGAAAGAAGGGGCATAGAGAGCCACAGAAATAGTGAGAAACTACCACACAACTCTCGGTGCCGTCAGCGCTGAGAACACACCTTAGGGTCCTTTATTCTTGAGTGCTTGCACTGTGAAAGTCTATCAGAAAATAGGTTCTCAGTGGTTTTCAAAATTCAGGTCCTTTGATGTGCCTGAAAATGGCTACCAGTATTTTGAGGCATTTAAAGTACCAAGTTACTTCTGAAAGAGGTTATCAAGCCTTTGTCTCCATATATACACACTTAGAAACCTTGGACTTTGGCTACAAAAATGATTACAAAAGCCTTAAGCACTTTAAAAGCCCTGACTATCAGGGACTGGAAAGTTTATGACCTCTTTAGAGCCTTGTTGGTGGAAAGGTAATGAAATACTGCCTTGTTGCACAGCTGACATTTTCAGACATGTGGATCTTGAGTTTTTCCACATCCTTGATTTCTACAAACAGAAAAATCTTGCTGAAAACCCTTATAAAATTTTCTATTGACCTTTTATAGTCTGCCACGTTAGTTACTGCTGTTGAATTTTCTTGACTTTCTTTGAGGATGGGGTATGAACTTAGAGCCTTACCCTGGACTCTTTGCCTGCAGCTGGATTCACAACACAAAGTTCCCCCTACTGCAGTATGCCATGCATGACTCAGGGCTTTTGGTGAATTAAAGTCACAGTACTAACAAATTAGCATGGAGAAAAGGCATAACAGTGATACTATGCAAGGACAAAAATTAAGAACTCTTTCAGGTATATGAGCATCTCCTTAAAACTGCAAATGAGGAGGGAAAAGACAAAGGAATGTAGTGAAGCAGATTGAATAGCTCAATACTTTGTGGAGTGATGTGGATTGAAATAGTCCTCCTGCATCACAAGACATTAAACAAAAGCCATAGAGGTTCTGAGCAAAATACTCTGGTAAGTATTTTCTGAAAATGAAGCAAGCCCAGCATGCCTGGAGCACTTGCATGAGCAACATCTAAAACACCAGCAACAGAAAGGCATGGTAAAATCCAGTGGTTTACTCAATTCCATTCTGCTTTTTTCTGCTGTAAGCCCTGTTGAAAGTTGCCCGTAACAAAACGTGAGAGACCTACACAAACCTGGAAATAATTCTCATGGAAGGAGTTGAGGAGAATGCTAACTTCAGTTTAGCAAAGAAAATGCATTCACTCATTCATCCATATCTCACTGGTTTAACACCTGTAGTATTCCAAAATAATAGACATGCATTGTGCTCATGCAATTAAAGCAGTGCTATAAAGATGGCCAGAGAGTTTAGTGACCAAGCAATGTTATTTGAATTATGTATTCCATTACTGCCCATTGTTAAACATGAAGTATCATGCAGTCATTGAACAAGAACAGAACACTTCAGGTGCAAGGCAATACTTTATAGAAATGACAGGATGAAACTGCAAGGGCACAGAAACAATGTGAATTGTTTCCCTGAGATACTGACATAAGCAAGGGACTAATATTCCCTGAAATTATGTGAAGTGCAGGCAGATACCTGTGAAGTTGCAAAGAGAGGACTGTGTCATTCACAGATCCGAGACTCTGGAAAATTTGTGTTTAGGAAAGTCACTTTTTTGACTTTCCAGAGAGTGGATAGGAAAGAAGTATGTAGATTAGAGTCTGATTATTTTTATAATTGGTTGTTTTTCCACTCTTTTATTACCACTCCTCTTCAAAGGAAGGTAGAAGAGAAGTTTGAGTGACTGTTCTACACCCTCCCTTCCTCCCTTTCCAACCAGGCCATTTGAAGTCCTGGTTGGTAAGGTATTTGCAGCTTGGAATGGGCCATTGGAGTCATATTTCACTGAATGGAGTTAGTAAATCCATCAGACTTCTAAAGGGCAGCACAGCCTGCGTGGCCAATATGTAATAGCCAGTTAAGCATCTTATAGACCTAATGTCAACAGAAGGAGGCAGTAAAGTAAGGTAAAAATCTGAACAGCAACTCTGGAAAAGAGAAAATATTTTACAAAATATGAGTAAGATGTAGGCAAGAAGTTCATACGTGAAAAATGGTTGCAGAAAAATGGTTGCAGAGTAAGGTACTAGGCACGAAAATGCCTCAAGGATGTAAGATGTAAAGGAACCCATAAGAAAACATTCAAATTAGATAGTATCCCCTTTGGAAGCAGTGTAACATACAGAGCAAATAAAATTTCATCTGCTACAGGAATAGATGTGTTTGAAAATAACCATTTCAAGGTGAAAGTCATTCACCCCTCCAAAAAAATAAGCCATAAAAAGGAATAGATTCTCCCAAAGTGTCAGACCACCAGCCTCTTCTGAACTCTTCCTTCAAAGAGAAGTTTCCTTCTCCAAAGAGTGACATATTCTGCTGCTGTAGTCATTTCACTGCAATAATTTCTGGGAGGGAAGAAAAGAAGTACTGAAGAGACTTAAAGCACAAAAGAAAATACTTGTCCCTAAAAATCTGTGCATCTTGGAAAACTCCATCCCTTCCATTTTATAAAAAAAAGACAATAGTGGATTTATGGAAAATCCAATCCATTTGTCCTTCCAAATATGACAGGTGCTCTCATTGCTTTTCCAGATGAGAACATTCTGAGAAAAGATAACTTATGCAGCTGAACGTTCCCAGAAGGGATACAAAGGATTGGATTAGTCAGAGAAACTTTGAAAATTAATGACTAAACATGACTCGTTTTATTTCTAATAATCAATTGTTGCTTCCTCCTATTTACAATTTTTAAAAACTACTTGAAGACATAAGTTCTGTGTTTACATATTTCCCCGTATCTCACAAGCATAAGTAGCTCTATCCCCTTTCTCAGAGCAACTCCAGATCATCGTATCAATATTAAAATACACTCTGAATCACACCTTTCTTTCTTGTAATTTTCCTAGGAAACTTATTAAAGCTGTGGTCAGATGTTTGCTGTATGATATTCCTGCTAAGGATTAACATGTGGTCGCTATGATGTTAATGAGCAATCTGAAAATATGGGTTACAATAGAGTGTACAAACTGTTACTCCAGTGAATGAAACTGACAGTAGAAACCATGGTATCAGATCTCCATTTTTTTATAGCTGAACTTCACCCTTATACTGCAGTAGGTATTACTGCTACTAATTCAGAAGCTTTTTGGTGCTTCTTCCTCTATATTTTTTGCTCATCTAAACAATTATCAAACTGAAAAATATAGCTTTCTTTGGTTTATAATTTTGAAAAAAAAATGTTTCTCTGAATTTCCTTTATCTTACTGGAAGCTGATATTGACACATTTTGTGTGTTAGTGCAGTGAAACCTCACTATTGACATTGGTTTATTTGTCTTCATTCAGATGAGTAAAAATTAGCATTTACATTGCTTCAGTATCATCTTCTGCAAGTAGATTTTTCATGTTAAAACTTGAGGGGTTTTCTCAGAAAAAAAATAAAAGAAATTTAACAAAAAAAGTAACAAAAGAAACAACTGTTTTCATGTAAGACTTAAGCACAAAAAATGTGGTCACATCCATGCTGCTGTAAGAGGAATAGAAGGAAAAGGCTGAGGGGCTAAGTAATTGGCTAAGAAAATTGAAATTTCAAAATCACAGTTAAGTGGGCCTTTTCCCCTCTCAAGTTTTAGAGAGATGTTCAGATGTTCAAAATGTTCAGAGCTTGCTGAAACCTTCTAAGCTTACTTAGGGCCCTCAGTAGGCGAAAACTTCCCCTCCAAATGCCACTCTGCCCTTAGGAGTAACAGGATGAGTGATGGGGTTGGCTTTTATCTCATCTTGGCTGTAAACCAGTGGTAACCCCTGGATTTCTGTTCCAAATGACTTTTCACTCACAGTTCTGAACCCTCAAGAAGTCTTGGCTATGGCACTGAAAGCAATGCTTACTCTGTATTTTTCCAGTGCTTTCTCTTTTCTCCACTTACAAGAGATGACATGGACAAAAACTGCAGAAAAACACATTTCTGCTTCCTGACACACAGCAGAAGTGATTCCACATAAGCAGCCACACACTGAGTGATGGAGATGGGCATTTGCCAATAAAAGATGAAGAGAGCCAGGGGCACTGATTTTGAGTGACAGATTCAGATGGGGCAAGGAGTGAGAGTTGAAAGAGTTATCTTCATGCTAGGATATCAACCATTTGCCACTGTGTATTTGCCCCATAGAGGAGATGACAGTTTTGAAAGGATCAGCAATGTATGTGTTAAGTTATGTGAAAAGGTGAAAAGATCTCTAGTGCATAAAAATCAAAACTTTTGTGGTTTATAGTGATAGTATCCTGACCAGAATTTTTTTTTAATATTTGTAAAAAATTAGGTCTTTCCAGAAATACAATATAAGGCATTGGATTTTCTCCTCTCAAAGGGAAAAGTAAAATTTGAATGTTTATGTTTGTTGTGTTCTGGATGACTATGTAGCAGCATAAAAATTATTAGATAAACAAACAAAAAACCATCTCCATACATTAGGATATAGAATATAGGGTATGGGGTTCCTGCCTCCCACAGTTCTTAAGTCCATAAGATTGACAAGCTAAATCTCACAAGGTCTTTTTTTGTTTCATTGTCTTCAGCATCTTAACAGGAATTGGCTAAGAAGGAGAGGAAATTTGGACATTCATTTCATCAGTGATTCAGAGAATCAGTAATGAAAGTAAATGTGTGATGCCAATAGAAAATGTTGCAGCAAATACAGAAACACATATATTAAATACATGCATGTGGTGTCACAAATACTTTTCTCTGATAAACTTGCATTTTCCCAATTAAGCACAAAATTTAATTTTGTGCACAAAGTCTGTGTGCACCTCTTTTTTCTCTTCTGGCTTTGACATCATCCTGCAGCTCTAGTTATTACTGTGTAATTGTCTTGAAATGTAGTTATTGTTAGGAATCGTTGCAGATGTTCCCTGTGTAATTCAAACTAAATGAATATAGAATTAAATTACCAGTGCAAAGCTTTAGCAGGGCAAGTTGCAGCAAAAATGGTAAATTATTCACTCTCTTTATAGGAAACCATCCAAAAGTGTAATGGGAAGTTAAGTAAGCAGTATTTCTTGCTCAGGAATCCAAAAAGATTCAAAACAGGATGTCAGAGTTAGTGGTGAATAGCTTAATATATTGTCCCCATTCAAGACATGTAATACTGAAGTATCATTGCTCTGTGACTCTGGTACAGAGAAGTCAATAAAACTGCACCAGCAGCTGTCTTAAATTTTACTGGGACCTGAATTACTACCATGGACCAGAGGTTGTGGTTATTTTATATTATATTCCATGACACCTAGGAGTTTTAGTTCTCTTTGAGAAAGCCTAAAATATGCTAAAGACCCTGATGACTGTGAGTATTTCCCCAGCCATCAGACCACAAAAGGGTAACAAGTATCAAACACCTCATTTTGGAGAAAGGATGTGAGTCCCCAGACCTATAAATCAGACCAGACATTCTCTCCACAATGGAAGAGATGCATATTAATAAGGAGGTTATGTACAATGATGTGGAAAAAATCAGTGTTTCAAGGTGCATTTCCAAGCTGGTGTTCCCTTAGCTTCCAATTATGAATGACACTTCCATTCTGTAACTATTCAAAGGCCAACACAGAAATTAAAAGAGCATTTTATGGCCTTAAAGAAGGTATAAACCTAAAACTGAGAGTTGAGTAGACAAAGTTGATCTGCCAACAGCTTTCAGACAACTGTACGTGGATTGCAGTACTCAGAGAGAATCAGTGATGATTCCACAGCTGTATGGAATGAGCAGACCATGCTCATCAGACCTGGCATCACTTTATTTCTCTTTACAAAACAGACAGAGGTCATACAAGTCTTAATTTTCTGAAAATTAAGTGTCATTAACGTTTTGGACAACTCTGAATGCTGACTGAGGCCAAATAGCCTGTGTGTGTGGGATGTTCAACGAATACACCAGATGAAAAACGCAAAGTTACACGTATCTGAATGAACTTCCTGTTGTTTCAAACAAGCTGGGGTTTTTTGTTGTTTTTGTTTTCCCATGATTCTTCTTTGTTTTGAACATTTACACCATGCTAGAATTGACACTTGCAAATAGGTCTTTATTTTGTGAACATAGCTAATAAAATCCCATAAAATATGGATTTTTTCCAATGTACTCTTTTTATTCCCCTAGAAGTCAGTGATTGCTGTAACAGCTTTCCAGACTTTGCCTGAAGTCAGTGAAAAAATCCCGTCAGCTTAAAAGTATGAGGTTTTCCTTCTTAGTGGAAGTGGATGCTACTGGGGATTTTCTTTGTTGCTTTTTTCTTTTTAATGCGCATCATTCTGCAAAATCTGGATTCTACATTAATTGCTAACTCTCTGTAGTAAAAACATTGGGAGTTTTGTGTCTGAACTTGGATTCACGGCCAAAGCAGAAACAAAAGTGCTTCTATTTCCAAAACAAGTTCAACAGATCTTATAGGAGATACCTTACAAGTACAGTCATTGAATTACAGACTTGCATAGGCCGACTACTTGCATAAAAGAGAAACAAAATAGCCACGAAGTTTGGCTTGAGTTAGAGCCTTGAGTTAGAGCATTAACTCTACCATTAATCCTTTGGATCAGTCAGTCTATAGGGACAGAATGCATCTGTTCAGAGCATGAGCTTGGATGATCCACTTTGCCTCTCAAGTTCTTCCCCTCGAGCCACAGGAGAAACTGCAGAGCACTAACTTCCAAAGCTGCCCTTTAGCACCTAAGCTGTTCTTTAAGGTCTCAGCCTTGCACTTCCTTGTCTTTTAAGCAGTGCAGAAAAATGGCTTCTGCAAACATCAACATGCTGTTGCTCAAAACCTTAAGGTATATATTAAAGCTAAATGGTGGGTCTCTCCAAAATCAATTTATTTAAATAAATGTATATGCTATAAATAAAAACAAAACAATAAATAGGATAATACCTATTACAGATCATAATAGGTAAACGTAACTTTCTTTTTGCTGAATTTTACTTATGCCATTTTAATTAAATCATCTTTTTAAGTAGTATATATAGAAGATAATAAATTGCCATGATCCCATAAAACATTCTGCATAGATGCACTAACCTCCCTGCCCAGCATAGGCAGAGTGGGAAGTGCAGTATAGACCTCCAAAAACCTCTAGGGTCATTTTCTTGTGTAGTTTCAGTCTACAACATGCTGTTGAACCAAATCACCTCATACGTCTTCTGTTTATTAACCTCATACTTATTCTTATCACCTCATACTTATTCTGTTTTTCTGTCTGAAAATGTATTTTGGTATTAGTATTTTGCATCTTTTACCTATCTCTTTCCAGGTTGCACCAGTATGTACAACTTTCTTGTCTTCATAGAGGCTTTTGACAAACTTGCAAAAGTGTTCACGTTTTCCTGAAAATAATTTTTTGTGAAAGTCTGTGTTGATATATCACTGACAAGTTTCCTCATTGTCCATTGTCCTTTAAGATTTTTTTTTTTCTTTTTATAAGCATCATCCTCTTTGCCATTAGGATCTAAAAGATTAATCTTTGACTTTTTCCCTTCTTCTCTACCCCTGCATCCAAATCTTATCAGCTCTTTCCATCAAACTTCAAAGTCTTTAACCTCTTGTGTAGGTCTTACTAACCATAACTAGCAAGAATTTAGTTGTGTCTGCCTTGATGACTCTAACCTTCAAATAAATCTTCTCTGGTGGTTTTGTTGGCTTGGTTTTGGTTTATTTTTTTCCAAATGCTGCCAAAGTGATCGTTTCTTTGCCTAATTCTTATCTTATCTTTTAAACACACACTCTGAAGTTTCAAACATTGGTCCCTTTCAATCATTTCTTCCTACTGTATACCACTTTTCCTGGTGACTCCACCAATTAAAAACATTACTTTTAGGAAATCTTTAGGAAATTATTTGGGATGAGAGAAAGTAATGATGAGTAAAACTCCAGTTCAAGGGAATTAAATACATAACTGCATAGAGAAATTTCAGTAACTAGTGTTTACATTAAGGCATGTAATTTGGTATTTAGCTGAATCAGAGTCAAAATAAATGTAATTTTATCTTATCTTTGTGCAATACATCAGATTAGCATTTCTAGACTGCCAAGATCATTGTTTGTGTTAAACAAATAACATTAAGCCAGACCGCTACAAATTTTTACTGTGGCGCTTTGCACTTAGAATATCATCTGTCAAAAGACTGCTCTCAAAGCAATTTACAGACATTAACTAATTGGGTCTAATGACACTTCTCTGGAAACAATGAAGCACAATTAATTCCCCTTTGTGAAAAGGGCATTTAAAGCACGGAGAGAGCAAATGATTTTTCCAAGGTCACAAAAAATATTGCAGAAGATGTGGGCACAGAACCCAAATAGTCCAGTCCTCCAAGACTGTGATCTAGGCACAGGAACAGAGCTATCAGCTGTGGGAGGAGGACAGCTCTTCCTTTCCTTTCTTTGTTATTACAGAAGTATGGGAAATTAATTGCTTTCATTAATTCCACACTAATGGCCTGCGAAGTAACAGTCCATTAGGAAGCAAGCTGTTTGCCTCTCCAAGCTCTGCATGTAAACAGCAGTGAAGAAACTGTGTATTTCAAGTTATCACTCTGCCAGGGACCATGTTATTAATTTTTATTGATAATGCACTGTTTATTGTAGAGTTGTGTTTCTAACCTTGTGCATTTGTATTCCTCAGAGTTAAACCTTACAATGACAAGAAACAGACCACAGAATTTCAATTTATGTGTAAGAGGTTATTTCAAGGACTTTTATAGATATGTAAATTCATGTCTTAGCTTTGTTATAAATTATGAGAATTTTAATTTTTTGCTTAAGCTTTAAATTCAGACTTTTCCCAGCCTTCACTTAACAGCTAGGAGACAAGTATCTCCCATCTGCAAAAAAAAACAAAAATTAAAGGAAGAATGGGAACTAAACATTCCGCTTTAGAAGTCAGCTTCCCCCTGTTGTCTGTTTAGATCTCCAATGGTCTCGTCTAAGTAGAATTATTGCATAGTTACTATATTATAAACTTATAAACAAAATAAGTGTGTGTGGTCAGACTTTCAAAAGTGATCAGGTATCTAATTGCATTGGCAGCTCCTTGGGAGGTCCTGATAAAGGCACCTGAGTCCCACTGGACGGAGAATAGACTGGGAATGGGCAGTTCCATAGAGGCACATCCTTCCATTTCACACAAACTGGCTTCACCTATCACTTCTTTAATTGTCTTGCGGTAGTCTTTTTTAGCTCCTTCTCAGTAACTTTGATACAATGAAGCAGAAAACAAAAATAAAGGAAGTTACTGAGCAGAACCCTCTACCTGTCTCTGTATCTGCTTTATTCAAATGTTAAGAAAATGGGAGCTTAACCTTTGAAGCTTTGCTGATGGAAATCAACTGACTGTAGGTCTTTTTTACATACTTGTTAGTGTGTTTGGAACATTAACTGGCTTGCTGGATAGACTTTTCTTGCAGTTCATGGTACAAGGTAATCAATAAAATCACTGGAAGATGTAGCTGCACTTTTTGAGGAAGGATCTACAGGGATCTTTCGCTAAAACAGACAAACAGACAAACAGGAGTCCCTTTGCCACTCTTCTGTACAACCTGACAGGAATTCGCACCTCACTTTGCACTAATAAATCACTGATTAAAATTTACAGCATGGGCAAAGAAAGTAACAACTGGGATGTACACAAACTAATACAAAGGATTAAATCCAGACTCTGCAGAACATTTTTTGTTTGTTTTAAAAAGCCACCCTTTTTCTTGTTGTTGTATTAACCATGATGGATTTAGCAGCTGAATCAGGCAACAAAGAGTATATGAACCAAAAAGGCAGTTTGTAAAAGGTGTCACGTCTGGACAGGATTTTTCTTTTCTATTAAAAAAAAAATTATTTTATGATTTTATAAATTGCAGTTCTCAAACTGTTCATTGAGAAATTGTCTATAACCTAACTGACTATAACCTAACCTAGTTCTTTTAAAGGCTACAAAGAAATGTTTCTTTTTAAATGGATACCATTGACATTCCTCTGCACTGACTTCTCTTCTGACAATTATTTTCCACTGATGCTGTAGCTATTAGCAGTGTGCTAGTGTTTGGAACTTGAGATCAAGGTACATTACAATTGCTGCTGCTGCTGTAGAGCTTTGCTGTCCTCAGTTTGAACCTAGATGAGTGAAAATAGCTATTTCAGAAAACTAGAGATATAATCTGCAGGATTCCAGATATCTAGCAAGGCTACTACAGCCTAATATTTTAGTAGCTAATTCCAAGGGCATCCAGTAACAGGCAGGACTCAGAACAACTCCCAGCTGGCAGTGTTTCTAAAAGAAACCAGGCATTGTCTTAACTGGGTTCCAAATTTACAGATGTAATTGTGTACTGGTGGCCATGTGGCCTTTTAAAACACAACATTTAAATAATGGGCATTTAGCATGTACCTTAAGGTTATGACATTAGCTCCTGTCCCTCTTCTTGCACCAGAGCTGCCAAGTCCTGATCCAGATAACAATTTCTTTGCCTGTCTATTCACATAGACCACAACTCATAAACACGGGTAGTTACTTTGTCTAGTTGTATAATGCTCTTAATTTCTCACAAGGTCCAGTACCTCCCCTACTCACTTTATTTTCTCAACTTGGACCTTGACCCCACAACTGGTTGTCTCTGCCCTGCAACAAGCTTAAGTATATGAGAAAGCACTGCTGCAGGTCCTCCCTCATCTGCTCCTTTCCTCCCAGGCTCTCTACATGATCAAAACCCTCCCAGCTGAGACCAGCAGTCCTCCTATTCTGGTCAATGGTGAGCCTATAACCTTTTTCAGGACAAGCCATGATGCTCCACTGGCACATATATATCAGCTCCTTCACCATTCCCACTTTGTACAAAGCAGGACAGTTTGGCTACTGAGAACCTAAGGGGGCAGGGACATATTTTGCTGATCATTCAGAAGACCTAGGAGGCACTTGCAGGGCCTGAGGGAAAACTTCCATGCTGTTCCCTGAGAGTAGGCATCCCCCTGCTATACACAGAGCTCCATATGTGAGAAAAAAAACCCCTTGCTCACAGAATAGGAAACCACAGCCTCTGGTCCAGCAGTTGTATCTATCTGGCAGATTTATGCCCCCAGATTTAATTTCAGGACTAAAATACTTCATCCCTGGAAAATAATACTTTTTTTCTCCATTATACTTATATTAGTCCACAACATATTCCAGACAGTCTGAACAGTTTGTGTAAAATCCATAGAGACAAATGAGTTAAATATCAGCTCAGAAACGTGCAACCTGAAAGCAGAGGCTTAAAATGGAGGCAGTTTGTCAGCAGTGTCTCCACTTCCTCTCCTAATAATATTGTGTTTTAGTACTCAAAGCACAAACTCTTGTAATGACATTACCGGAATTGCTGTAGAGGCATAATATATCCTAAGGTATATTTATTATAATGTTAAAATTTTTGATATCCATACATTTTTCTGTCAAAGTTTTCATGCTGACACTATTTTTCTCCTAGCATGTGAGAGAAAAGTAGCAATTTGCTGGTTTATGTTTGTGTTACCATATCTCAGAAACAGATTAAATTTCACTGTAATACTATAGAATTTGAATTAATGTTTGAGCCCTTAATTTACCTTTCCCATGTGTAAAATGGGAATATTTATCTATGATGCATTTAATATCCATCTTTCAAAAATGCTGCTGTAACAATACACAACAATTTGGAAAAAGAAAATATAAGAGGCTCCAAACTGCATTTCGATTAGAGGATTATGCCAAAACACATAATACCATATCACTAACAGAGCTGCACTAAAAAAAATTAGATTAACTGCAAAATCAGATAAAAAAATTACTTCACTGGCCTATACTGCTATGCCTGATTTGGATGGCATTCAAAAATCATGTTGTGTAAATGACTGAATAATACGAAAAACTTCTTTGTCTGTACAGAACTATATTTTAATCAATCTTTTAGAAAACTAGAGGCCGAACAAAAGTAAATGGATAATAAAGAAAACATATGAATTGAATACTTTAAACAACTGGTGGTTCTGTGTGGTCATAGATACACCTCATCTGGCTTCATCTTAGGTATTCTGAGGCTATGTAACTCTGGTACCACCAGGCTGCTATCTACCTCCCTCATTTTAGACAAATACCTTGTGTTGGGCTGAGCTGCCTTTGAGATGCAGAAAGAGGGAACCTCACAAACTAGTTTGGAGTTATTTATACCCAGGCTTAAAGTGGAGTGAATAAACAAAGATTAACTGTGTCTAAAGGCCTGTAAAGGCAATAAAACTAGGGGTTTGTTAGTGACATCTAGGGGAACCTGACCATCTCACAGAATGAGTATGACAAGACCAGGGAACTTGTGGGAAAGGAGACTGGTCTAAATTTGAGAATAATGTTCCATTATGAGGTAAAATTTCTCTAGTTCTCAAAGTTATGACTTTGCTACGACTGCATCCAGGAGTGATTTTCAGCTTTAAAACTATATCTGGCAAGATCTTTGCCCAGATCTCAGCTAATTATACAGTGAATGTTTAATGACATTTTTTAATTCCATAATGGACCCACCACAAGACGTTTTTTTTCTATGAAAAGTGCTGAATATAGGATACATGCCACTTTTCCAGAAAGATGAGTGTAGAAAAGTCTTTAGCTGTTATGAAGCATCGCAGCTTTATCCAAGTATTAACTAGACAAATTTATCTGCACTAAGATTTTATTCAGAAGTGCTAATAAATTTAGGGGGACCATGGGGCAGAAAAAGCAGTTTTCTTAGTCCTAAAAGGCCTTTCTGTGAAACCACCTGCATCAAGTGAAGGAGAATAAGAAATCATACAGATAAAGACAGCTATTTGGCTATGTCTGTACTTTTTTTTTTAGGTCTTGCTCCTCTCAGAAAGCTGTATTATATTTGTACACTGGGGAAAAAATCTCTTTATTTACATTGCTGCCACATCAGATAGATGGTTATCTTTTTGCTCCTTTTCATGTCTTCTGAACGTTGGCATCCCTCAGCCTCTTGCTGCCAATATCATCCTTTTCAGAGCTTGTGCTGGTCCTGGTGATCTTTATGAACCATTCACTCTGCTGTCTCAGATGTTCCCTCAAACAGGCCCATAGGGAGCCCGTGCTGATTTGGAAACCCGGAAGTTTCTGTAAAAGAGCTCTATACTTTAATTACATCCATTTTAATTAAATCAATCTGATTCAGTTCGTGAGCCAAGTCCTCATTTTCTCACACAATAAGGGGTGGAGAAAATTTTCAGAGTGGAAGTCATGAACCTCTCCCTTTCACTGTCAGGGTCCAAGAGATGCCCAGAAGCCTCTGTGACTCACTCTACTATTATAAATCAGTGGGCTCTCATGGTTTTTTCAGATGCCTGCTGTCAAGAACTGTATCCTGCCTGCAAGCCAGAGGAATAATTCAGGAAATGAATGCTGCATTTGTGGAGAGCAGGAAATGTTATAGAGTCAAGATTTTAATTTCCAGCAAATCTTTTATATTCGAACACCAGGAACTAGTATGAACATCCAAACTATTTACACATATTTTCTATTTTCAGTACAGTCCCACCAAAAGTAGTCTGGTTCCTTTTTCCAGTGCTGAAGCTATGACAGAGAACGTGCCATTCCATTTGACAGCTTTTGGGAACCAAGGACACTTGCTTCACATTGAGGTGGCCATTAAAAGAATACACTTTAAATAAATGAATGCCGTGAGAGTTGTGAGCTTACCTTAGGGAAACATTATTATAATGACACTGCATGCACCCAACCTTAAAAAATATTTGACATAGACAGGCACAAAAAGAAGGTTTTCTTAAATAGAACTTCAGCTAGTCAGTGAACTACCTCCCAAATGACACATTTAGTACTCCTGGGCAATCCAGAATGCAGAATATGTATTAGTTTTCATTTCTTACCTGATAGAAATGCATGTCAGAACACAAAAATATAATTTCAGTTCCTTTATTTGCCTAATGTAGTAATTTGTAAATGGTTTTATTCATCTGTAATCTTTGTAGAGGAGGTCATGAAGTATAATTTGAAACAATAAATCAATCTAGAATCTACAACTGCATCAAAATTAAAATCTTTTGCTGATTATGGAGCAGCAGATTTTAAACTCAGAGACATTTCATAAATTCCTTACAAAGGTGCACAGGATCTGATCCAAGCAAAGTCCTCCTGCAACTTCCTAAGCAAAGCCTAAGGAAAAGAAGACGTAAGATGATATTCTCCATATATTTCCATATGTTTTGCTCTGATGAGGACTCTGCCACACTTTTAGCTTCAGAAACAAGACACACAATATGAATTTTCTGTTCCCATAAGAATTAGGAGAAAATGTCCCTTGACTCACAGATTCCATGCAGTGGTCTTCCTTGTCTGGAGCTTGGGAAAAGCAACACTATCACATCTACTGAAGTTACTGGGAATTTTGAACCTAACATCACTCTTATCTATCTCATGTCTATGGTCAGATTCATTTCATGGCCTAAGCCAGGTCATGAAGTCTGAAAGCCTTTTAAGCCAAACATATTCAAATGTGTTTGTATCCTTAGCATACATAATTGTAAAATCAAGTGTTTATGTAGAGAGATGATTCATCATACACCTGTAGGGCTAATATGTAGTTTCAAGTTTTGCATTTAATCTTAAGAAGCTTTCTGTGGAACTATTATCATTATAGGTGTTATTAACATCAGTAGGGGATCCCTACAGCTACACGGGGCTTAATTTGCTGCTTCTGACTGAGCAGACACTATATGTATGTATATATATCTCTCAAGTATAGTCAGTGTTTTCAGGAACTACACTGATGCTTCTGAGCAGATTTTTGCTTTATTTTGCTTCGCTTCATATCTTTACCCCCTGCTGCATCCTGTAGTTTTCTTTTCTCTACTTTTTCCTTGCTTTTAGTTTAATTAAGTGAATTGAAGTAAACAGGCATATTCACTTGTGAATTGCCATTTATTATACCAAGCTCTCCACATCCATGGAAATTGCTTTTTGCATCTTTAATTTGTAGGCAGGATGTAATAGGAGTGTAAGCAGGGTCTGTCCCACAGGATTATTAGACAGATGAAAAATGAGGTGCAATAATAGTGGAATAAATAGAACAACCACACAGTAAAAGAACAGCTAGTGAGAGCAGATTATTTGGGAGTACTTATATGCCATGTGGCAAGGGACACAATTCTAAACCTTCCTGAGCTGACAGAAGTGCTGGGAGGAAGAAAAGGTGATTGTATACGTTTGACACTTGAAATTTCAGTGCACTGGGAAAATGTCTAAGATGAATAAAAGGAGCCAAAGATGTCCAAGTAGTGATTAGTTGCTTTGACTGTTTTTTTATTCAGCTGTCAGTATGGTGCTATCAAAATCCAAACCAGTCTTTTATTATCAAATAGGGACATCATGCTTGATAATACATTTTCCATTGATAATACATTATTAATTAATACATACATTATCAAGAATGGACATCCTTGAATATTATAAGATCATTGTAATGGTGGCCAAAGAAAATTATTTTAATCTTCCATATATGGCTCTGAAAATGCAGAAAAAATGTATCTAATCCCCTCATTAGCATACAAAGCATTCTTAGTAAGACAGTGCTTAAAGGAAAGAAGATGGAGACCTGATCAACTGCGAAAGGGTCAACAAAGCTGTATATTTGTGGTAACGAGGAAGATCTGAAGCAATATCTGCACAAGCAGACAATCCAGTGAGATGGAAGCTTTAAAAATCATGAGTATTGTGTAGGTCTGTCCTTAGGAATAGACAGGACCAATCTGGGACCTTGCATGGTCCTCTGGCTGCTGCTGAGGTGTGGCATTCACAGGCAGTGGCTTCAGAGCCATGGGTGGTTTGAAATGTCCAGTAAGTAATGACAGAGACTTGAGAGTCTCCAAAACAGGTCAAAATGTGACTGGCCTGAAAATAAAGGGGCTACATTCATCCAATGAATATTTATTAGCCCCAGACAGCTCCTTTCTCATAAATTGGTTAGGGAAGATAAACTGAAAAAAAAAGACCTGATAAAGCAAAATTGAATTATCTCATACACACCTAAATTACCCTCCTGATTTTAACTAAGGACAAGAATTTACCTTGAAGAACTTAACCTCTAGATCTGAAAAGTTCAGCAGTCTGAAAGAGAAGAACAAAAGATAGTAAGTGACAACTTTTGGTAAATTTGAATTGGGATAGCAGAGGCTCTTTGAAGAAAAACTTGGGGAAAAAAAAAGTGAGAAGCTGGCAAAAAACAACTTGTGAATTAGATGATCTTCAATATAGTACATAAAAGATGGCCTTAAGAGTACCAACAATTTGAGTTCACATAGTACTTTTCCAAATTGCAACATCTCAAGGTGATCTATACAACAGCTTGAGCTGCTGCAATGGGGAGTTCATTTTGACTTGGGACTTAATTACAGCATTTACACATTTACATCAGCTATTATTCATTGAGAGAGAAAATAGGATCATTGAAAGAAAAGCTATAAAGTAAGAGTTGGTTTTTAACAACGTCTATTTGTTTAAAATAGAAGTCCTCTTAAAGAAGTCATTTTGAAAAAATATATATATTTGATAGAAAAGTAGCAAAAGTTTACTGTCCATGGTATAACTCCATTTGATATATTCAAGAAAAAATGCTAGGATGGGGGATGAAACAATGATTTTGGTCTTAGAAAGTACTCTGAGAAACAATCAATAGGTTGCAGACATGAACATCAATGAATCATCTTAACTTGGGATGGAAGCATCCTTCCACATGGAACCACATTTCAGCTCAAATGAAAGGGGATTGCTGGTTCCTCAGCAGAATGATTTTGGGAAAATAAAGGTTGCGAAAACCTGAAGGCCAAAAATATATTTTCATGACTGATACAATAAAAGCTTTATTTAGTTTCTGTTGTGTGACCTGCCCAATTCCTTCAGACAATATAATAATATTGTGGAACAGCCAACAAGAATTAAAAGCTATCTAGAGTCTTATAATTTTGATGACAAATCAAAACTCTTAAAAGGCACTATAAACCTATTTTCTGATGGCTGAAGTGTGTTTCTGAGACCATTACTGTCCTTTCAAAATGTTACCCTGGTTTCAAGAACCACTAAAAAGCATAAGAAATCTTGTTTTTTCACTTGAATCTTTTAACATTGTCTTCTCACTCTCAGCTATGACAACTTTAGCTGTTACCTTTTACAAAATAAGAAATTTTAATCATATCTCCTCAGAATTCCTACTGACAATCTCTTCCTCACATTTATCAACACTTACTATTTCAGTCAGTTCTGCATCTGCTTGGTTTCTAAGGCAATATGCATCCATTCATTAAATCTCAGGAATCACATCACTGTTTAGAAACTGATGCTATCAATGCAGAGATCCTATTGTGAGACATTTATTTCTTCCAAGATGAATTATGGTAATTTTTATTAAATAGATTTCCTAAAACTGTTTGGATGAATTTACAGTCCTGTATGCTTCCATTCTTCTTGTCCTTAAAGCAGCAACACCCTTCTAGGGATCTCTGTTTGATGAAGAGAATGCTCTGGTCATATGTGAACACTTGAAAGCCATACTGTCTCTCCAAGGTTTCCACACTTGTTTCAGTCTTTCACTGTTTTCCAGGTCCTGGTCTGGCTCCTTGTCCCCAGATCTCAGCTCTGCCTTACAGCACTCCATTCCTTCATTTCACTCAAGCACAGAAGATGCTTTCTGCTAACTCACCAGGTTCATAACACCACTCTATTAACATTTCAATCCTAAAGCTCTTTCTGAGTATAACAGCCTTGATGCTGATACTGTTCAGGTCTAGCAAATGCTGCTGGGAGTCTTTGGAGCCAGTCTGACACGTGACCTAATACCTTTTACTAGGTGTACATTAGAAAAGAGTCTGGTCCAACAGAAGCAAATATTTTTTGGCAAAAAAAAGCTGCATTGGAGCTCTTTTATGGAGGTGTTGAGAGGCCTGCCTTCGAGGCAATGGGAAGATACACTTGGAAATGGCTGGATCGTTTTCAGCTGGCAGCTCTTTTGTTTGCTGATAATCACTCATAGCAAACTCTTTTCCCTGGAAACTCTTCAAAACCATGCTCTAAGGAAATCTTCCTGCTTGTCCCTGTTGCCGGGTGTGGTCTATAAGAGACTTCCACCTCTGCAGGTCTTGTCATATTTTTCTTGGCTGTTACCAAGCATAAAAGTGTCAGCAGAATTTTTTTCTTTGAAAGACGCCAATTAGGATATTAAGCTGGTGGCAAGAGGTTCTGTGTAACACACAGCACGTATCTCTATCCTTGCAGAAAAACATACCAAGTGTTCCAGCTTTTCTCTGTGGAGAGGGCTTCAAACTGCTTTCCTGTGAACCTACCACTGCAGGTTGTGTCAGGATTATTGCTTTACATTTTTAGTTTATTACAACAAATAGTTGTATTTCTGTGAGGCTCTGAGTTGGCTTCACAAATCACAAAGACTGGGAGGATATCCCTTTGCATCCAGAAGCAGGAATACCAGGTCTTGCCTTGGAGTAACTTATGTCAAAATGAACTTGCAAAGAGGAAATACACTGTGAAGGTGTAGTGCTTGGATAGCAGATGTGCAGGTTTACACATGCTGTATGTGCACATGCTGTTGCAGCCCAATTCTTGTGTGCTTGTCACCCTTCTCTCAGTGTCTAGACTGGTCTAAGAGTAGAAACATCTATTTCATGGTTATTTAACATGCAAATCAGATTGTGTTTACTTGGGCATTTTCTAACACTGGTTAATTTCTGCTTTAGCTCAACTGAGAAATAGTACTTACCAAATTAATTTCTGAATTATAGATGTAACCAATGTAATATCCATGTAATTTTCCCAGAAATTAATTTGGCATATTATATTTAAATATTTATGTGAACATGGTCTCCATTACCCCTCATTTAAATATTTCCTTCTCTTGCTTAGATATACAAGATCTGAGGCTGAAAACAACCTGATTGTCATTGTACTGGAGTACACTATCAATAACACTTAGGCCCCCACAGAGAGGAAATCAGCCAGGGTAGGGGGCTCTTTTTCCAAATTAGATTTCTTGGAATAGAGAAAAAGGAAAAATACATTATTCCAAACATCTGTCTGCACTAGAAAGCCTCCACCAAAATCACAGGATGTGTCATAATTAAATGGCTTGGAAATAATTTCTTGAGAGCAGAAATTTTATATTCAGTCATGCATAGCAGAACAGAGGAGGGCTTCCCCTCAAAAACCTTCCTTGCAGTAAATTATTATACTCCCAAGAAAATAGGATCTGTTATGAATCCAAAACAGAATTAAAACTTTAAAGCATACAAAGGTTTCATTTAGGAAGATGGACGTTCCCAGGTTCTGACCCCTGAGGGTTCTTTTTCTCTGTACTAGTGTTTCAGTCACTCTTCAATAGAATGCTCTCTGGTCACCAGAGTAATGGAGCAAAGAGGAGTTTGAGTGATAAGAGTTTGCCACTGCTCAGATGCTCCTGAGCACGGGTTTCGTCTACGTGAAGAGCAAGACCATGGCTTTCCTTATGTATCCTTATCCAACACTGCCAGAGGTGGCTGCAGAGAAAGCAGATCAAAAAGCATTCCTGACATGAATTTTGATTCAGGGATGTGAGTCAAGAGCCAGACGTACAAGTTTTGCAGGCAATGCATGAGAACCTGAATGTCTGACACTTATGTAAGTGATGGTCTCAAAGTCAAAATCCCACAGTGCACCCTCAAGGAAAAAATCTTGCATTTCTGTGAATGCCTATGAAAAGCAATACTTTGAAAGATCTAGACCTAAAACCAGAGGTGAAGGAATCAGGATGAGCTGGGTGAAATGCCATCTCAAAGAATAACTTCCTGAATTTGCAGATTATAGTGTTTATGGATGGAGATTAACTATATATCTGGACAGAACTACTCTCAGTCTATTTAAAAGAAGAAACAACCTTTTTGTGGGTAAGCGGGAATATCGTATCACAGCTGTGCAACAACATACTTAAACTAAGCATTGAAATTTCCCATTGAAATTTCGCACGAAAAAGGAATCTATTTGTCTGTCATCCTTAGAGAAAAGTGCTAAAATGTATTAAAGTTCAATAAACAGCTTCACATGACATTAACACTGTTCAGCTGAAAACCTTCAGATCTTTCTGTCCTGTATAAAAATAATGTTTTTGAAATGTACATACTAAAAGAAGTGCAGGGACATGATGGTTGTGAATATAGAAAACTATTTGTACACAATCAAGTTAGGTAATGGTGCAAAAAATTGCTCTATAAATCAATCAGCCCTCTATACTTGTTTCATTAAGGGATAATATAACTCTGATATCATTTCACTAAAGTTGGCTAAGCTTCTCATATTTGATTTCCATCCAATTTTTTTAGCAGAACTCAGCATTTTAGAAACAAAGGAAAGAAAAAAAATCCAGTGCAGATGTACATTTTCCTGATGTTTAATGCAGAACAGCAAGGTTGCAGTACATTAGTCATCATGGCAAACAGCCGATATGGAATATTAACTCAACTTTGAAGAAAAGCTGTATTTGTTCTAAATGCCTATACTGGTGTTTGTAGACCATTTTAATATTCTATAGTGGGTGAGAGAGCTATCATTAAGTGAGGGCTTTGCAGCAAAACCTCTCCCTACAGGCAAATTTTACAGCTCTGACTGATGGTAACGTGTAGCCACAGAATCAGACCTTAAGTCAATTTTTGCCCCATATTGCCATCTTGATTTGTACAATTTTATTCTAAAATGATTTGTACAAAACGAGAAAAACAGCCACTGATATTTCCTGGAAACAGTTCATTCCTGATTCACCTCCTGCACATTCTTCACTTGATCCTGTAACAATCCTCAACTCTTACAAAAGGTGCTAAGCTCCCTCTGTTACCGTTTTGCTCAGAGGGGTGACAGGAGATTATGACCATATGTGTGATCATGTCACATACAAGATCACTTAGTTTTTGAGTGAGATGAGATCATGTGTCTCCTTAAAATCAGCTTGTATCAAGTTTGAAGGGATCCATATAACATTTAATGCATGCAATCAATACTCATCTGATATATCAAAAATGAACACACCCTCAAAAATATCAGCTTGCCCCCAAGTCATCTTCTTTGATGATGTAAAGGGAAATTCATCAGATTTATTACCTTGGAGGTTCTATTCTAAAGGGTAAGCCACAGTATCTGTTCTCAAGTGCTCAGAAATCCTACTCATTTATAATGGATAATTTCAATTTCAATTCTTGGACACATGAAAAAATCATGAAAATAAGCAATTGGCATGACTTTTCTTTTAGTGATGAACAAGTTAACATTTTTAAAATAATTTTTGGCCCTGATGTCATTATTTTGTAAGCTGAAGTAATAAAAGAGGCAAATGCTAGTTTTTAAATATTTTTATTGGTGTAATCATATTTTCACTCTATTAGTGATCTTTTAAGTCTGTATCTTTAATCCATTTCAACAACACAGTTTTACATATTTTAATTTTGTTCATTCTTATACATTTGTTCAGTTGTATTTTTACTTACTTTTTTTTCCCACTCTGTGATACATTTCTCCCTCTCTCTACATCATGATAAACTTTTTAGTCATTGATCTGCTGATCTGGGCATAGGACTTTCTTTATCTTGGCTTACCCTTATTTTAGCCCAGAAATAATTAGATTTCACCTAGTTCTGAGGAAGGTATGTCTCACCTCAGAAGAAAGTTCTCCAAGTGGCAAATAGATTGCACCAGAGTTAGCAAGGTCCACCCTGTGCAACAGAGACTTCTGCACCCTCCCATGCTCCACCACATGAGACAGCAAAACTGGCTATCTTCTCTCATCAGAGGCCCATCTCCTACAGCCAAGGACCAATGTTATTTGAGGTTCATGTGTTCATCCACCTGCCAAAGATTCCTGGGTCTCTGTCCACACTGCCCAGTTCACATGGCACTCTCAGACTTACTGTCTAGCCCATAAATCCTTTCAGCTCTTTGAAGTCTATGGCCCTGATCCTCAGGCTTCAAAGCATATTCCAGTCTGAATAAACACATACTGCCTGAATCAATCTCACTGTCTCACTGCATTCTGCAGTTTTACTGTAACTAATTGATTTGATTTTTTTCTTTCTTTTTTTTTTAAACTTTTCTCCTTCTCCTAGTGGAAGGCTTTAGAAGGAGGTGTTTTACTGATGGAAAAAGACATTTCAATTTTTCATCCCCTCTACACTAGATCAACCATCATCAGAGTTTAGCTAGCAGAATCATAAGTGCTAATGTATCTGCAGAACTGCAATTAAATACATCCTTGGTTAGCAAGACAGGAGAAGGTTGGTATGCAGATGTAGACATGGCTTATAGGTAACTATGTCAAAAGCAGTGTGAAGCAGTAGCTGTAAAATAAGGCAACAGAAGTGGAACAGATGAGAACAGAACACAGACAATGAAAGTGAAAAAGGAGAGAAAGACTGACTATAAATCTGTTGAGTTAGAGCAGAATCACTTTTTCTTCATGCCTTTATCAAGTAGAAATATTTTTGAATTGGGGATGCAATGTGCCCTTCTCATACTAGGAAAAGTGGCAAGAGTGTAATCTAATCAGGTATTAAGCTAAGTTGCTGCCTTGTGTTTAGGCAGAAGCAGCTGGAGTGAAGATTAGATTGGTTCAAATCAGAACAGGGACAGCCTGTAATTATTCCAGTTCTCTAAGCCCAGAATTTTACTTTCCATGGGCAGCTGCAGGACAGCTGGACAGCTGCTCTCTACCATTAACAGAGAGGTAAGTGATTTTTTTAGTCCATTTCCAAAATCAGGTTGATCTTAGACTGACAAACATGCAAAATTTTCTGTATCATCCTAGCTGTGTCAAAAACAGAGAGCAATAAAGTTGATTCATAAACAAATGGTATCTGTGATACATGCAACCCAGACAAATATCATGTATTTTGATTTCCAGCCAGGTAATTTTACTTCAGGTTGAAGACATTAACACCCAGAGAGGACTGACAGCCTGGGTGACTGCTTGAAAAGGAAAGAAAAAATCCTGTGGGTCTACCATTTAAATATTTTTCCAGGGCAACCTTTGAATCAAGATGGCAACAGATTGATCTTGTAAACTAACAACGGATAATAAGGTTTGAAATATTTCATGAAGAGAAGAAACAGTTTAAGGCATCTTGGCCTTAAAGAGAAGAACTAACAACCTACTGGGATCAAAAAGGGGTGACATTGCCGAAAGAGTTTGGGATGAAGAGAGTAATTGAAAAAGTCTTCATTTCCTTTTATGGCTCAACAGCCAGAGTTCATACAGGCAAAATAGATAAGGACTTTATTGGTTAGAGAAAAAGGTGCTGATTTCGTAAAAGAAGTCAGTGTGGAAATAATTTCTTCCTACACATTTTTAAAAAGTGAACAGACAAAGAACAGGATAAATGTGTTTTACAAATGCTAGAAACATATGTAACAAGATTGTTGTATTAGAAACATATGTTGAGGGAAAATTATGATTATATTGGAATGACAAAGAGTTGCTTAAATCAAGCTATCAACTGGGAGATAAAATTACCAACATATAAAATTTGCAGATGGGTGAGGTAAAACAAAAGCAATGAGAGAGGGAGAAATTTGCTCACAGGGAGAATACTGAATAAACAGAAAAAAATTACACTAAGATTTTGGCTGACACAATAGGAACTATTTGAAGTAAAGTGAAGAATGAGAGATGGAAAAAGTCCTTGGATCTTGCCAGAGAACTTCAGAAGAGAATGAGAAAGCATGATCAGGAAATGTTTTTACAAATGAAGGAAGTCTGTATCAAACTTGGTATAATGATTTTGTTAGGAGTTCAATTGCCTAGACATTTCCTAGGAAAATATTAGTGGAGGGAAAGTAGGTAGGAAGCATGATTTTGAAAGTAACAAGATTGCTTCCTGTACAGGAAAAGGGTAATGTGGATGCAGGGACTAGAAATAAAGCAGATACAATGAATACAGTTAAATATGGGGAGAATAATACATTAATTAGTGTAATCCCAGGGCTGAAATGCCAGAAAGACTGTAAAAAGGTAAATAGCAAGTGTATTTTAGTAGCATCAGATTCTGAATGGCTAT
>JAYDZK010000113.1:126379391-126398374 GCA_034509185.1 Euphonia xanthogaster
ATTAATAAGCTAAAAGTAGCCTAAAAGCATCCAGCTCTGCCAAAGGAAATTCAGAAACCCATGTAAGATATGTTTCAGAAGGATATATTCAAAATATAAATCATATATTGTGAATGAAGACAGAAAAAGCACTGAAGTTGTTTCAGGGAAGAATAATACAGTATCTACTTCCAGTTTAAGAACAAGTATAGAATTATTTTGATGACAGTAGTGAAAGTTTCCAACAGCTCAAGTGACCTAGGAGCTTGCCTGACCCAAGAGTTACTACTGCTCACATAAAAGCTGGAGAAGAAACTGGAGCCAAAGAGAAGAGATAGGATGTGAAGAGGGAAATTATAAAGGTCTAAATGTATACTCACATATTTTCCTGCTTCTGGGGAATGAGCTTCACAGATGAGCTTGAGTGCCATGCACAGGACCCAGCAATGATCCTCCAGTGCACATTTACTCATTTCAGATGTGGAGAACCTGACTTGAGACCATTATTTGCCTATTAGACAAGGATTCAGTTCTCCAAGGAAACTACTTTTTCATGAACAAACAGGTAGCCTGGGGCAATCTTTTCATTCTGGAGATTACACAATTGTACCACTGATACAGTATTTGCTGTTTGTTGAGTGTTGGCTGTTTAAAGGGTGGCAGGTGACTGACTGAGGAGTGTCAGGACAACATTTCAATGCATGGCATAATTTCACCCAGAACTTTTGAGGCAGTCCTAAATTTCCTATTGTCCTGCAACTAGTGTCTGTGTTCTGCTCTGGAGACAAGAATATGAGTGCAAAAAAATGAAGTAATGTGAAGCTGTGCCTGCCATCCCTTGGTCATGCTCCTCAGCCTTCCACAAAACTTCCTTCTTCACCTTTATCACTGGCACAAAAGGACCATTGCTGAACCTCCTTCTTTGTTTATAGCTCTATTTTTTTTTTTAAATAAAAATTTTGTTGCAAATACCACTGAAACTAGGTTCAGCTTTAAATTATCTGTGGTATGTTAGTTTAATGCGTACAGGAGTCTTTTGTTTCACTTTATCCCAGATTACTTCTTTTCACTCAGAATTGTCACAAAATAATAAAATGGAGAGAAATTATTTCCACTCTCCTGGCTGTCATCACCTTTATGCAAGGAAACTACTCCTTACCCATTTTTGGACAATGTTTGCAGCCAATGCACTCATGCTGATCAGTTCAGCCAAAATCACTTTGCATTCCTGTCTAGACACAGGACTAGATTCTGTCTGGATTTCTAAAGCCACAAGGAATCCAGAGGAGAACTGCTGGATTTACCAAAAAGAGAAGTGGTCAGATACTCTGATGATTTCCCGTGTTCAAGGAGTACACTTCTCCCACAAAAATACAAACAGGACTCCTTCAGGTAAAATTCTCCTAACAATCTGTTCACTTTATAAAATGTAACATCTTAGTTATCAAGAGGATTAGGTACACAAAAATATTCACACTTACAAAGAGCAAAGGTCAGGTTGAACCTTTATTAGGCAGCAATCTTAGTGTAGGAACCAAGACCACAAATCTCAAAATTCTTCATGTGTTTCTTCCTATTAGCTTTATTCCATGGCTCAGTTCTTATCTGTTCTCCAGCCCTGTACAATGGGCCTCTTTGGCAGCTGACCATCTTCACTATTTGTAAAATTGGCCACTACATAGACTTTTAACAAAAATGCATATGTAACTTGTATTAATCCATTAAGTCAACTTCCAGTTTCATCCCCACATCTACTTTGGATCAGTGAATTTTTCATGTCCACTTAACTCCCATCTCAGCATTCCTCAGTCAAAATCTGTTATAAACATTTGGTTTCCTATGCATCTTCCAAAGGACTGAAGCTGATCGTCAGATTGAGTACTACATACTCTACAAAGTCTACACACATACTACTAAATATGGCAGAAAAAAGGACAATGCAATTGCTTCCCTTTAAAAAAAATCTTGGGAAAAATAGAAAGGAGAAGAGATACATAGATGAGCATCATGTGTCACGATATGACCACCCAGATTGCTGTGTTTGTGAGGTATGAAGTGAGTACATGTGATCTATCTTTCTTCACACAGCAAAAGGCTCAGACTTTCTTTTCCTGGAACAAGACAAAAGAGCATCAGTAATTTTCTTGTACTGAGATGATTTGAACTAATGGTCAAGTTTGAAAGCCCACTGCTGTAAGGATTAAAGACTGCTTTTAACATTTTGTGTGTTCCTTGACATTTATGAATCAATATCATAAGGTTGGTCTCACTGCTGTTTCCCTCTGAGTTTATCATAATTCCACACATTTCTCCTTTCATCCATAGCAAACTCACACTCACATGCAACAGACTGGTAGTACCAAGCACAGGTCCCTGCTGAATAATTGTCAAGACAGGAAAGATCTGAGAAACATTTTAAATGGATACAGCTGAGTTTTGTAATTATTGTAAGAAAATATTGATAGAAACATTTAAGATTGTACCTGTAAGGGAAAGTGATTAGTCCCTGCTTAAGCACCTCTTAGCAGTGTGCCAAAGCATTATGAAAGAAAAAACCCTATGACTTCCAGGTATATTTCTGAGGATCTGACTAACTCATTATGTCTACTTACTTTACCACTATAAGGCACTTTAATCATTTACTCACTTGCCTGCAGCAATGAGAAAGAAAAATGGTGAAAATGTTGAAAAATAATATTTGTAAAACATTACTTTTGTCAGGGTAGTTGTCTGGTCTTGTGCCTGAAAACCATGAAATCTCAAAATACAGTTTCTTTAAAAGCTTTATTCCTTCCCCACAAAGAAATATAAAACAGTGACCCCGGCACTCCTCAAGCTCTGAACACAAACACATTTAACAGCATTTGAGTCACAGCAGCACAGTGCAGTCTGACTGAGTAGACCTGCTCTCCCACATGGACCCTAGTAAAATTAACAGGATGCCAAACATCTGCAACAAAATACATCAGAACATCAGAACCTTGATTATTCCAACTACTGCCATATATTTATATTCTGGACTCAAACGGAGATCTTCATTTTCTGCTTACGCATAACTGTGGAGATTAATCATTTGGGATTGCAATTATACATATGATGATCAGGGAAATTATAATAACATTGAAGGCACCACATCTTTAGCCCGCATTTTGTCTTAGACATGTCAGAGAATGCTTAATGAAGCATTTTACATCCTATTAAAACTTTATAGCACGCACTACCTCCTACTAAAATTCCTTAGACAATACCTAAGTGCAACTTAAAATCAGATACACTTATAAAATATAAACACATTGTACAAGTATGTTAGAGTTAATGCAACTCATTAGAGAAGGATAGAGCTCCATGTATTTGTTGCAGTACTCACAGAAATAACTGCTAGTGGTAATACATACTAGCTGGAGATCAGGTTGCACTTGTGTACTGTTACATTGCAGTTACCAGAATCTTGATATATGACTGAAAGTTAATATACTTAAATTCAATAATTCTCTAATATAAATCACCTAGTTGTAATCTGTGCTAATATACGATTGTGGTGGGTTGACCCTGGTTGGACAAGGTGCCCACCAAAACCACTCTATCATTCCCCTCTGCAGCTGAAGAGGGGACAGAATATATAATGCAAGGCTCATGGGTCAAGGTCAAGACAGAGAGGCATCACTCACAAGTCATCATTAGAGCCAAAATGGGCCTGACTTGGGGCAAAAGAAAATTTGATTTATTGCCAAATCAGAGCAGAATAATGAGAACTAAAACCAAATCTTAAAATCACCTTCTACCTTCCCACCCAGCCTTGCTAGGCTCAACTTCACTCTTGATTTTCTCTCCCTCCTCCCCTCCTGCACACAGGGGTGTGGGGAATGAGGGCTGTGGTCACTTCCATGTTGTCTCTGCCTTCCCTTCCACCTGAGAGACTCCTCACACTCTGCCCCTTCTCCAGCCTGGGGTCCCTCCTGTGGGAGACAGCCTTCCATGAACCTCTCCAATGTGAGTCTTTCTTGTGGGTTGCAGTTCTTTTCTGAACAAGAACAGCATTTTATCAAGCAACTGTGTAATGATCACTGAAGAATGGAGCAGATATCAAATCTGGACCAAAAAATTTTTAAGCACATAGCTAAATCTCGCTGATGTGAGCAAGGCAATGTAATTCACTCCTTTTTTTTTCTTGGTTTTGTTTTTTTTTGTTTGTTTGTTTGTTTGTTTTTTTAGTTTTGAAAGCAAAATAAAAAGGCAGGAAGGAGAAATTTGTAGAGAAGAAGGGATGAGTACACCAGATTCCATCTGCTAAAAAAACAGCAATATTTTTGTTTTGACATAATTTTCCATTTCTGTTTTAAAATTTTCAATGAGATATAATTTCAGGTTAATTTTGTTAGTCATCTGACAAAAATAATTCCTTCCAAAGATATCATCAGCAACTGTGATTTGATCAAATTTAAACTAACACTGACGTAAGAGGTAAGAACACCACCCTCAACACTAGAGAAGTCCACTGCAGAACTCCTAGTACTTCCTTCATACACTGGCTTTGTAGGAGCACAACTGGGAACAGTTCCAACCTAGCCACAGGTTTTCTACATCTATTCTTTCAAATGTTTCAGACTAAAAAATTAAAATTATAAACTACAAGATTCTTGTACAAGTATGGTGGTAAACATGGGTGTTGTGACACCATGTGTCTATGCTGCTAGAAGAAATTAAATATAAATGTTTACTACTATCCTTGTCACAACTGTAGTGTTAAATGGAAGAAATTCCTACCTATTTATCAGAAAATCCTCTTGATAAAACTATCCAGCCATACTGATGGGACCTTCTGACCAAGTTAAAACTTAATCTGCTTACTATTGAATGGTTCCAAATAGATCAAGAAGTTTCATGTCTATTTTAGGCATTACTTAAAGCAAATTGTCATTTCTTATGATAAAACAGTGTTCTCAACAAGCTGACTTTCAAACAAATCAAAAAATATTGTTTACATTTTGATTTATACCTAGTCAAGAAGAACGTTCCCCAGGCTTGTCTTTCAAGGTAGCTTTTAATTTTTCTTTTTAACCGGAGTGATTAAAGTACAGTTCAGGCAGAGGCAAAGAGCTGTGCCAAGGCTCTGTACCATTTAAGGCCTATACTGAAGCAACATACTGTGATACCCTCTTCCTGATTTTCTTCATAGAAGTAAATTCCAGCTTCTTCAATGACTTCAACCAGAGACCTTAAACCAGGGACTTGAACCTGTTCTGCTTAAAAATCCTGAAAGCTGAACCTGTCTATCCACAATAATAAACTATTATTGAATGAAGCCTACAAAAGTGCAGCTCAAAAGAGAGATTTTTTTTTATAACTGAAATGCCACCAAAACACTGAAATAAATAGTGAAATAAATAGAATGTATGTGTTTCTTGGGCACACTATGGTTTTCAAATATGGGGGTGAGCATCTCCTGGGCCCTCAAGAGGGAAGACATCTCCTGTGCCTTCAAGAGACACATGAAGGTGACTGCAATGTAGGCACTGCCCTAGAACCATAGTCAAACCGTTGATTCATCCAGTCTCACATCCTCTCACCAGTAAGACCTGCACCTGCTTTAACAGAGGAAGATGAAAACTTCCAGAGTGTTTCATGATGATCCTAATGAGGTTTCATCTGTAACAGCTGGCAGCAGCAGTCTGAAACCAAACAGGGCTCTAATGAAGACAGAAAGATGGTGGTTTTATATTTAATTTCTTTGTCCAAAATAATATCTGCTTCAGACTTTCTACTTGTATGAGTCTTTGAGCACTTAGACTACAGAATTAATTGTACCTACCACTGTACCTACCACTGTACTTTTGAATTCTTGTTCTTCTTCACTGTGTTCATCTGCAGTGACACTGCCATCAAATTGAAGAAAAAAATGCAACAGAGCACTTTCATGTAAAGTCCAGGAATCAAAGCTTCAGGCCCAGGGAAGTGATTCACTTGGCTGCCTCTCATTATATGCTCAAAAAAAGACAGTGCTGGGTTTGTGTGTCAGGTTTTGGTGGCAGGGGCTGCTGGGGCACCTTCTGTGAGGAGCTGCTGGAAGCTTCCTCCATGTGAAACAGAGCCAATGGCAGCTGGCTCCAAGATGGACCTGCCACTGGCCAAAGCCAAGTTCACCAGCAAGGGCAGTAGTGCCTCTGGGATAACGTGTGTAAGAAGTGGAAAAAAGTTACTGCTTAGGGGCAATTTCCACCAGAGCAGAGCAGAGTGAGAATACGTGAGAGCAGCAGCTCTGCAGACACCAAGGTGGGTGAAGGAGGGGGAGGAGATGCCTCAGGTGTCAGAGCTGAGATTGCCCTGAGGTCCCTGGTGAAGGCTGTGTGAGGCTGGTTGTGACCCTGCAGCCCACAGAGGGCCATGGCTGAGCAGCTGCAGCCCTGGAGGACCCCGTGCTGGAGCAGGCGGATACAGTGATCCTGTGGGAAGCCCGCAGTGGAGGAGGCTGTTCCTGAAGGACTGCATCCCATGGAAAGGACCCACGCTGCAGCAGTTCACAAAGAGCTGCAGCCTGGTGGGAGGGACTCGCCATGGAGAACTTCACAGAGGATTGTCTGCTGTGGGAGGAACCCCATGCTGGAGCAGGGGTAAGAGAGAGAACACTCCTCCCTCTCAGGAGGAGGAAGCAACAGAAAGAAGATGTGATGAAATGACTGCAATCCCATATCCCTCTCCCCCTGTGCCTCTGGAGGGGAGGAGGGAGTGAATGTGAACCTAGGAAAAAGGCAGGGGTGCTGGGAAGATAATTTTAAGATTTGGGTCTATTTCTCATTATCTTGCTCTGATTTGATTGGCAATAAATTAGATTCATTTTTGGCCCAAGCTGAATCTGTCCTGTCTATGACAGATGAATGAGATCCCCCTGTCCTTTTCTCAGCCTACAAGAATTTTTGTTATATTCTCTTTCCCACACCCAATTGTGGAGTGGAGGGATAGGCCAGCTTTGGTGGGCACCTGACCATGAGCCAGAATGAACTCATCTCAGAGCTGTTATGTTTTGTTTATTCTTTCAACAGCAGAATTTTAAAAGAAAAAAAATGCTCTAATGTTCAACATTTTCATTCCAAGAAGAAAACACAGCAATTTATGTCATTGCACAATCATCATCATAATAGTACATGTCAGCTTGAGTGGATCAGAACTGAAGGATAAAATTTGTTTTGCCTTGATAAAGGATTTGTTAAAGAAAGGAGTTTTTTAATACATATACAGAAAATGAGAGGAAAACGAAATGGAAAAAGATATCTCAGTAAGGAAAACTGCTCTTCTGGTAAGAAAAGAGGAAGAGGAAGAACAATGGATTTTGGTTCCCTGTTCTGCTGATGCTGTGGTATCCACAACAAATGTTAAAATGTGTGAAACCTTGTGATCTTGATTGAAGTGGGTATAGAAAAGTACAACCCTCATAGGGTACACATGGCTAATCCAGTCAATTGGCTGGTTTTTTGTCTGCTTACATTACCTGAAGTACCTTCCTGTTCAGCCTAAAAGTCTCCCCAGCTCTTATACCAAAAGTGCATTTGGGACAGTTGTGTGTCTCTTATCTACAACTACCTAAGTAAAAGCAAAGAGATGCTAGCTAATAATCAGCCCATTTCCCATGGCAAAGTCTGCAACTAAACCCATCTATAGGAGAAATGAAGATACCACCCAACTCCACGTGACCATCCTACCAGCAGAGAGGTGTCCTGGACTGCATCCTGCACAAACCACATCTCAAGGATCCCACACAGGCACTGCAGTTTGCACAAGGGAAAAAAGGCTCAACTGAAGCTGAACCACTGTGCCAGCAATGCCAGGGACATGGAGGCTCCAAGGAGAACTGCAAGCTTCAATCCAGCATGAAGACAGTTGTGATGAACCTGCAAAAAGTAGAGACCAAGGTATTAAAGAGCCATGACATTACGAGGACCTACATTATGTCCACAAAAATGCATTTCATGGCTCCAGTCTCTGGTTTAGGACTGAGCTTCACCAGACCCTCTGATCTCATTAGTGATGTTTAGCTCATGTTAGTTCAAACATTTGACAAATTAGTATCAAATTTTTCCTATAAATTTGTTGCTTGAAAGAACAAGATGTTGATCTCAATAAATTCTATGGTATTACGCATTCCTAAAACTAAATTTGCAGCAGTTCCTTTCATTCTTCTATGCTAAGTGGATAATTATTTTGAAAAATATTATTAAATAGTCCCCATCTCTATTAGTGACTTCATTATAATACAATAAAATTAGACACAAAGTGTTGTTTTTCTGGGGGTTTTTGTCTATCTATTCTACATTGAACAAAATCCTCACAGATCACCAGAGTTCCAGATATGTCTGGCTAAGTGGAGGCCCAGTTTCCAGCAAATCCCTGACATAAAGAGCCACTCCTGACAAAGCTGTGGAATAACACATAATTTCTGTTAACTTTTTCCCCACTAAATTATCTCTTATGCAATTATCACAGTAAATCAAACTAATGAACTGCTTTAAAAGAAATGAAATATCACTGATAATTTTGTTTTAGTGCAGTAAAATTAGTGACAAGCATGAGGTTTATGATTTAGACTGTGAAGTTCCTTTTGCAAGGTAGGGGGCATTTGGAGCCAGGGTTTTTGATTCAGATCCTAGTCTTAATTATTCTATTTTATATAAAGCCCTACTACTAAACGAGTTTGCCTTATCATTGTGCTCATCCATATTGTAAAAACTAGGAACAAATTGCTGCACTTTCTAGGATATATCTGCCAGTTTTGGTCAGAAGCAGTTACATTATTGGAAGGGAAAAATACCTTTTCAAAATTGGCAGCAGATGAGCTTGTGCTTGCTGGAGTCATATATTTAAACCATTTCTATTTCGTTTATGAATTGCAGGAGTTGAGCTGCATCATACCTTCTATGTTGGTCTATAGAGCAGGCTAGATAGAGCCTAGTGGAAAAATTTTTACAAAAATCAAAATTTCAGGAAAAGAATCCAGGTTTCTCAAATTTAATGTTAATGTTCTCCTCTCCTCTCCTCTCCTCTCCTCTCCTCTCCTCTCCTCTCCTCTCCTCTCCTCGGTCCACCCAGAGATACCAGAGTACCTAATTTCATAGGTAAATCTATGAAATCTATGAGTGTGAGATAATAGTGATTGCAAAGTCTGATCACATTTTCAGAATGTGGCTTGCCATTGAATATTTTTTAACTTCAAAATTTAGACTCTTTAATCTTACAGGTTTTTACTGAAAGGTGCAGTTCACAGCTTTATCATACTTGCTGCGTAATAAGCCTGATCTAAGGAATACAGACTTTCCTCCTCCTTTGGTGGAAGTTTTAAGGAGATAAAAGTGGGTGTGAACCAAGCACTTTTATTCTTTAAGATAGATTTACTGAGAAACAAATGCATTCTCAGTATTGATTCATTTTGTGTCCCTGTGCCATCTTCCTCAGCTCCTGACAACAAGATGTTTGTTATCTATATCTATGTTGCTCCTATTCTCCATATCATTGGTTTCAGTGAGGAGAGAGATATTGGTCAACAATCAAACTGAAGTATGGGTTGGCATCCCAGTATTTTGTGTTCCTATATTATACTGGGCTGGCTGAGCTCCAGAAACAAGTTTCATTACAAGCCTAACTCAAAATCAGTCAGGTCTGATCATTATTTTAGGTAATTTTTGTGATACTGAGTTTTTTATGTTTCTGTGTCACATTATTTTTTTCTTTTCAATGATGCCTTCATCAGCATTTTTTCTTTTCATTCATTAACCCTCTAATCCTTTACTCTGTGTTTTGTAGAGGGATGAATCATCAATACATCACTTTTCACCAACATTACGACCGCTCCTTTCATATTAATAAGAAGTTGGTTATTGTTAAATGTCTAGAGTTGATAAGGTCAAAATTTGCCTGCAGTTTTTTTCTTATCCTGGTTCAGTTGTTAAAAATGCTACAATTAGTATTATGCCTTAAGTCATATGTTTCACACAGGGGTTTATTTTTACTCCTTTTTTTTCCCTTCTATTCACAGAATGAGAGAGAATGAGAACCTCTTAATGCTTTCCATATATTCCTCTGCAAAATACAGAATCTGAGGCAAAATCTTACCTTAGACTACTCAGTGCTGGTGGGTCTGAGGTGGACATTAACGTTGAGGGTTAATTCTGGAAGAGTATTTACAATTCCAGGCAGTCTATTTACAATTCTGAGGCAGTCTTGAGTTGCCTCTTCAAATAATGATAATATCACAGAAGAATTATCTAAATGTGGCTTAGCATATCAGGGAGCTCTTACTGTCATTCCTCATTTTTGTGAATGTGAATATAATTCACATTTTTGTCAGGAACAGTAATTTTCTCTGTTTTTATTGGCTGAAGATTAGAAGCTTTATTAGAAAACATATAATACTTAGAGAAACAAGTTTCACTCACTGCAAATGGTCTGTCTGCTCATTTCATTCAGCCCATTTATGTACAACAGCCCCTGTATAAAACATTTATATAATCATTTATGGACAAAGGAAAGTACATGTAAGTTACAGACTTACATGTTTCTCTCTCTGAAGAGAAATGATAAGGTAGAATATGTACAGAAAGCCCAACCTGCCCTCAGGCATTTACAGATTAACAAAATAATTCATTTTTGTCACTTTTGTTGGTCAGATTCCCCTCACACTTTTCACAGTGTAAAAAATTTTCTGTAGATGCTCAGAGACAGAAATAAAATGACCCTAAAATAATGGAAATTAATATCTGATCAGTTTAGCATTTTCCCATGAGCACCATAAGGAGCTGCTCTTTTCCCCTATACATGCACACATCATGGACACAGGCATGATTTAGCTACACTCATGGAGTGAGATCTGGAGAGCAGGATTTTTCAAATGTAACAATTTCAATTGGACTGGCTTCCCCAGTTATACATTTATAGGTAAAAAAATAACACTTATAGCATCATATAACTAATCAGGTTAGAAGAGACCAATTCCCCTGCTGTGGTCAGGGACATCTTCCACTGAATAGGTTGCTCAAAGCCTCCTCCAGCCTGGCCTTCCTTTCCAGGGATGTGGCATCCACAATTTCCCTGGGCAACATGTGCCAGAGCCTCACTACCTTCTAAGTAAAGAATTTCCTCCCAAAATCTTATCAAACCTTCTCCTCTTTTAGTTCAAAACTGTTCCTCCTTGTCCTATCACTATCTGCCCACATAAAAAGCCTTTTTCATAAAAGCCCTCTTTTTCATAAGCCCCCTTTAAAAACTGGAAGGCCACGATGGATGATGTCTCCCCGGAGCCTTCTCTTCTCCAGGCTGAACAACCTCTCAGCTCTCTCAGCCTGTGGTCACAGAAGAGGTTCTCCATTTCTCTGCTCGTCTTTGTGGCATTCTTCAGAACCTGCTCTAACAGTTCTGTGTGTGTCTTGTCCTAAGGACTCCAAAGCTGGATGCAGATCTCCAAGTGGAGTCTCACAGGGCAGAGTAGAGGGGTAAAATCATGGCACTTCCTTTGGGGCAGCCCAGGATATGATTGGGGCTTTTGGGCTGCAAACACACTGTTGGCTCATGTCCAGCTTTTCATCCAGCAGAACTCCCAAGTACTTCTCCATAGGGCTGCTCTCAGTGAATTCTGCCAGTCTAATTGCTCCAAACCAGGTGCAGCACCTTACTTGGACTTGTAAAGTAATCTCATCTTCCTCATTCCATCTCATCACTCTCATCTTCAACCTTACAGTCATCAAACCCATCCCTCTGGAATATAGACCAGTGCTTTGTTTGTAACTAGTAGCTTTACTTACATGTACATGGCTTAGCAACTGGGGGTCTTCACAAGAGAACCAAGCAAACCAAATCCAGTCTTTAAGTCAATTAGATCTGCTCATTTGCTTTAGCTCTCTGTTTCCATAGTTTGGTTATTCCTCTGAAGGTAAATAATGGGTTTGACCTATTATTTGTAATAGGTGTAAAGAAAGGCTTGTCAAGTGAAACAGCCTCTTCTGCTGGGCTAGAAATTGTGGATCACTGCAAAGAAGTCAAACAGGTTATGCCTGGGAGACCTGAATGTAATTCAAAATTTTTGTTCAATCACAGACCAACACAACAAAAAGATTACCAAAAAGCTGATATATCAGGTAGGATGGAAAATTAAGCAGTAGATTGATGACATGGTTTCAATGTTACCACTTGTTGAGACCAGGTACAGTAGTGACATAATTGGGATAAATTGTTCAGCATAGCTGGAAACAGAAGGTCAAGGAGAAATGTATTTTCCTGAATTAAATGGTATTATTAGAAGTAGAAACAGGAAAGAACAGAACTGCCAGTAAAGAGAAGCATTTATAAGAATTTTTTTTATCTTATGAAACAGTCTAATTTTTTTGCATAGTGCTTCTGGACATTTTGACCCTTTATGTCTATGTAACAGCTCTGCTTAATGCACACTATCATAAGACTATTTTTATAATAATTAAAGAAGTTTTACTTTTATTCTGCAGGCTATGTGAACTTTAAGTAAAATGCAGCTTTTTGGACAAACCAAGTGTTTACATAACAGAGACAACACCTTTGAGAAATCAGTGAAAACAATAATTTCATGCCTATGATGCCTTCAATTACATTTCATGAAGCTATGAATCACAGTTTCTGGATTGTGACTGCTTGAGAAAGACATGGCCCCAGAACTTTTTTATCCCATTAGCAAAATCACATATATTAGCTTAAATCATAGGATAATACAATAATTGAGTTTGGAAAGAACTTCCAGACATTATCTAGACCAACCTGTTATTCATGTCTTAACCCACTAGCTATTCCAACAGTCTCTATTATTTCTTTCAAGGAGACTGGTGTTAGACTTTATTGGAATTTTTATGAGAGAATAGGAACACACTGAAGCACAGGAGGCTCCCTCTGAGCATCAGGAAACACTTTTTAACTGTGAGGGTTGCCAAGCACTGACACAGCTTTTCCTGTTGTTGTGGAATCTTCATCCTTGGAGATACACAAAAACCATTTTACACTGCCGGCAACTGTTTTTAGGTGGCCCTGCTTGAGTGGGGCCTCAGTTATCCTGTGACTCTGTGATTCTGTAATTCGGGGTGAAAAAGACTGAAAATCAACTTTGCAGACTGGAGGTTTGGGTATCTTTCTGCTTTAAGCAGAAGATCAGCCCACCTGACCTCCACAGAGCTGTTTCAAAGTAAATTTTTCTGTTTCTATCACAAAACCTTCAAATAATATGCCAAGATAGTTCCATTACTTTTCTACTCTTTTATTGAGGAATGACAGCAAATACAACTGAAGAATAATTACTGTGTAGGTACCTGAGGTGAAAATTCAAGCAAAGAATTATAGAATGGTAACATATAAAACAGACAAGAGCCAGGCATTTTATTGGTTTGAGAACAAACTTTGGCATGCCTTTGACTTATGTCAACTAGCACACATTCCCAGATTATTCCTGGGCATATCAGAGAAACTCTCATAAGCAGGAGCCCATTCCCAAAGCCCAGTGTGTAACCAATGTGCTGTGGAAGGTACAGGAGTTCAAGAATACAGATAAGGTTTATGATTCATTCACCTGGCAATGAATTTCCATTATGGAGAAAATATGCAGAAGTACAAACAGGGGGCCAAACACTCAACATGTGGGTGGTGTTACATGGGTTTTGCTCTGTCTAATCTGCAGACACCAGAGTGTGTCCAGAAAATAACCAAAAAGAATACAGACATGCATCCATGCTGTTGGGTATTTGCCTGTACAACTCAGTTTGAGCAAAATGGGAGTGATTTCTTCTCTGTTCCTGATTATTCCTGACAAACATAAGCAGCAACTTTCTATCCCAGTCAATCTTTTTGCTGAGAATGTGCAGATTGCTTTGGATACAAGAATTTACTTTCCTGAAAGGTGACATGCTCTGGTAACACCTCAGTCCTGGTGCTGAGGTGGGACATTTTCTAGGTCTTGTACTTCACAATTCCATTCTCCCTTGCCTATGCAAACAGTAATCTATCCCATCCCTTTCTCCCTTCTCCTCAGCTTTTCAGCCTTATCCCTGTCTTTGACCTGCTCTGGCATCTGTCAGGTCCTTTGCAGATCACTTTAATTCATTAATAGGGAAAAAAATCATACAGCTTTCCAGTTTTGTTTTCTGCAGCTTTAGCATGTTAAAGTGTCTCACAGAGGGATCCTGCACAAGTTAAGGTCGGTACAAAATAAGCCACGGAACTGCATGTCTGGAAGGGAGGTGGGGAAGAAGAGAGAAGAAACAAACATGACCCTTTCAGCACGATTCTTGTTGCTGGTGTCTGACTTTGTAACACTGTCTGAGAAAATTATTTGTGCTTTGCTGGTGGCTGTTCTAGTAGCTACTAGTGCACAGTCTGTTTCTGGTTTTCAAGTGAAAATGACCTTTGTGCAGTGAAAATAAAAGAAGTATATATCCATCTGCCACCATGCTCTACAGAGAAAGTTGTCAGTTATCATTTACCCTCAAAAGAGAATAAAAAAAAATAATACATCTCTTCTTGCTTCTGCTGATTTGCTTGCTTTTTTTTTTTTTATCCTTTATTTGCTCTTACTCTAGCTGGTTAACTTCATTCATTCAGAGCATGCAGCCTGAAAAGTTCCACAAAGTAGACAAACAGATTAAATCTCTCTGTTGATTGAGAAGTCTCAGTGGTTATTCATATTCATTTCCCTTCCTCCTTCTCCCCTCTTTGCCTTCAGGTGCTCTCAGACATGGCATTTAATTCAGGTGTTTTCTATTTTATGCTTTGGAATGCATTTTTCATAGTAGTGCCTAGGTGACACTGTTATATGAGAATTAGTCATCTCTTATGCATTGGTTTGCCAGTAATTTGTCTGAATCTAAGACTGATTTAATAAAGTATCCAAGGAAATTTTCCAAAAATTATCCAAAGGAAATTTTCTGATTTTCTGACTTAATAAATTATCCAAGTAAATTTTCTTTGAAAACATATGAATAGATTTTTCAGTTCATTAAAACTCTACCATGATTTCTTAATAAATATTTTTTCAATAGGTAATTGCAACCTCTATGTAAATAATGTAAATCTTTATAGTTTGATAAAACTTTATCCTTCTGCTGGAAATGCTGAATAGACCCCAGAAATTTTCAAGGAAGCTAATTTTGGTTTAGTAAGGTTCATCTTTTCTAACTGTCTTCAAAGTCAATGGAGAGGTAGACTTTCAAGGACAAAAGCAGGAGGTTTCCCTAGGTGGTCTGATCACCCACTACATTTGAAGTCTGTTATGTCTTCTCTTTCTTTGATAATAAGATCAGACACTTAAGGGGGATGACTCAGACTTTTATCCTGCAGAGAAGTTTAACTAGAATTTCTTGCGATTTACTCAGTCTGGGCAAGTAGATATCTTACCTCTGAGGTGTCCTATATCATATTCTCATGATACTTATACATGATCTCACCTCTTGTACATGAAAAATCACTGGGCAAGTTACTAACATATAGAGAAATGTCTGGGTCAGTATTTTTTGTCCTCACTATCCATTTCTTTGTCATTTTACTATCTTCTGTGGCTGACAGGATAGTGAGACCTATAGCACTCTTTGGCTCATAAGAAAACTGATGAGGGAATTCACAAAGTTCAGAGCCTTACTCTGGAAGATGATCTAGCCCCAGAGAGTTCTGTCATGCTAGGAAGAGGTACCAGTAAAAAGGCAAGAGGTATGACAGTCTGAAAAGGTGATCTCATTGGCAACATTCCAGAAAAGTAAACAAAGTTGAGGTCATGATCCCAAAAGGTGCAGGTTCAGACTGCATGACATACTCAGATGTAAAATAATAGTTGCTGGACAAGAACAGTCCAAACAAGCCTCTAAGAGAAATTCTTCCCCAAAAAGGAGAAAAGGTGTGGAAAAAGCCTCCTGCAATTGATATGCAACACTGGCCATCAGCTTTTGGCCTGAAGAAACAATGGCAAAGCAAGATTCTGGTCTTAATCCTCTGTGTCTTGGCATATGTACTGAGAGGAGCAATAAAGTCAGTAAGCAGGGCAAGAAAACATGCAGAAGTATGGTATGGCAATCAATGAGCATGGAATAAGTATTTCAAAACAGGAAGGCTGAATCAATGGTGTTCAGGGGAGACACGGAGCCTCACCAACAGGGGAGGAGGGGCCCAAGCCTTAAAGCCATTGATCAATAAAGGGATAAACCACAGTCTCTTTCCAGGTGGATAAAAATGACTGATTGCCAGATTTATTCCTGAGGATGAAATGTAGAAATAGAAATTTAAGGAAGCAAAAAACATTTTTTTGCTGTCCAACTGGCTCAGAGGCACCACCAGCTGCAAACTGGGACTCTACCACCCCTACTGAATGGAGTGGCTTTATGTATTTGTACCAACTTCATCCAGATGTATTGAAGAGCAACCAGGTTCCAGTTAGTGCCCTTGTGGGGAACGTTGCCCTCCTACTCTCTCTTCAGGGAAAAAAATTATCTATCTATCTATCTATCTATCATCTATCTATCTATCTATCTATCTATCTATCTATCTATCTATCTATCTATCTATCTCTGTTAGAAAGCCCTACGAGCCATGTGCTACCAGTTGCTTGCCAAACACTTGCTGTCAGTAGCTTGGCACAAAGACCAGAGTCTTTAAAGGCTAAATAAGTTATAAGTTATATAATAGCAATCCCCTCTAAGGAGTTCATGGTAGCTGATCACTTAATGCCAGTGAGTCTGTCTGTCCAGCAGCCAAACACATGAGGGGATGTCAGATCCTTGATCCTCCAGAAAACTTCAAAAATAGCAATCTAAATCAATGCTTCAATGTTAACTTTCACTTAGGAATAAGCAAAGTGTCTTACAAACATGTCATAATGAGACATTTGATATATTCATTCTTGGGGCTCATTGAAATTTCTTTTAAAATCCTGTAAATCTGGGGATTTTTTTCTTCTGAAGTATTATTTTTCATTCAGATCTCTTTTTTTTTTTATTTTTACTGCTCAGCTGCTTGGAAATGAATCATGTAATTACTGAAAACTGAAAACAAGGTTTATCTCACTATGGTATAATAAATCTTGGTTAAAATACAGATTTATTTTTTTAATGTAATGATTCTATGTTTGAAAAATGTTAAGGTTGCGACAAAAATCAACAAAAGCCAGGAAATTCAAAGTTAATTTTGAATTGTGTCCATAAAGCACCTCATTTAGCCCTCTCAATATATCCTGTGTGGAATCACACAGTTTCCAGAGACATCTGTAATTGTTCATAATAAAAGGGCATTTTAAGGGCAGAATTAGTGGATGTTCCTGATCCAGCAATAAAATAATCCTAGTTTTCCTACGCTCTGTAATCCATGAAAAGGAGTTCTATCTGGATTTAAGCAACAAAACACTCTGCTTAATGTAATCTGGAAAAAAAATAAAGCTCCAATGAAAGAAATAAAGTCTTGATTTAGGTGTCAAGCAAAGCACATGGGAAATGGAGAGAGCTCCATGGCCTTCATCCAATCACAATTTTATAAAAACATTTGTTGCTTTAGCATCAAATTATTTGCATATTTCTTGCTGAATGAGTTCCTTAATTAAAAATTACAGTTCATCAAAAATTATCTCCTGTAACAAGATCTCAGTTGTCAAGCATTTCACTGATGCATAAGCAAGTAAGGACTGAAGCCCTCCAGGTTTTCCTGCAGGATCACCGTAGGGTTGACATGAATCACAATGCTTCCAGAGTTTGTAGGTACAAAGCAAACCCACCATATGCACTCCCAAGCCACTAGACTTTAAAGATCTCTTTGAAGAGAAAATTTCAAAAATCACTAGGACAAGTCTTGAAGTTGTTTGGATTTTTCTGAAAAATCAGATCATATTTTTTTGGGGCAAAGAAAATTGGAAAATTTGACACATGAACGTTCTACAGTTTTCGACCATACACCATATCTAAAATATATATAATTTGGGTTGGTTTGTTGTTTTTTTTTTTTTCATTTTTGTCCTTACAAGAGTTAAACTGGGGGGGAAAAGCACCCAGGTTTTCTTTGTTTGTGAAACACATGCAAATGCTGCACAGCTCTTCTGATGTCCCTGGGAGTGGAATCCAGTGTGTCAGCTTAGCAGAGAGGTACTTTTTTATTATGAAAAAGGGCAGTAGAGAATGGTTTTATCTTCCCAACCTCTCTTACCTCGCCATGTGCAGTATATGGGGAACCTAAAGCTCAAAAAGGGTGCAGGGATTTCAGCAACAAACAGACGGATGATGCTGCTAAGTCCTGCTGATGGACAAAGTGTTGCATGTGGGCTGATGATCACTGGGATGAAGGAATGTGGGGTCATGGAGCAAAATCACAACCCCACCTTGGAAGCCATGAAGAACTGTTCTTCATTATGGAAATGCAGGGACTTATTGGTCCTAGCCCTAGCAGGCAGGGTAGAAACAAGGCTCCATATGCTGAGCTGAAGCCAAAGCCCTTCTGGCAGTCCATGTCTTGAGGGCAAGGCTGCTGGGACATCATCTCAGCTGCCAGGGAAGAGAAATCATTGGAGGCATGCGCTGGCTTGGCAGAAATCCCAGGAGAGAAGGCAGCATCAAGGGAAAACAGGGCATGTTATTGACATGAAGGAACTAACTGAACGGCTTCAGGAGGACATGGGCAGGACCTCTGTGGGAGGAGGAATCCTCTGTTCCACCCCTATAGCATGGGATGGAACAGGCAAGGTGTAATTTATATGGACATACCTGAATGCTTGGGAGTATAGCTATATAAAACAAAAAGCTGCCAGGCAGAAAGAAGCTCCGTGTTGTCACTGGAGAAGATAATGCCCATATCATACTGGGACAATTTAGGTAATCAAACCACACTAAATGCTCTTAGAGACCAAGGAATTTCAAGCATAGGGGATTAGAGAGCTTTGAAATGGATTTCTGTTTGAAAAACAAAAACAAAAAAAAAAAAAAAAAAAAAAAAAAACAAAAAAAACCAAAAAAAAAAAAAAAAAAAGGAAAAAAAAAACAAAAAACCAA
>JAYDZK010000113.1:126398474-126418909 GCA_034509185.1 Euphonia xanthogaster
TGGAAAAAAAAAAAAACAAAAAAAAAAAACCAAAAAAAAAAACAAAAACAACAAAACAAAAAAACACAAACAAACAAAACAGAAGGGAAAAAAAAGCCAACAACCACATACACACATAAGGAAAAATATTTTTATTGTAACATCTCTGAAAACCTCAGCTCCTACCAATCTCTTCCTAAAATCTGGGAATATGCAATATTCCAAATTCTACCAAAACTCTCTCTGGTTAGATCTTGCCTGCTTGAACATGGATTTAGAGATGTTTATGAGACTCTCTTTGGGAATTCAAACAATATGCTGAGCAACTGCACTATGGTTATCAAGATCCTCTAAGCTGTCTCAAATCAGGAGACCCAAAATGGAAATACTAAATATCATCAGTCACTTTGAAAATTTAGGTCATCTTTTTCCCTATCTTTTCTCTTTCTCAGCTGGAGCTCTCTTTGATCTGTGGCCCTTTTACATTTTTTTTCCCAGATAAATGAAATTAAGCTGCAAGAGAAAAGTCAAATCTGATTTACCTGTCACTCAGAATCAGCAGCTTCAAGGCTACAAAGTGTGCAAATTCCTTTGCAATCCTTTGAATTGACTGTCACAAAGGCATTTTTAGGTGGATAGATCTATGTTTGTTCCCTCAATGTTCTCTCAAGGAATACTAACAAGGCACAAGCTTTATTTTGGATAGAGGCTGTCTATAAACTAGCCTAACCAGCAGAGAAATACTCCAGGTGTTTTAATCCTGTTATTGCCTCAATTTTCATTTCAAGAAAATAGTTTTACATTTTTTTTATTTATTCCACTAAAAACAAGGTCAGAAACACAGCCTCTGAGTACCTGTAACTAGTATACCTTGGCCAGAATCAAAATCATTCTGCTTGCACTCAGAGCCTGCTGCCACAACCTTCATAAATTGATTAGTAGTAGCAAGCAAATTAACATGTTTGGTGCTGAGATTGTGCTTCAATTCATAGTTCATTTGCCATGCCATTTTTTTGGCGTGCTATGCCTCCATATTTAATCTCTTTTGACTAACAGGCATAAAGCAAGCTTTAAGCTGCATTTAGGCAGCTAAAGAAAATTTGTTCACCTAATTTTCTTTTGTTGGGTGCTGCAAAGCAATGAGAGTTAGTAGGGCTTTCCTCCTTAGATTAAATATTTCCTTATTTTCCCTCAGAACTACCTTAGATGCAATTATTTGGTACTTTGGTCTTGCTAAAGTTTCACTGAGATCTGGAAGTTCAGCACACAAGATCCCCAGGGCTGTATCAGTAACACGGCTGCAGAACAAGCCAGGACCAAACTCCAGTCTTTGGACAAGGTGCATCCACAAACCCAAATTCTCCCCTTCCCTCCCCACAACAGGATGTCAGTGTCTAAACTGCCTCTTGGGCTCTGTTTCTGGTGCATGCCATTTCTCTGGAAAAAGTGAAAACTGTTCATTGCTATCTGCCTTGACAAATTCTTGACAATTACACTATAACTTCATCCCGCAGAAGTAGGAAAATGACAAATAAGCTGCTTTTTTCACATGTCAGTGCCAAAATATTGATTCTTTAGTAGGAAGAACTGAGCTAATTATAGCTATGTTTCATTTGTATTAGCTTAATCTGAGACTTAAATTTTATTGTGCTTTAAAGAATGTTTCACTGCGCTTTAGCAACATTAGATAACTAAGACCATAATCTAATTGAATAGAATACCTTTCTAGGTACTAGAAAAGGTTTTGCAAGATGAATGATTTGGAAGATTTCAAAGTGTATGAAAATGTCTTTGCCCTTTTAATGGGATCGCAAATCTTTTTATTGCTGCACTATATCTATGACTACAAAAACATGCCTAGAGAAAGGAGTATGTTACTCACTCGAAATACTAGAAAAACCAAAATGTTCTAAATTTTGCAGGTATTATCATTGTTCCCTTACCTAAACTGCTGTATAGAATTCTGCATTCTGAAGCAGTATTGCACCTCAAAAGCAGTTGCATTTTGATGATGGATGAAATAAGCTATTCAAGTTCAGTGTGTTAAAGTGCTATGACACCCTTTGGGAGAAGGTATTATGTATATGTGCCAGAGGTACTATTTCAAGGCAGAAACAGTGCCAAATGTTAAACTGAGACTGAAGCCTTACAGCTGCATTGTTAACCTCTGGAAACAGGAGTTTAAACTGCAAATACTGAGAAAACTTTACCTCTGGGGGAGCAAATGGTAATAAAGAAAAATCATGCAGCTTTCACCTCCTCTCTAAAGGCAAAACAAATATTTTAAGCTTTATTTTTTACTTTTTTTCTACAGTTAATTTAGACAAGCTTGTTGGCAAAATAATATTTCCTGTGCTTAGTAAGTAGTATTTCAACTTTCTGAATCCCATTCAGCAGGAAAATCACAAGGGTAGGTTGCTTTCATCCTAGGTTTGTAAGTAAAGTGAATTCTGCTCTCTGCCTTTTCAGTGCCTCCATCAGAAAATGAAACAAACGTACAAGGTAAATGTGCCATATACCCAATGGGTCCCAAAATATAAAATCACAGGAACAAGCAAGCTGAGGGAAAAATGGAGGTGAAAGATGACAGGAAAAGTACTATCACAGATGAACCATCTTTGGTTGTTATGTTTAAAAAGGAAAAAAAGAGAGAAAATGCTCTTCAGTTGTCTGGAAGGTGGTAATAGAAAGTGCAAATATGTTCTCCTTTGGGCAGGAAGGGAGGAAGGAAAAGCTTCTTCTGCTCCACTCAGAACAAATCTTTGCAAAGTCTTGGAGATAAATGTCACAAAGCAGCCTTAAGTGGCAAGATTGTATTTATCCATCAAAAGTGATTCTCACTGCACATGATAAATGCCTTATTTCTTCCCTATATATAGCTGTAGGTGGGGAAAGCCGGGATAGAGCCTCCATTTCTAGATGTGGGGAGAGAGGAGATATAGCTCTTGGAGGAAGTGTTGCAAGGTGAGAAGACAAGCCCGAAACAGAAATTGAAAACACATGATCCCTAGCAGAATACCTGCTGATATATTTTTATTTTTTGGATGCAGAGGTTTGAACTTGCCCAGATACTCATTCACCAGTGTTTACTTATCAAATACAATCATATAATCATAGAACATTTGGGATTAAAAGGACCCCAAAATCATCTAGTTCCAAACTCCTTCAAACTTTACACTAGAACAGGCTCCTCAAAGACCCTTCCAACTTGCCTTGAACTCTTCCAGGGATGAGGCATCCACAACTTCTCTGGGCAACATGTTGCAGTACCTTACCACCCTCACAGTAAAGAGTTTCTTCCTAATATTTAATCTAAACTTACTGTCTTTCATTTTGAAGGTTTTCTCGCTTGCCCTGTTACAACATGCCCTGTAAAAAATCCCCTTGATTGTCGTAGGCCCCTTTGGGTACTGGAGAGTTGCTACACAATCTCCCCAGAGCCTTCTGTTCTCCAGGCTGAGAAGGCAAGTGCTCTGGCTAAGGAAAGCATGCCCTTCCCACCAGTGTGAGGCACCAAGTGGGCAAGAGAAGGCAAGTTCAGCTTCAGAGGCTGGTTGGCATTTTCCATCACCAGTCCTCGGAGATGCTCCAGTAAATAAGACCAGGCACAGCTGATCCCTGGAACAACGGGGCCTTGGAACACTGCATTGTATGCTTTTTCTTATCTGCACCCCTATTTCTCACCTGCATTGTATTTTCTCCTAGACTCCAAGACTTTTAAAATTGCAGGAAAACAGGTTTTGCTCTGATCCCAGAAAAAAATTGTGGCACCCATCTACCAACCACCAGTCCTTTGAAATGTCCATTATAACACAGTATCATTATATTTCACACAGTTTTTGCCATTTTTGTGTTCCCATAATCAAGAGTACACTTAACACCAAATGCTAAACTAAGGTTATCTTTCTACTGGTTAGGAGGTGTATTGTACCCCATTGCTCTTGCTAAACTGTTCCATAAACTAGTTTGATCTACAGAATGAATGGACATTCTTATCCTTCCAGGACAAGGAGACAAAAGGACAAAAAATCTTATGACCTTTCAAAATCTCAGATGAAAAGTTTGAATTTTTGAAAATATTTTATTATTGTACCATACTGCAGCAATAAAAAGGCTTTTTAAAATTGTCCATAATTATATTTAAATGAAAGCATTCTTATAACATAATGTTGACTTAAGCAAATCGTTCATTTATAACCCTTAACCTCAGGCACAGGCTGCCATGGTAAAATTGCATTACCATGTGACAATTCTTCAAAACACTGATAATCTCAGATAAATGCTCTCAATTTTGATGTAATGATTTAATTAATTCTTGTCCTTCCAGAATAAAATATTTCTGGGTCATTTCCAGATTATACAAAACAGTTGATTTACTCTCATACTTGATTGCTTTAAGTAACCAGCAAACAGTCTCTAGTCTCCTTTCTGTTCTTTCCATCTTTCTCCCTGCCAAGTAAAACCCATTTTTAAAAAGGCATAGCATTATTCTTTTTTGTTTTGTTGGTTTTGAACACACGAAAACTACAAAGATTCATGAGCAATGTGTATTCTGAACATCTACACTTTTGTTTGTTTTTTTTTTAGTAAAGAATTGCATACAGCAGAACAATTCATAATGTGCACTCCTCTGCTCGTTACCTTGCCACTCCTTGGCCTGCCTTTTCCCAGTAATTATGTTTCCACCCACTTGACATAGGTAAGCACAAAAGGGACTGATCTGCATCCAGGGCTCCCAGCCTCTGTGCAGCCTCCTCTCTGCACAAAATGCTAGTGCTCATTTATCATATGTAACCTACACTTGTAGGAAACAGAGAGCATGCTAATATACTATTAAGTGTTTTACACTTTTGATTCTCGTATTTAATCATATCTACAAGTGGTGACTTGTAGATATGTGTGTACAAGTTTTAGGTGATATTACAGGATTTTCAATAAATTCTGTATATTCCACTATGTCTACTAGAAAGAAAAAATAGAAAAAAAATAGGCAAGATAAAAAAATAGACTAACTAAAAAATAGTTTAAAGGGAAATCATAATAAAAGAGTTTAAAACAAATTTAATTTTTACACTTTTTTCAGTTTTACTGATCTAGGTTACTGTTGTCTGGAAGCATAACTTAAATAATGGTAAAAATAGAACCATTATCTAAGCTGATATACTTTCATATTTGTCAATCTGCTCATTGCCCTGAACACCAAGGGAGGTCATCTATCCTGACAATGCATCTATATTAACATCTCTGCTAAGGAAGGAGACCATAAACAGATTTTCTTTACATAACCCCGTTACGAACCTGCTTTATAATAAGACATTTTAAAACCCAGTTGTTAGCAAGATGCAAGTATTCGCTCTTCTGAGGCAGATTGTTTCCTATACTGATCTTTGGGTCAGTAAGGTTGTAATTAAAAAAAATCTGTACTCAAGGAAAGCAAGAAAAACATCTTGTAAAATGAGAGAAGCTCTATGCTTGAAGAACATTTTTTAATTTGGTTGCTTTTATTGTGTGTTTTTATTTGGTGCTGAAGGAAAACATTTAGTCAATTTTATTGCAACAGTTCATTGCAGCTGCTCCCAAGCTGGATTATCAGGGGCATACATGGCAGTAAAACTGCAAAGATTATTAAGCAGATCTAATTTGGACAAAATCAATATGTTTTTCCCATTTTTTAAGGAGGAAATCACCATCATGTTAGGATGACAAACATGTCAGATCCATGGTATTTAAAATGTTTCAGAAAGTATAAAATTCTTCTTAGGAGTCAATCCTTGCTAAGAATCTGTGATGAGGAAGATTTCTCCCCTTCTCTTCTCTTTTAACTGCTTTCCATAGTAGAATTCATTAAGTAAATTCAGAAATGCCAGGAATTATATTTTACAAAGGCAGTTAACATCTCCATTAACATTTTTCCCACCACACAGCTTTTCTTTGCTTTGAAAGAGGACTGTGTACCTGTTGGATTCATGCAGAGACAATTAACTGGAAAAATTTCCTATTATGCAGGATTTAATCACGCATTGCCTGCAATGGACATGTGTGTCTGGGGGATGTCTAGCCACTTTACTTGGACCCTTGGTAGCAGCTAAGCTCAAGAGCTCAGTAAGAAGCTCAAAACAGAAAGTGTTTCAAGTACTATAAAGTAGTTGAACGGAATGAGGATAAATTGCTTTTTCTCTCCCACTTCATATGAACTGTTTTGATCCTGATGTGTTCTGCAATCACTCTGCTAGAGCTGTTTGACTCTTCAGGCTGTTCAGTCCTGCTGCTGGAGACCTATAGTACAGCATCAAAGCACTGGTAAAATGGGCAATAAATTGTAAATATCAACCTTTCATGCAGGTTTAACCTTTTGATAAGAGCTGAGATAGTGCACTGAAATAAAATGTCTCCTTCTATACTTCAGCATTTTCACTTTGGAAAAAACTAATACATTTCAGGTCATATAGCTTGCTCCCTTAAGTGAGATATTTACTAATTTAGAAGGTGCTATCAAAAATAGCAAGGAATAGGAAATGAAAGAGAGCAAAATAGTGATATCTTTCCTGGCACAATAATCTCAGGGGCTTTGACCCAGAAAAAAATCCTCTTTTCTTAATCTGGAATGTGCTGGCAAAAGTTCCAAATAAGTTATCAGGAAAGGCAAATAGATTTCTGTGGTGGAGAGGTTTGTATTAACCTATCACCTTTACTGAAATGATTACTTTCTTTGGAATGATTCTTCCTCAAAAGCCATAATGGTTTTGTGTACTAACTACAGAGAGAGAAAGAACATCAAATATTAATGCTTGGCAACATTTTCATCTGACAGATGTGACATGGTTCAGGATTCTACTTTCATTTTCCTATGGTGTAAGATTCGCCTATTAATCATCTTGGATGCAAATAAATTTCTTTAATCATATTTGGGAAGAAAAAGAATGTAAGCACTCAGTTATGAAAGGACCCAGCTAGTTTATGTAAGGTATTTTGAGATCCCCGGGAAAAAACCAAAGAGTATCACAAACAACAACAACAATAACAACAACAACAACAACAACAACAACATATTTAAAAATATATATATTCATAATCTCTTGGAGGGAAGCATTTTTCACAGAAATGCTAACTTCTTTGTGCTCCCATTCCCAGTATTCAAATAAAATATGCAGATTTTTGACAACAAAATTTTGCAATTTTTAAACATTCTTGATTTTCAACATTTTGCTGATTACAGTCAATGTGGGCTTTCTTTTCCTGATTTTCTGCTTAGTTATTAACAGATGTTGGAGTGCTGTAATTTAAAAAAAAAAAAAAAACAGGTTGCTGTATGGCTAAGTATCATGTTAAATACAGGTGTGTTCCTGTTTTGTGGAAATTTATGTTGAACTGAATGTACTAATCCAAAAGGCAAACTTCATGCAGATTCCAAATGAGGACAAGAATAACTGTCCATGTTAAAAGAAGTACTGCTGGTAGGAAGTTTTGCACGAATCAAGTTTGGTAGTAATAATCTTGGATGCAAATATCTCTTGGCTATAAAAAGCAGCATCCTGGCTACACAAACCAGAGGCATCTGAGCATGACTAAGAATATTAGATCCAAACCACTTTTTTTTTTCCCTAAAGAAATTTTCTTTTATCAGATGTGTATTAATAGACATTCTAACTTACTATTTTAGCTAATAGAAGGTAAAATTCTCAGAGCTATATTGAGTTTACCATGGAAATACTGAGGTACCTTTTCCTTTAAAAATATCATTAACAAGAACTCTACATAATTAGAAATCCTAAGTTCATGTCGTTTCACCCTCCACACTAAAGTCTGTTTTCAACTTCAGTATTTTTTTTCTCAAATAATTAAAATATGCAGAAATTCTTGAAGATTAAGCACCTGCTTTTTTTTCTTAATTTAGAAACTGTAGAATCAGCTGTCTGAAAATGAACCAATTAAGTGGCAATTAAGTCTCTATTTCAAGCACTTAAGCTCCCATGTGCATACAGGATCATCAGAGATTCTGCAAAATGTCCATTGCTACAATAGCCACTTTCTAAAACAAGAATGGAGATCTGGGGGTTCTCTTATGAATTTAAAAGCATTGTTCACCTTTGTTAGTAACATTTGATAGGCACATATATGTTTATACCTTGACAAACCTTTAGCTCTCCTGTCCCAAACATAATTGGTTGCTGCACTTTCTGCTCATCATTCTCCAAATTTTGGATCCACCTTTTGTCTTGATGTGGAGGACTGAAGGACTTAGCTACACTGACTTCTAGGGGCAAGCTGGTCTCTGCAGCTACCTGACCTATTGTTCATTACCTCCTTCCCCAACACTTCGGGCTTATGATAGAGCATCAAAGAGCTCTTGTTCTCTCTTAAAAATGAAAAAAATTCTAATCAGGAATCTAATATGGAACACATATATTCCCAAGATTAAAACACGACACCAGAAACAAAGAAAATCGTAAGGAACCAGTGAAGCTCAGGATCCCAAATGATCTTGGGTCATTTGGCCATTGTCAAGTTACAGATGTTTCAGGCCTTCAGCCCTGGCCCTGTAGATTTGGTACCAAACATCCTCTGCCACTTCTTCTTGCCATTTTCTTAAAAAATGGGCAACTGCTCACAGATTGCCTTCCATCAGCAATGCTTGGGTAATGCATCTCTATTTTATATAATGTATACCTAGAGAGAATGTCTAATAAACTATTGTGCTGAGGCATTTATCTCTGCAACACTGAGAGGGATAACTTGGGAGCAATGTATAGTAGCCATGAAGATAAATAATGCTGCAGGACATAGTATCATTTATAAAATATTCCTGGCACTCTAGGCTCCATTTCATTATTAGATTTTTAAAAAGAACTATTTTCTTGGTTAGTTTCCAGAGCTAGCAGTCACAGAGGCTAATTTCAAAGTGCTTGAGGCCCTGGAAACAAAGATGTTTTTGTGCAAACACTGCTTTAAATACCAATAAAAAATGTGAGCAGGACCCACTCAGCCTTGTAAGTGAATTATACACAAGACAGTTTTTCTCATCACAAAACCCCATTTCCCCCAGATTTTTCTGTCATGCACTGGCATTTACAGGACAGCTTTCAAAGTGACAAAACTACTGGACAGGGAAAAGGATAGCTAACTTGGATGGCTAACTTTTATAGCTATTCAGAACAGAGATAGCTTCCTGTGGTGAACACTTAATTTTGGTCAGTGAATGAAGTCCTCCCTCTTTACCTATGTCCACTGAGATCTCTCCTGGACTATATTTAAGAAGGATGTGGGACAAAAGCAAGAAGTCCAAGGAAGATCAACAGGAATGGTTAGGTGTCAAGGATTGAAAGAATTTGGGTTGTTCAGCCTAAAGAAAAGGAATCTGGAAGGAGAGCATGGAAGTTACTGGTATACAAATCACTAAAAATATTTGAAGAGACAGAATTAAATATTTTTCATGTCTGCAGTAAACAAAAGAATCTTAAAAGACAGTGAGGAAAGTTGAGGTTAGATACCAGGAAAATTTATGCAACATAAAAGTAGAAAAGCAACAGGATAGGTTACTGGAATGTGAAATTTTCACCCCTGGAAGTCTGATGAGAGTGTTTATCTAGAGATAAAACAAGTGCAATTTACACTGCTTTGGATCTGGGAGATACACTGTGTAACCTTCTAAAATCTATTCATACCAAAGATTCTGTGATGTGTTAAAAAATGCTACATAATAAATATACACCTAAATGCTAGTGATAAAGCAGTACAAATATGAAATTAATCATAATTATTCAGCACAGCATCTCATGCCAGAACTGTTAGTTTTTATTTTTTAATGTAATGGCACCACTTAGCAAGAGAATGATAAATTATTCATCCTAACAAATGAGTTTAGTTAGCCTAAATAAATGAGCTATTTTGTGGTTAATTCAGTATGTAGACTTTAGACCTGGTGGAGAAGAATTTAGGACCATTTTGAAACAGACTGTGTTACTTGAGATGATCAGTTGCTTTCCCTGCACCCGAATTTTTCACATGGAAAAGGAGGATAACTTCCTTTCCAGATTTAATTAGTTACAGTAGGAATATGTAGAATAAAAATGGAAAGAAACTATTTCCAAGGGTGGCCATACATTTTCTTTAGATAAAAAAATTCCCTGGGAAAATATAGGAAAAAAACAATGTTTCAAGACTAAAGTCCTCAAGTCCTCATTGCCTAACAAATTATGGGGTTTGTTTGTTTGGTTTTTTTTTTAGGGGGGGAATTGGTGTCAGTTGCTGTTCCTTTCAAATGTATCTTTTCTATTTCTAACTTCATGTAATTATGGGATTATAGCAATGAAACCAGGGCTTATTCCAGATAACAAAGTTTTAATAGTTTATATCTTGGTGAAAGAAATGACGTCCATTAGTGTAGTAGTAGACCACTTCTTTTAATCAATGAGCATAAGATGAAGTTGAAATTATCTGTACACAGCATCAAGCACCAGGAATAAAAGGCCAGCATTAGCATAGGTATCATTTTATCACTGTTTAATAATTCCCCTAAACAACCCAAAAGTTAAGGTTACATTTTATGGGTAGCATTTTAATGAAGACTAGTTCTTTCATATTTCAGGAGAGTAAGCATGGCAGATACAAAGTTATTGAACCTTAAAAGTGTTTCTTGGACCAAATTACTCTAATGACTATCCATTTTTTATGAATTATTGTTTTCAGTCAGGTATGTTTCAGTTTATGCAACATAGTTTATATGTACTTTTCCAGAGAGGTGGATGGGAATCTAAGACCAGCATGGAATGAAAAAAAAACTTTCATGCCTCTAAGAAAAGCTCCTCATGAAATGTGGTCAGAACCACATTCTAAGAGCTTCAGACTGGCTCTTCACTCATGATCACTCAGCACACAAGCTTGACAAACCAAGTACAAGCCTTCCACCAGTGCTAGACTCCCACTACCTCAAGACTGTAACAACCTATTAATTCCTCCAGTTCATTCACCTGAAAGTGCAGATGTAAGAACTGGGTCTCTCATCCTGGGGAAGGAGGCTGCACCAGGAACTCAGACTGTATTAGATCTTACCTGCAAGGTGATTGAAGTGCAGCACTCTGCACAGGTGAATGTTGCCTCTGTACCTCCTCCCCTTGGCTCTCCTGGACACAGCAGGCTCTGACAGAATTTCTCAATTTAGTTTGTGGTCCTACGAGATGAAATTGGCCCTCCTTATTCTTTTGGTAGTGTTAAATGTCAGTTATTTGAAGATTTGTAGTCATAATTCACTTTTTAGACTGTTTCTTTTTCTCACATGGTTAGAGGGAGTGGTATATGTATTTTTAACTAGGAGCTATAAAACACAAAAAGACACAAATCTAAATGCTTTAGCTGAAATGCAGTGAAAATAATGTCTTAAGACCTAATTTTTCTAATACAAGATCACTAATAAAGTACACCTGTTTGTGAAGCATGATTCAAAAGAAAAGCATACAATTTTGATAACTACATTTGTCTCATTGAATCCCTCTGTCAAACTAGCAGGCTCTTTTCCCAGATTCCACAAGAAATAAAAAATGAAACACTTCTATTTGACTGAAAGATTTATAACTCATTTTGGTTTTGATGGACTTGCCATTTATGGCTTTCACATTAAGTTTAACACATTTCAGCATGTCACTATGAGCCTGACATACAGAACAGATATAATAACATTTGTTCCCTGATGTTCAGTCTTGGAGCATATCCAGTGACTGCTGTCATAGCTGGACCCGTGGTGTGAGGTAGATCATTTTGCATGTGTCACAAACACACACTCATGCCTACATATGTGCAGAATCCAAGATTGTAGAAAAGCCTGGATGACTCACCTCTAACTTATCTTTTTTTTTTTTTTTTTTTTTTTTTTTTTTTTTTCCGCCTTGTTGGACACAGATGCCTCTTTTTGTGCAAAGACTTCCAGGATCTTCCTCCACCTCCTCTCTTTCTCACAATCTCTTCACTTTTTTTCATTTCTTCATTTTATGTAGTTCATAAGTCCTGGTTTTGTTTCAGTTGTGTTGTTTGTCATGCCATCCTCAAGGTATATGAAAACAATGTTCGTACATAAATTGATTAAAATGTCTTTTGGTAAAGTGAGACAAAAAAATTTGGTTTATTGACTCTCAGCATGTGACAATATCAGAAGATCTGGATCTTCTTTAGAGACAGGATAATCTGTCAAGGGAGAAATAAAAACAAACAAACAACAAACAACCAAAAAATAACAGACAAAACTGCACTTAAAAGCCACATATTAAACTTTACATAATGTAGTCCATTCCCAATATATCTGCAATAATTTATCACTAGAAAAATTGTATTCTGTCTTGACAAAAATAAGGAAAAAATTGTTCCTCTTTACAGGTTGAGGTTAAGAGAAACTCCAACACAAAATCTGATGTGATGGATACTCTTTTTTTCTGTAAGTCGTTGCACTGAAAACCATTGAATGGGAAAACAAACGGCAGAACAACATGCATACACATTCCAGAATCGGGAACATAACATATGCACATAATCTTCACTTTCAAGCCGCAATTTTGTTCAAACAGATCACATGCATCCATATAGCTTTTGTGTGTCTCAAAACTAATTTTGTAATTTTAGAGAGAAGTCGGTCATAAAATATATTTCCACAGTTGGACACCCAGAAGACCTAATTTTATAACATTTTGAATGAGTATGTAAGTTTAATTGTCTTTGTTTGTTTGTTTGTTTGTTTAATTGCCAATAAATCTTTTGGCAGGTGTTCCATGACATATTTCAAATGCTTTGCTACAACATTAAATAACTTTTGTGTCACTTGAATATTAGTGGTGAAATTTTTTATTTGTGTGTGTAGTCTCTTCTGCTTCTCACAGTGCTTCAATACAACTTTATTGGCTCAGGATGCTTTTTCTGCAGGATGTCACCAACACGTGCATTTAAGGAATCTTTTGACAAATAAGATTGAAAGGGAACTGGGTTTTGTGTTTTCATTTGCACTGTGGATGGTACTATTACCAAAGAAAATTATGAAACAAATAAAAATGGTCATCTGATGGCCTAGAAGAGAATCAGCAGAAAAGTATGAAGACAAGGTAAACAGTGCATCACAATTTAGAGAGTAATACAAGTTTCACCAAGTCACTGGCAGTAGAACTATGTTCTTTACCAGTGGAAAATATGTGGATTCATCAAAAAATTCAGGGAAGTCAAGGATACAAAGAATATTTAGAATTCAGCACAGCTGCTAGTGGAAAGTCAGAAAAATGGAGATTGTGTCTTTCTAGAAAATAATATTTGGAAAAGATTTAATCAGCCTAGGGAAAAAATGTACTTACTGTCTTAAGGAATGAAAATGTTTCTGCCTGAAATACAGGGTTTTGAATACAGCTTTCTGACCTTAAATTGCCAAATACAATCAGTGCACGATATTAGAGTAATGATGACACCGTGAACTCTATCATGTTACTATGAAATCAGTTTAAAAAAGGACTTATTTTTTAGGGCCAGGTTGTCAATCACATCTTAGGGAAGATGAGCTACTTGTGGGCAAACTTCAGAGTCTCTAAGACAGACTTCTGTAGATGAATATGTGCTAGATTGCAATGAGCAGTCAGCTCTGTGACCTGATGCTGCTTCAGGAATAGGAGAGCCTCTTGCAGTCCTCCACACTCTTCGATGGGGCTTATGTGAGGCTGTGAAACCACTTTTTAGAAAACTTTTCTGATAAACATCTCTCCCTCTGTCTTCAGGTAAGCATCTATTTCTTCAATGACTCTTCTTGGGTTTTGGAATTACAGCTTCAAAAACTGTGAGATTCCTGAAATGAGGAATTTGAAAAGCAAAATTACCAACATGCTGCCCTACGATACAGGGTTGCAACTAATAACAACAAGCAAAGGTGTGGTCCAAGACTTCCTTCTACTGAGCTTGGAAATGGAAAAATTCTTTTCAGGAACATCTGCAACTGTACATCTCAGCGGTGGATCATCCAGCCTGCCTCACCACAGACTTCAGGGGAATGTCTGCTCCAGCACTTGGAGCACCTTCCTACCCTCCTTCTTCAGTCATCTTGGTGTCTGCAGAGTTGTTGCTGTCCCATATTCTCACTGCTTCCTTTTGGCTGCAGTTGTGCAGGTCATTTTCCCCGTCTTACATTCATTATCCCAGATGGGTGCTGCCATCGTCACTGATGGGCTCAGCTTTGGTCGGCAGCAGGTCCGTCTTGGAGCTGTCTGACATTGACTCTATCAAACATGGGGGAAGTTTCTAGTTACACCTGAAGGCCCCCACTTCTAAAATGTCCATGAAAACCCAACTCAGAACTCCTAATCACAATTTCAATGAGCTCTTCTTTGAAGGCTATGGAACAAAGTTAAAATCTAAGCACTTCAATTCAAATTTCTAGCACAGAGCCTTGCCAAAGATGAAGTTTTGATGTTCCTCCAAGCATTTTTCTTCCACTAAGCTTGATGTCTCAGGTGAAAAATGACATTAAGGCAGATGGCATAGCTGTAAAAATATGTGAGTAAAAACAGAGTCCTAGAAAAAAAAGTAAATTTAAATGCTAAAGAATAAAAATGGGGAAAACACAAACTCCCTTAAACTACACTATGAAAAGGCTCAAGTGGTGCCCTAAGTAACAAGTAAATTCAAGCTACTGGTGGAGAGGAACTAAGACTAAGCAGCAATGTGCAGGGGTGGGCAGAAGTGGGTAAGGGATGTCACCATACTGTGGTTGGGGTAGAATGTAAAACACTGAAGACCCACCACTGAATATGTTCCCACACTCTGCGAATCTACCCACAGACAATAACTTAGGAGACAGACTTTAACTATACAGGGTATTATACTCTGGCAGGTGTATCACTTGATTGAAGCACTGCCTGTCTTTGCAGTGACAGCAAATCATGAAAGCGAGGTAAGTATGAGAGTTAGTTGTAATTTGGGAAGCTACTTCTAATTCCTCTCCTTGAAACACAGCTATAGGTGTTTGATTTTTTAACACAAAAGGCAATCACATCCCAAAACGAAAATGAATGTGTCTCCATATTTCTAACATGCAGGTGTTGAAATATTTTTCTTTCTCAGTGTAAACACACATAGTGCCTGAAGTACAGCTAGTTGCAGCAAGTTGATGGGCATCAAGCAACACAAAGCAGCAATCCGTCAGCATGGCAGAGCTGCAGGCTCGAGGCAGAGCAGCAGCTGCTAACAGGTGCCTTATTTTATACACCACTATTTGTGTTCAGCCCCTTCCCATTCACTGCTGAGGAATGGAAAATTTGACATTACCGCTCCCTAAAAACTTTTCACACTTTAAATTTCTATAACGGTTCCATTACACTCCGTGTATGTTGGACTAGAAAGTACAACACAGAAGCACAGGTGTGGTATTTGCTGAAGTAAGGCAAAAAAGGACAGAAAGTTATACAAGCTATGAGGTAGGTGTGGTTCATGTGTCACAATGTGAACAGGTCAGTGCTTAACAAAAAGAAAGAAAGTTGTGGTTTCACATGGCTAGGGATGACTCACTGTCTGAAAACACAGACTCTAACGGGGTTTTCTGTGAAAAGGAGCAGACACAAGACTCCTTTTGCTCTGGCTCTGCACTAAAAGCACAAGATGAAATGTAGACATTACTGTATACTGCTGCAGGTTTCAGCATGTCCATTCCAATACAAATGAAATAGCAGCGACACTTTTTAATCAACCTAACCGTGTTTTTACAAATATTTGCCTCTGCAATGGTCTTGACCTTCCAATTAAAAAATACAAGAAAGTAAACATATCAAAGAACCAAGGAGGACTAAAAACATGTTATTGTGGGTTTGTTTGTAGTTTGGTGTGGGGTTTTCTTTTTGTGGTTTCAGATATGTTATTAAGCCTTCATTTTTTTTCAAAGCAAAATACATTTTGTGAAAGTAAAAAAAGCAGTCACTAAGAAGCACTAGACCCTAATATACAAGCAAGCAAATCCCATGGCAAGCATATAAAACCCTGTCAATTCATAGCTAATGAGCAATATCAGCTATAAATTTGATCTAGCTTATTCCAACTAAGCCCCCTTTTATCTCAAAATCTTTAAGCCCCATGTTGGGCACCAAGAGGATTGTCATGGTTCATCCTCAGCCAGTAACTAGGCACCACACAGCCACTGGCTCACTCCCTCTGCAGTGGCATGGGGAGTGAATTGGAACAGCAAAAGTGAGAAAGTTTGTGGATTACAATAAAGAGAGTTTAATAGGTAAAGCAAAGCAAATCAAGGAATTCATTTACCACTTCCCATGGGCAGGCAGGTATTCAGCCAGCTCTAGGAAAGCAGGGCTCCATCATGCCCAATGATTACTTGGGAAGACAAAAGTCATAATTTCAAATGTTCCCCCCTTTTTTCCTCAGCTTTATAGACTGAGCATGACACCATATGGCCCCTTTCATCAGCTGGGGTCAGCTGTGTCCCCACCCAAATCCTTGTGCACCCCCAGCCTCCTGACTGGTGGGGTGCTGGGAAAAGCAGAAAAGGCCTTGGTGCTGTGTCAGCCGTGCGCACCTTCCAAAAGTCGCGAGTGAAAAAAAGAGAGATCATTAAGGTAAGCAGGAACAAGCTGTATGAAGAAGCAGTTTAAAGTGACTCTCATAAATACAAGAAGGATTAAGTGTAAGGTTTCTAGAACTATTTGGTCCTAGAAAGAAATTATAAATTAGTTTTTATTCTGCTGGAAGAAAGTGTATATTCACAAGCACAGACATAAGGCTAATCAAATAAATGTATGTCTCACTGTCTAAAATCAACAAGTTTTTCATTCAAGTCAAAATTAGCTATTTTTCCAAACAAAACAATTCATAGCTGTAAGCAATATTAGAATACAGGACAAAAACCCTACACCACAATGGCCATCACGCAACAACCATAATTTTACCAAAGCTTTTGATTTTGTTTTTATCATCACAAACTTTGAATATTCACAGCAACAAAGTGTCTGACCACAAAATTAAACACCCTAAAAAATTCACAATAACATGAACTGCCTTATGTCTCCAAAAGGACATATTTGGAATGAACTTGCTTTCTGTGCTCTCTTGCTATTCTGTTTAGGACATCATCATCTCTCAGGACCTAACATTTTATGTATAATGCAATTAAGATGTAAAATCTGCATAGTTAATTTAATTAATTAATGTTAGCTGTGTAAGCTTTACTGTGAACACCTAGTTAGACATCTTATCATCATATAAGTCCTTTCCTATCCAAGAAGAGAGTTTTCCATTCCTGGAAAGAAGCAGACATTTCCTGTGGACAAAATTTAATTTAAGTCTTTGAATATCTGATTCCAATTCTCAGATTCTCAGGTGCATAGATCTTTACTGAAGATTTTTCAGTTATTCAGTATACCAGTTTCAGTATTGACTTCCTCAAATGACAGCTCCCTTTGCACAGCATTAAGCTGAAGTATTCTAGGAATTGTTTTCCAAAAGATTACTAGAATCTTTCTTTGTGCTTCCTATAATCCCCAGTTGAAACTATTGGATTCTTATGGAAACCTAGAGGCATTAACGAAGCATTTCAGTGCTTGTGTTAGTGCTTCATTTGTGATTAGCCTATACTACTAAAGAGTCAACTATTTTGAATTAAAAACACCACGTTACTGAGTGAATAGATGTGCTCGTGGGCATAGAATCTTGGACTGGATATGAACTCTTCTCAATGGAAGAAAAGAGTGTAGCTTCAGGCAATTACTTAACTTCTTAAACTCCACTAACTCCATCTGAGGACTAGAAATTGGTATTTCTCTCACCTACACTTTATAGGCCTGACAGGTTCAAAATTCTTGTAAGACCAAAAAATCAGTCTGTGTAAATAGAAGAAATTTTCTAATTCACTTCAGCATTTTTTAGATCAGGTTTTGAGACACAGACTTTTGTGTGTGATCTGAATATTGATTCACCACGTAGGTGTTTTGCATTGAGGACAGTGAATCATCTTCATGGAGAGATACAAAAAACATTTTCTAAATATTCTTTATCTTTCTTCCACATACCAATATGGTTATTTCCCTATGTCCAGGTAACAGGAACCACCATGTCAGTTTTATCAATGCTCTATTCAAACAATGAAAATGAAAGGGACTTGATTCAGCATGGAAATCTGCTGCTATACAAGATGTGCTACAAGAAGGCAAACTTAGTAGTTTCAGTTCAGTATTTATGCAACTGAAAAACTGCAGGTGGGAATTAGCAAGCACCCAAGCACTGCCTAAGTGAAACAAATATAAGTATTTTAGTCCTATTTGACTCTGGATATTGGAAAAGTCAATGCTCTCACTTTCTGAAAATTTTGCAAACTCAGTAAACAAGAACACTTTTTCTAGCCTTGCATCTCTATCTGCCATGCAACAAAAACATTGTCAGATAAGAGCAATCAGAAGGGAAAAGAGAGATCCAAACTCGGATTGTACATATTCTGTACATTGTTGTGGTTATTTATTAATTTATTTCTAAAATAGCTGTAGTTTGCAGGATTTTGCCAAAGATACAATACACAGGTAGTAAATTCCCCTCAATCTTACTTTTTTTCTTCTTTTCACAAAATTAAAATTGAGCCACTTATATGTAGAGCTGATGATGGTTCTTCTCATGTGGATATTACTCAGCTCTTAAAATGTATTGATAACACGTGTTGATAATTAGAGTTAGTAATGATTTATAAACATCTCATTGGAGTCCATGCAAGATTTGGTGTTGACAAAAACATCATATTTTTGATTCTTCCACCAATGACACTAATGAACACCAGCCTACAGAAGAAATTGCTCTTATTAGACTCCAAGGGTTTTGTGTTCAATTGTCGCCAATTTACTTTTGAGGACATAGCAAGATTACCTTTAATCTCTGTTCTGCCTTTATTGTGTAGTGGGCTCATGCCTTCCTGTCTTCTTTTTTATTTATACTGCTGAACAACCTTTTGCTATTTACTTAATTTCCATCACAAAGTCTGGCCCAGGAAGTCTTTTGGCACGTCCCACATTATCCCCATACTACTTGATCTTCTAATGATAATTGCATTGCTAAGTATAACTTTTTCCTGTTCCTGGTAGGGTGTCTGCTTACTCCTGCAATTTTCTTTGTGGTTTTTATTCATCCAGTGAGATCCAGAGTCCTACCATAAAATTTCCCCTAAAGTTCAGAACATAAATTGTCCTCTTCACTCTGTAAGATTGCACACCTCCAGTTGATAGTCCTTGATCTTTTCAGTGCAATTGACTTCACAAATCTTAACACACTCACTCATATCCCAGATCCAGCCACCACAATACTTCCTTAGCATCTGGAAAACTTCTGGCTACACAAGCAATCAAGAAACACAGCAACCTCTAAAAAAATCCATTCCTCAGACCATCACCCAGATAACTCATCTTCCATCATCAGCTTCTTTGCGTTGCCTGCTTGCCCTAGCCTGAGGTGACTTGCCTCACAGTATTTTTCCCATCTAGCCTGGCCTCTTTGCTTTTTCTGGACAGATCTCATGATGTCACTGTTCAAAGAAGGATCCACACACCTATAACTGAGGTCTGTTGTATACTCATTTATGAATCTTATCTAAGAAATTCGCAAATAACATCTCCCCTTGTGTTAACAAAGTTAGGAAAATTCCTTTTCTATATACTCAATCTTTCAAGTACCAAATTAGTGTAACTTAGGGTTTCAATGTTCTGTCAAAAATCCATACATTTTAATGATTAATTTGTGTCATCAATGAAAGCTTTTTTTATCATATATGTCCTATCTACGCCCAAAGAGGACAAGTCACCATGGCCACAAACAACTGACCCATGTTCCTGACAATCTCTAGGAAATTAGCTATTGCTAACATTTTAATTGGTCATTTTAACTTAGGTCATGTCAGTGAAAGAGGTCATATTAACCACTCTTGGGTACCCATAGTACTAGGACTACTTTGCATGAACAGCCTGCCGTGCATCAGAGTTATGATGGAGATGACTGGTCCCTTTTCAGCCAGCAGCTGCTCCCTGACCTCTCTAACATAAATTTTAAGTGTAATAAATGCTGCTTCCTTTTGTTGATGTAATTTTTCCTGAGCACTCTCACCTGTTCTGGTTTGATGAAGGTCTCCCTCACCTCTTCGCATTCCCACTTCAGGCTTGCTCACACAGAAGTCTTTATTTTTTGTAGGTGGAGGGTCCAATACTTGCCAGCTTACCCCCCCGGCTCATTTCCATGCTCCCTGACATAACTTTAACACCAGTTAACATTCTTTTGGCATCTCCCATTGACATCCATATTGGTGAATCCCTCTCACTCCAAGGAAACAGTGAGGCCAGAAATTATCTCAGCCACAGCCAAAACGACATGCAGAACAGCCAGGAGTGAATTGACCCTTGATTGTTTTAGATCCCATGCAGCATGCATGAGTTGATGCTTAGAAAATGGACTGCAAATTGGGCCATATGGTG
>JAYDZK010000113.1:126419009-126432229 GCA_034509185.1 Euphonia xanthogaster
ACATTGGGCCATATGGTGAGGGGCACTGGAATGACAGGAGCTGCTCATTTAGGGAGGATAAGCACCAGAGGCTTCACAGTCTGAGGGGCCACAGTGAAGGTCAGTGTTTAGATGGACTGAGGGAGTTCACACGCTCTATAATTGATGTGGAGGGATATAACTGCTATGATGAAGAATTAGGCTGGTACGAGGAGCAGGAGTGGTCAGGCATGCAAACCTCATTTCTGCAATCATGCTATACCTGCAAGGGAGTCTTGATTTCTCTAAATAAATGAGACAAGTCTGCAAACATATATCAAAGCTTCACTCTGCAAGAGAACAGTGGAAATAACAGCTGGAGAGATATCCATGGCACCAAAAGTAAAAATTTTGCAAAGTATTTTTAAGAACTTTTCTAGCAACGTATGCTGCTGCTTGGCAAAAATACTGAACCAGTTTTACAGCTAAACTTTGTTAAAATGTCATCATCTTTAATGCAAATAGGTTTGCTTCGTACACAACCTCACAAGAAGTGCAAAGGTGGATTATTGGCTCAGAAAATAAAATTGTTAGGCTTTGAAATGCAGAAAGAGCGTTAAACAGGAAAAAAAAAACACTGTGAAAATTTCACTAGAAGAAAGATTTTCTCAAAATGTAAATATTTTTGAACAGTAAGTACTGCAAAGCTTTCATTATCAATGCCATTCTCATTGTTTCTGCTGTATGAAGACATCTGAGAAAGTACATGAAAGCTATTCAGCGAACCCATTAAAAACAGAAGCATTATCTGAAAAGCAAATTCTAATGACATATAAATTTTAATCTCATAATAATCCCATGATAGAAGAAAAAGAATTATTATTTCAGCATAGACAGTGCTGGCATGGGGTGTAATTTAACTTGAATCTCACAGTTCTGTCAGACTAACCAATGCCCTGGGTGCCTTGATAAACTACAAGGAGCAGATGCATAATAAGATGACTCAGACAGCTTGCTGAAGTTTCATCTGCCAGTGGGACCCACTTGGTACAGCCAGATCCTTTTGCCAAGTCTACTTTCTCACTCTTTATAGATAGCACTACTCCAGTAGCAGCTCTGATCTATCCAGCTGCTCCACACACAATCTCAGAAAGAGATCTTTCACTATGCTTAGTTAAGAAGGCCTACAAAGAACAGTAAGACCTACCCACTACAACTTAGCAGGTGGTTCAGCATTTTTAAAAGACCATTTTTAAAAGCCCTAGAGGTGACAAAACTCAGCTTCCAGAAACAGTTCAGGGCAATGTGGACCTTGAGCCCAAAAGAATGTGAGGGCTCAACATCAGAAGCCAGGCTTGGGATTTAAGTTCTAAATTTTTAATAGAAAACTCTACCTGTAGACGTACTGAATTTCTTACGTGCAGTTCCTGAAATCATTTGGCTTCCCAGCTATGATACTGCAGTTCCTCTTAAAAGGTTTCTTTCTACATGTACATTTCCATGGAAGAGGTTTAACTCCTCGCTTGAATTACTCCACTAAAGCTTGCCTAACCTTGAGGGAGTCAAGCTCTGAGGGTTCCTCTGAGCTTCAAGTGAGTCAGAACTGCTGTACCTAGTCAAGTATGTCTGTGCAATGCCTCCAAAGTTCATCCCAGGGTTCTGTGATTGTAGCAAGCCATGTTATTCTATCATGCCTTTGCTCAAATATAGTAGTGGAACTTTTTTGATTTTTCTAGAGGGTATTCTGTCTTCCAGGTTTAGCCTGGAAAAAGAACTCTCTGGGAACACCTTAAAACAGCCTTTCAATATTTAAAGGAGTCTTATAAAAAAGATGGAGAAAGACTTTTTATCAGGTCCTGAAGTGACAGTATAAAAGGCAACAATTTTAAAGTGAAAGAGGGTATATAAAGAGATAAAAGGAATAAATTCTTTACAGTGAGTGTGGTGAGACACTGGAACAAGTTGCTCAGACAAGCTCTAGACATCCAGTGCATGGAAGTGTTCAAGGACAGGTTGGATGAGGATTTGTGCAACCTGATCTAGTGGAAGGTGTCCCTGCCTGTGTCAGGTCCATTCCAACCCAACCCATTTTATGATTCTGTGTTTCTATGACTCTGTTTCTTTGTGAAGAGGCACAAAAATACCAGCTTCATCTAAAGAGCTGAGTAACTATGCTAGGAGTAATTACATTAAGATATTTAATCCTCTTTTTCTTCATGTAAGCTGTTGCACAAACACTTAGTGTTGCCAAGAAAACAGTTAGGGTCTTCCTATAGTGCAGCACTCAAACAGTGAATCAAATCTCTCAAAAAGGACAGGACAGTCAGTCAACTAAATGGTGCCACAAATCTTTCTTTCAAGGGTCCTTACAATGGCCCATTCACCAAGCTGTATGTGCCGATGAATTCTTATGATCCCATGTCTTTTTCTGAGTGGTGCAGTGAACAGTCTCTTGGGGTTTGTGCTGTGATGACCTCATTCTGCACGTTTCTTACCAGATCCCGTACCTATTTATCATGATTCCTCCATTTTGATATATTCCAAAATTGTCCTTCATACTTGACAGTCCCATGTCTCAAAATTTTGCAGGTTCTTTTGGTATATTTTACATAAAGGGTTCATATCTTGCATGTTTTAATATTTCCTCATTAATCTTCAGATTATTTATGGACAAAACATCAGCATTCCATTGGTTTGGAGGTTTCTTTTTGTTGAAAATAAAAGCAATAAGGAACTATTTATAGATCCTAATTATACAGAGACTCTTAATTCCTAGGAAGTAACAGAAATTCTTCTGATATTAGTTAACAATCTTCTCTCTCTTACTTTGGCTACCAACCACTTTAAAGTAGTGTACTTGTGAAATGGACTCTTTAGATGCAAAACATTAACCTCCACTAACAGACTTTTGCTTAAGTAATGAAACTGTATCCAAATACTCCATGTTTCTTACTACAGCAAATCAGCACTGCCCACATACTCAAGCTGAAGATTGTACAAGCACATGTACTTCTGGTTAGGCATGCTAAAAAAAAAACAACAAAAAACTTGAATTTCAGTTTAGCGATACCCTTCTGCTTCGCTGCCTGCTTCCTTATTTTGAGAGTTTGGTTTTGTGAAGCTGAAATGTGATAAACTGAATATAATATACTGGCTCCCTCTTTTAGGTCATTAATAGGGCAGGGATTTTTTTTTTTTTTTTGGTTGGTTGGTTGGTTGGGGTTTTTTTTTGTAATGTGATTTCTACCTTAAGGTGAAAGACAGTGCTCTGATGATTATGATTTTTGTGAAATTATAGTTCTGCAGTGAGCACGAAGTCTATGGTCTTGGACTTTACAAAATTATGCATAACTTTTTATGGTTTCTTTTCCTCATTACTAGATTAGATTATCATAAAAATTAATGATTTTCCTACCAGATTCTTCAAACCAAATACTGTTCAGCAAGTCAAAACTGAGATAACTTTCAAACCATATAGTCTCTTTAAAAACCTATCAACAGACCCCATAAAAACAAGTTCTAGAACTTGAATATCCATAAAGAAAAAGTTCAGAAACAGATTGGGAAAAATGTTTTAGCATAGGATTTTTTCAGCACAAAACCAGACATGTCAATGACATTTTTATGTCCTTTTCATAGTAAGCTGCAGAATGAAGCCAACCAATCTGCAAAAATTGTACATGTACCGTAAGTCAGCAAATATTCCTCCTGTTGCCCGAGCTGTTTGATCTCACAGTCTAGAAGAGAAGCAGAACTATATTTAATGACTCTTCCAGCCAGAATTTCGATTTAAAAAACCATCCCTGAGCTCTATAGTCCTTTGAAATACAAAACCCTCCTCGTGTTTTCCTGTTCGGAGAGCTTGAAACAGATGATGGCAGGATCCTTCCAGTAAATTGCTGACAGGTATCTGTCTGCCAGGATTCCATCCGGAAGCCAAATTCACAAAGGGCAAAGGTTGAGGTGAATGTTATGCATCCACAGACAAGCCTTAAAACAGTCAAGTACAGAAGAGAAGGCTTTTGAGAACCTCCACAAGGATGTCAGAAGCAGCGTTTAAGGTCTTGTTTAAGTAGTGTTTAAGTGTTAAGGCAATGGGGAAGATATGCTTCAGTCCCTTGCACTTGTGTGGTAGGTGATGAAGTCTGTAATTGAATGAGGTCTAAGGACATTGTTAAGTGACAGAAATATTGGAGATATTTTGTCAGTATCTGCATTACCAGGTCATCAAAAATATAGTATTTGTAGGTTGCTCATGTGCTATGTCACCCCCCCAAAACAGTTTGTTAGTACTGGCTTTACTATTTCATTTCTTGGGTTGAATAGCAGATTCTCCTCTGCCACAGGAATATTTGCACTTTCTATTTAAAAGAAAAGCTGGGGCTCATCACTGTAATGGAAGCAGCACAAATATTACTTCTTCTGGAGTTTTGTATTTACCTTTGGAGAAAAAAAAGGAGTCTTCATGTAATTCCCTCCTATGTTAGTGAGGGGTAAGATAACACAGAAGCCAAAGTCTCTTCAGTTGCTCTTACCAAAGGAAAGTTTTACACAGGTTAATGTGTGACAGATGGTAATGACAGACTCTGCAGAGTTGTTCAAGAAAATAAGAAAACTGAAGCTAGAACAAGAGTATTGCCAACAAAGAAAATGTAAAAATTAATAGAGTTTGTAGGCACTAAATGGAGCATTAGGAATGTGGATATTTATAGAACAAAGCAGGAGAAAAGAGTAAAAAACTTCCACCAATATTCTCTGCACAACTTGATATTCATGTTGGGGTGGAGCACAGAAGCACTGATAATAAGGATTTTACCTACATTTCCTATTTAGCATTCCTCTCTATTTTCCTCTGCTTCATGTTAGTGTGCTTATAAAGATGGGTGACACCAATTTATATTAGCTTGAGCTTATTCCTGCTTTATCCACTCTGCAAATAGCTTATTTAACTTGAAATGCAAAACCATTCACATTCCAGGACCTAAATGCCAACAGTGTAAGGAGCAAGTCCTTTGCGGTCGGATGATGGGTTGTGATTCTATAAGCATTTAGTGACAGGAAAGAGTTTGTATATATTCCTCTCCTAGTCAGGCATCTTAACCAAGGTTAAAATTTCTGTTATAATATCTTTTAAATGTGGCCATCTCTGTTTTATAAAGATAAACTTTATATCCTGACAGTCCGAGGTGAAACTGTGGTTTTGTGAGTGAGGTGAGTATCTTGATTACATTTTGCAAACTGGGATTTCTGTCTCTGTCCCACTGTAACATAAATCACATATCATGTATGAATGCATCATTTAAATTCACATAGGTTTATGGCAGTCTGTGACAGCTCTTTCTCTCAAGAGAAAGATGGTCTGATGGTAATGGTCTCAGACCTTGACATCAGTGCCTTTTGGCAATTGAACTACATGAGACATGTACCAGCGAATGATGCTGACTGTAGATAAGGGATAAAAAATACATGATGAAGGTGAATCTTACTTCCTTACTAACTGAAAAAAAAGTGGTGAGAGTGTCCTCAATTACTGATATACAGAGAACTTGAAGAACCAATGGCTGTTTACCGTGAAATGACAAAGTGCTTATGGAAAATCTCTTTGGCAGCACGTGGCGAAATGGGGAAGTGAACAAAAGACAAAAGAGAGAGTCCATGTAAAATTTCCTGCCTGTACAAAAATCCTATATTCACCTTCTTAGCTCTACAGAAATTGTAAGTTAAATGTTTTATTCCTCAGATTTATTACTTTTAAGTGCCCAAAATTTCTGAAATGTTTCCAGAATTGAGTAGTTGTTTATGTTAAAAGGCGTACAGCACAATGCTAATGTGAGATACAGAATTGCAGAAGTGCCACTGCAACAAACCATTGCAAGAGGTGTCATTTGGAATATTGTGTGCTGGGCTGGTCATCTATGTTTAAAAAAGATAAAATTGAACTGGAAGAGAAGCAGAAACAATCTATAGAAATTGTTAAGTAATGAGAAAGACTTACAATGAGACCTTGCAGAGGTTTTTTAGCTAAGGTTCTTTAGCCAAGCAAAAAAAGAAATGGAAGAGGATGAATTAGGACTCTATAAATATGTCCTTGGAGGAATAGAATGGCTTAAGCTGAATACATGCACTAACATAAAATCAAATCATTGTGAATTGATTAGGAAAAAATCTATTCTGGAAATTCCTAGTATCTGAGAAGCAAAATTTTAAGAGCACCCACACAGGCTCTGGGTGAAAATGAAGCTAAATTTGTTTTCAGATGAACTCCAGTTGATGTGTAGGGAGAGCTATGTAACAGAGTAAGGCATGTGTGAGACTAGAACATTGGTGGCTCACTTCAGTCCTCCGGACCGCAGCAGCTAGTGCCATATCCTCAGGCACTGCTCCTGGCCTCCACTTCCGAGCTCAGAAAAGTTCTCCTACAAGATCTGAGTAGTTTCTGCCAGACCTATGTAGATTTTTCAGGTAAGTTATAGTATCCCAAACGACATGAGGTGGCCATCTTTAAGCTTCTGAGTCAGGCTGTGGGCATGGGCAATCAGACCTCACATATGTCATAGGCAGAGACATACCCTAAGTACCTGGAACTTTATGAACTTGTATTGAATTTATAACATGTTTTCAAGACATTTTACATGTCACATATGGAGACATGGGAGGATTTCCCCAGGTGGATGCTCTAGTTTCCAGGGGAGGCAGATTTTGCTTTCAGTTTTGAAACTGGAAAGTATTCACCATAACTGCAGGGAAGAAGTTTACAAGATACATTTGAGGGTCATAGTGCATTGTACAGCTTAAGGCTGACACTAAGGGTTAAAGAAGTAACTGATCAAGAGAGGGGGTTTTCTCCCAAGTTTTAGTTAAAAGGACTTTTTTCTCTTGCCTTTCTATATAGAGAAGAAAGTAGTCAGTCCTTGAGTGAGTTTTGTTTATCATATACGATGCTAGTAGAGAGAAGTTCTCAGTTTCTCACTCATGCTTCCCATGGCACAGCTGTGACACTTAACCTGTGTAAAACTATAAATTCAGTACAGGATGATGGAGATGCTTTGCTGTCTAGGGGATTAGTTACTTGTGGAGTCTCTACGGCCTTTGGAACTTGAGATTTTTCCTCAGTTGCCCACAGCCCTGAGTGTTTTAACCTACATGATTCAGACTGTCTACTAGATCATGACCTAGACTGTATCTTCCAGCCATATGCTCCTATTTTTATGGCCATATTAGCATAATAATCAATGCTGAATTCTAGGAGAACTTGCATTATGCTGCCCTGAATTTTCTGTGAATGCTAACAGCATATATTTTTACATTGATTTGCTAGCTCCTGGACATGTTTTTCCACATGTCAGAATAGCTATTTTATTTTAGATGCTCACTGTCTTTGCTGTAGAATGGCTCTTTTCCGGAATCATCTCAATGGATTTTTAGAATTATTTTTTTTTTTTAATAAAATTCTCATACATATTGGATGCACTTGAAAAATTCTCAGGAAGGTGCATAGCTACAGTTACATGTTTAAAATTATCCACACAACTGTAAGTATAAAATAACATTATGCACAGAGAACATAACCTATACTATATTAAGCTGTGAGCACTGCATGTGCCATCTGAGTTTTCAGTTGTTTTATCTGAGACTACTGTGTGGTTATGAGGAAGGGAGTATAAATGGCCAGGCAGAAATTAAAAGCAAGAAATAAAACATTTAGTGATACAATGTGGCTGTAAAAAAAAAAAAAAACCTTCAACATCATAGATGGGAGAGTAATAAAAAAATGTTTAACTGACTTCTTTCTCCCAAGAAAATAATGGTGTCTCAAGATCTTAGTCCTTATATTTAAAGCCCCCTTGGGGGAGGTTTTGGGAAAAAAACAACAAAATTACCTCCTGAGACCTGAAGCTACTGCTTCAGGAGGGGGTTGGGTGAGAATCTGAGCTGTCACAGAAATGCAATGCTGAGTCAGAGTATTCTTGTGGGAAATGCCCAAGTTTAGGATGCCTGAGAGTTTACCAGGGAAAGTGAGCCAGGATGTAAGCTGTGACAGTGATCTACCACCCTCCTGGCCTGGGCATGAGGAAGTAAACGAGGATCCTGGTGCAGAGAGCTGCAGTTACTCTTTCCAGTATCTCTGTCATTAGTCACAGCTGTCACCTGAGACCTGGCAGCTGACTCCAGGCCAAAATCAGCAGGCTGGCTGCAATCACAGAATGTAAGAATATATTGAAGGAAGCAGGAATTACACTAGATATCTCATCTCATATTTTAGTTCCTTGCCCTGTCACTAGAAATAGAGGCTGCTGGAGATGAAACCAGTGTACACAGATACAAATCACAGAATCGCTGAATCACAGAATAAATTAGTTTGAAAAATACCTCTGAGATCATTGAAATCCAACCCTTGACCAACCACCATGTCAACTAGCCCCTGGCACTAAACGCCATGTCCGGTCTTTCCTTAAATACCTCCCTGGACAGTGATTCCACACCTCACTAGGGAGTCCATTCCAATGTTTAATCAACCCTCCTGTGAAGAAATTCCTCCTAATTTCCAACCCAAACCTCCCCTGATGCACATTAATGTCCTCTTGTCCTGTCACTGGTTGCCTGGGAGAAGACACTGACCCCATCTCACTACAGCCTCCTTTCAGGTGCTTGGAGAGAACAATAAGGGCCCCCTGAGCCTCCTCTTCTCCAGGCTAAACACCCCCAACTCCCTCAGCTGCTCCTCACAGGACTTGTGCTCCAGACCCTTCACCAGCTCCATTGCCCTTCTCTGGACACATTCCATCACGTCAGTGTCCTTTCTGAATTATGGGGACAATTTTCTTTCTGCTCTGCTGTGTTTTAAGCCATTTTCAGGTGTACTAAAAAGCTCTTTTCACCTGGACCTGAAATGAGCTAGAAGTGCACATTAAGGCCGACAAGACCTCAGGTTCTTGCTTTCTGGTGCTGAGTTGAGATAGAGATCCTGACTGAATCCATGAGTCTGGGCTTTCCAGTCACTGACATGCCAAACCCAAATACAAATTTAGCATGTTAGCAGGAACATTGGTGACTGAACTCAGGGCTAAGGTTCAGTCATAAAACTATTGCAACTTCCTCTGGTACAGAGGCAGAGCAGAACAAAGTCTGAAGGAGGCAACTGTTTTTGGCTAAGAGCTGGACAGTGCTGAACTTTGTGTAGGAAGATGGCCATGTATAGACTGTGGTTCATTCTATTTCTATTTACCTGTGTAATGCAATGTTACTGTGAAGAGGATCTTGAAAATGCTCTCCGTGCTCAGAGTTCCCAAGAGCAGAACAGCAGGTAGAGAATATTTTTCAGGCTTGCTGAAGCAATCCCAGCTTAGCACACAGGCATCTGATATCCAAAATCTCTTTTAAATGTGTAAGCACAACTGGATTCAACTCCAGGCAAGTAACCTTTTCTAAAGTCTCATTGAGATCAGAGGGTGGTAGGGGTGGAAAGATTATATACTTTCTTTCAGAAGCCCTTTTAACTTTGTCTTAGCAAAAGACTAGTAGAATTTCTGCCAACAGAAAAGCCAACAGCTCTATTTTATGGATTCATTCTGTATGTGAATGAAGGCTTCAGTGCCTTCTCAAGGCAACTGGTGGCATGTCCTTCTATTTTCTCATGATAGTGGCATCAATTTTAAAGTAGCTTTTCTTTAGCATTGCTTCCAACTCTAATTAGAGTGGTTTTTTTATTATAAAGCTTCTCTAGAAAAAAAGAACTTTGTATGTTCTGGGAATGTAAAACCTTAAGAGAACCATATCTAATTTTGGAATCAATCTAATTGGCATTTTTATGGGTTCAGTTCACCAAAGCAATGCTATCAGGTGCTTCTTTGCATCACATTCTGGTGAAAAGAGGTCCAAGAGAAGAATTCCCATCTCTTCTAGGAATACAGAAACAAACAACAGAGTTCAATAAACACAGGCTGGAGACAGAAACACGCTTGAATTTCTGGAGGTTTTCCTCTTTTCTCACATCTGGGAAAGTAGAAATCAGATCACATGTATGACCTTTGTACCTGGCCTGCTCTATCTGTTAGTTCATTCTGTTTTCTCCACAACTTGATTTTTTTTCTTCTCTTTCATTCTCTGAGGAGGTTCAGCCTGTCAACCCCAAAGTAGTGCTTACATGATTATTACTATCCTACAGCCATGGGACCATTCAGAAGGATAACCACTAAGTCTTTTATATAAAAGAAGGGCACAGTATTGTTCATATTGTTTTTCCTGTATCAGCTAAAGCAGCAGAATGGCTTGCATGGTCTTCTGTCTGTAGTGAAGTTGGAGCTTTATAACTTGAATTTGAAAACAGGGAAAGAAAACAAGCTGCAACTCAGTACCTGACAACTCTGTGTAAAACAAAAGGGGGATCAAATGCAAAGCAAGTAATATTTGAAATATAAATGAATTTTTACTCTTGAATTAACTCCTTGCAATTAAATATCTTTATAGTCATATTAGCCATCATATGTCACAAATGCCTTTTGTCCCTTAAAAAAAAATGCAATCAATCACGATTTTAAAGGAAAAAAAATAGGAATTTCTTATTCCATTTGGCAAAACAATGAGCAGCAGGTTACTTAAACAAATATAATCTCACAAACCTTATTTTCTCAAATGCCACAGTTATCTTCTTCTACTTTAATTTTTATTTCATGGTACCACCTTCATCAGACCTATGTCCCTGGCCTTACTGTTTTGCCAGCTGATGGTTGAATGAATCAGCCTTAGATATAAAAGACTGGCTTCTGGAAGGCAGAGTTATTGAGGACAACTGATGACAAACCACTGAAGTTAGTAGGTGTTAGCCATTGAATTGTTCTTTAATGAATGAATCCCACAGCAGCAAAAGCAGTGCTCACCAGACAATGAGAAAAGTGGCTGGGTGTACTCATGCAATGCATGGAAATGACACAACAGAAAACACAGTGTTCTGGACTGGAGCAGCATTCACTTCTCCTCATTCTACAAGAGCGTATAGTGTACATTTATTACAGCAAAAGTAAGCACAGGAAAACAAAAGTGATACAGATGTTTGCTTCCACATGCCACAAATAAAGACCAGATATAAAATAAAACAGGGAAAGTTAATTTATAATGAAGCCTGACATCTCACAGACCTTAATTCATACATAGGTGTTCCAGACAGATCTCTTGGCTCAGAGCCAAATTACTGAACTTAAGCCATATAAGCTAACCTGAACTATTGTGCATTTCAAAAGAGAATCTGGGAGGTATGGGAGGTAGAGGAGTTGGTGACAAGGATGCCATGTCCACATTCTGGTTTTAACACTTTCCTGAAAACCAAGCCTAGTCTGATCCTGCTCATTCAACATCCATTAACTGTTGGAGGGCAGGTATCTTCCTGCAGCATTTCTACCAGGTTAGTTTCAGAAAAACAGAAATCCAGTCGCCTTTTCCAAGTGTGAACTCTGAGATCAGCAAAGGAATTCACACTCTTGCTCCTTATCCAAACTGGAATACCTAGACATAAAGTCTATAGATGTGCCTGTCTTATATCTGTAGTGTCTACCCAGATGTATCTTTAGGGAACTCACATTTGTGAGACTAGACTCCTTCAATTACATATATACTATTAATAAGGTATTATGGCTCAATAGCTCCTACATTCTTTAGCTCTGATTTTATGGTAGCCCATAAAACAAAGTCATATCTTCCTTTCTGATAAGGAACTGATTGAACACCTGCTAAACTTGTGTGGAAGTCTTTCTGGTGACTTCAAGCAACTGTGGAACACCTTCCAGGTAAAATGCTCACTCAGTTGCTTTGAGCTGGGTTTTTAAGTGAATTTAATTGTTATTCAGTAGTGCTGTTTTGTATCAGAATCAGTGCAAGACTTATTTTGTATTGGCAGGAGCAAAGATTCCTTCTGCTGAGAAGATAGGAGATGGTACAGAGCCAGCTACAGTTTCTGTAGTTGCAGCGCTTTTCCAACACCTTCCAACACCATCACCTTGGCAGCTTTTGCAGCAAAATCTGACCTTAAGCACTCTATCAGTTTTTTACATCTACTGCTCTCTGCAGTAACATCTCTTTTTTTTTTTCATTTTTGCCATGACTGGTATATTTTGTATTGCTCTTTTTCCCCTATTAGCCCAAGGCCTGACAATAGTGTAATTTCACAGCTACTACAAATACTATTTACATTTAAAAAATACTCAAATATTCACCTGTATGAAACCCAAAACTGCTCCATGCTTCACGTTGGTCTGTATAATAGACCTCTGTGACTATATTCTTACACCATTGCATCACGAGGCATGTGCCACAGTAAAGTACTGACAGCAAAGCCACATCTCTGTCCAGGGAACATATCCCTTTTCACTGGGCAATTTCTCTGCTGCAAGGGTATGGTTCATTTCCTCTAACTGAAAAGCAGGTCCCTAGAGGAAAGTGCCTGCTGCACACGAAAATACACTGTCAGGCAAAAGTGATGAATGCTTTGGTTTTAATGTTTAATGTGATTCCATGATGACCCTCAGCCCACACAGCAGGAACTTTTAACCTAGATGATATTGGGCAAGAGAGAGAATCAGTTAAACAAATGTACTTTCCATTCAGCAAGTCAGTCCCTATATGTTCTACCACCAAGCATTTTTATTGCAAAATTAGGTTTGCTTGAAGTAAAGTTGGCAGATAATTTTGTGATTAAATAATTGTTAGTCAGAAACTATTGATGTGCCCAAATAGAAAAGTATCACTGAGAAGTACTCCCTCTACTCCTAAAGGACGAAGCTGGACTGCTCAAATTCAGACGGAAGACAGATGTTCACTGACCTTGAAAGAGTTTCAGGCAGGCACTCGGCGGTAAAATCCAACTATGACATTCCTGCCTTGCGTATGTCAGTCCATGGATCTGAAACTCACACACCCACATACTCAGCAGGTTTTCTGTTTTCTGGACTATTAAGTCATCTTCCCATATGCTCTCTCCAAGCAGATAATGCAGTCATCCATGTGAAGTATAGTATCTCCCACAGGAATGAGTGAGGAACAGAGATTTACTCAGAACCATGATTCAGGCAGTTGACTAAAATGTACCATTTCAGGGAAGAGGAAGGAAAGAAAAGAAAAGAAAGAAAAGAGAAAAGGAAGGAAGGAAGTGGTGGAAGGAAGGAAGTGGCGGAAGGAAGTGGCGGAAGGAAGGAAGGAAGTGGCGGAAGGAAGGAAGGAAGGAAGTGGCGGAAGGAAGGAAGGAAGTGGCGGAAGGAAGGAAGGAAGTGGCG
>JAYDZK010000113.1:126439236-126472449 GCA_034509185.1 Euphonia xanthogaster
GGCTCAGCGGCACCGCCCGGCCCTGCCCGCGCTCCGGCACGGCGCCGTGCCCAGCACGCCGGCCCTCCCTGCACTGCAACCGGCAATTACACAAGTGCCGCTACCTCCCTTCCGGTAACACCTGCCTTCATGTAACTAGGGGGAAAAAATAAATGAAAAAAAAAAATCTTCCCCAGTCTTTCATTTACTTAGTTTTATGACATGAACGTCTTCTGCCTTCAGGTATCTTAGGTTACATGATACACTTTGCCAAAGCATTATTTTATATATGGGCCATTCACTTCAGAGTTGGATTTGACGGTCCTTGTGGGTCCCTTCTAATTCATGTTCTGTGATATATGAGTATCATAATACTGTGATCATGAGTATAATGAGTTTTTATTCTAAAATTCTTTTGCATGCTAACGGAATAATTGCTTTCAGTCCACAGCTTCTGAACTGAAAAATTTACATCTCCAGATTCTACACATATGCTATCTACCAGTTTAGCCTCTGTACAGATTTATTTGACCCTCATAAGACCATTTGGTTGCTGAAGAGATAATAAGAAATCATTAATAATTTTAAAATCTGTAAATTTTAAAAATACTTCAGAACATGCTGTCATGGCAATAACTGCTTGTGATAGCAGCTCCTAAAAATACTCCTGAATTTATTATACAGCTAACATAGACATGATTCCCAAAAGAACCATTTCATAGAGTACTTTTGAGGGCCTAGTGCCAGTGCATTAACGTTTTTGGTACTATAAAATCACTGGAAGAGAGTCTCTGTTATGGATAGAGACATTTCCTTTGCACTGAAGGAAGATCTAACTGATTTTCATGATCAAACCTTTCATGGTTTCTTGGAAAATCCGGTACCAAATAAAATTATATATTAAGAGAAGTTCCCCCACATTGTAATTTTTTATCAACAACAGTAAACTTTCATCTATTTCTATTAACAATGTCTTTAAAATCAGGTCAGACACCGTTTCCATAACAGTTGATTCATAATTTAAACGCACAATAGCACTAAGCTGTAATATTCAGGGAATTCTGCTGCTTTATTGACATACAGGACAAAGAAAAAAATTGAGATCTCATTTAAAAAATTGGCTCCAAAGGGGTATTCTGATGTTCGCCTGGAGGAGTATGGCATAATTTAAATGTGATTTTTATGTGCAGAGATGGAGTTTCAAAGCAAGGAATATAACTCCTCACTAAATCATCATGAGTGCTTCACTTGTAAAAAGCTGCTTGCCTGAGCATTCTGTCAGTAGCTTAGTTACGTCCTTCTGCCTGACAGATGTGGAATAGTGTGTAACAATACTGGTGCAGCATGAGCTTACTCAGCACTTTGCTGATGGCAAAGTGCAGTAATGGGAGAGCTGTCACAAAGTATCCTGAGACAAAATGGAAACAATGGCTCAGATTAGTGCCAGATATATCCATCCTACATTCTTACATTGTTAAATGGAAGCAGCATTTCAGGCAACCGTTGAAATGTCTCACAAGATTTAACTGGAGAAATGAGTTGTTTCTTCATACTTCAGAGAAAAGGAAAGTTTAAATTTCAACCAATATTTTCTTATTCATCAATCAAGGATATCAGAAATTCTAATTGCTAATCAACTGCTTCCAGAACAGCAGGGAACAACACAATCCCCTTTTTCATAGAGTAGACTGCCACAGCAAAGCCACTGCTGTATTTCATCGGAAATACAATACAGGAAAATGTGTCTTTGGAAACCAGGCTACAGATCTTCCAGGTACTGCTAGGACATTAAGAATCAACACTACTAGCAGGTTGTCAGTGGGCTTTTTCAAAATTTATCAAGCCCTTCTACATTAACAATTAGGAAGAGAACCCAGTCTCCAAAAATTTAGTTTACCAAAAGCAAGAGCAGCAGTTTGCACTGGCTGTGGAAACAACAGTTATAGTCCATTGCAGCTTGAATTATTTCACAAACTAAACATCCCTCCCATAAATTGTTTGAATTGGCATTGCTTAACAACAGATTGAATTTACCACTGTACAGGTATCAGGAAAATGCAGAAATTGCACTTTTGAAGCACATGTCCTAGGCATCTATGTCAGAATGAGATAACTGGATTCAGAGGTGGTGACTTCTCTAATGAGACCATAAAAGGAGTCTAACTTGTCTAGATGAAGACACATCTATATTTGTTTAGGTTATTTACATATCAGACTCTACAAGAAAAGAAAAAGAAAGTCAGTGGATACTTAAGAGAATGGGACTTTGCTGAAAAGCAAAATTCTTAAAACTGCAGGTGACTTTAATGTGCCCCTTGCTTAGACTTATTCAGTACATTGAATGAGAAGCATATAGGAGCCAAAACCACAAACAAAGAAAAAGCAAAAATAAACAAACAAAAATCCAAAACACACCCAAAAACCCCACCACACACACAGCCCTTATGGTTGATCTTATACTAAGAAAAGCCCCAGATAAAACTGAAAATAGAATCTGACAATTTATTTGACAAACTGCTGCTTCTACTCCTGTTCTCAGAGAAACTATTGACGGTCAATAAAAGAGCTTTAGGGTTTATTAAAACAGCATATAGGTACAGGTTATAACTATAAAGAAAGAGATCTCCCTGCTTTTCAGTGCTGTGACATGCCTACATATCCAAGCCTTTCCGTAGACAAACTGTGCTGGCATTTGCTGTCACAGGCACTTGAACTAGATGATCCTTCTAAGTCATTTCCGACTGAAATATTTTCATTTTAAAGACTTTTTAGAAGGAACACAGGGCTTTCAATGAATACTCAAATAACAGACATTTGAGACCCTCAAGGAGTCAACAGAAAGAAAAGCAAAACTCATTTCCTGCTCCTTGGAAAATCAGAACAAAACAGTCCTAAAAACAAAGACAAACCTCCTGGAAAGGGCACACAAACACCAGGAAACGCAAACACACAGAGACATTGTGAATACACCTCACTAGAATAGCATTACAGAGCAACATTAACTGACCTCCTCTGGGCCAAGGGGCTTCAAAAATGCTCTGAGACACCTGTCAGTGACAAGTCTACAACTCATGTCCCTTAAGTAATGCCCAAGTTCATGCAACATATCCTTTTCCTGCTCCTCCAGCTGTTTTATTGCTTCTGTCAGCTGTCGAGGCTCAGGTGGTGGTGCTGCAGGCAGCACTTCCAATGGGTGCCAAGTTAAAATAAATAAAAACATTTTACCCAATTGATGCAATTGCAAGCACATGAGAAGTCTAATGCAAGCACATGAAAAATGACTGACAGAAAATTACCACCAAGCCAAATATTGTATTAGCTGTCAACTTATGGTGGTGAAGTTTTTTTTTAGAATACACGCACCTGCACTGTTTTTTGATGCAGGAGATTCAGCAGCTTCCTTCATTAATTAAATCCCAGAAAACAATCTTTCAGCAAAGGTAGGCCACAGGATTCTGGAAATTTCTTTGTTATCTTTATTCCACAATGCTTTTATCAAAATCACAAAGAAAAAAGACATTTCAGATATAAGGCTACACAATTTTTTAATATTTTTTCCCAAAGGAACAAGTCCCTCAATTAAACTGAATACTCATCTGGAAAAGACAAGCTATGAAAATTAAAAAGTTAGATTTTCATAGTATGGCAAAATAAAATACCTTCTTTAAGAAACACCTCCTAGAGTTTAAACCCTGTGAAAAAATAGATAAACCAATGACAAGGATGTGAGATTCACCACCCCCAAGGCTGCTTATTTTGTATTTACCTGTTTTGCTGCCCTTTAACTTGAATCTTTATGTCTGCTACAGAGGGAACAGGAACCCTTCCGCAGGGGAGTATTGGCTTTTTGGTAAGATGTTTTGGGTTTTTTTAAATTTTATTTTCAATAATTTAAATGAGCTGTCTCAAGTCATGTACTTCCAAACTGCACTCTGCTTTTCCATCTTTGGTAACAAAAGGTATGGAAGGAATTTCAAACCTTATTTTTGAAAGCATTTATTAACAGTATTAAAACTTCTGTTACTGAGAAAAAATAGTCAGAGTAGCACATTCATATTTTAAACACCTGCCTTAAATGCACACTCTCAGATGTCTAGAAAGTTCAGCATGTTCTCTTAATAATTTTTTTTTAAGGAATGCAATTAAAAAATTATTTCCAAGATATCCTTCGAGAGATGTGTTTCATCAAACTGCCACAGAACTTAGTACCTTTCCCTTGCTGGTTATCCTTGCTTTGCAAGACTATGTGGCTTCCAAGCTGTTCTGCCACTGATCAAGACAGGAAACATGCATGAAAATATCCCCCTCTTCAGGATAGAGCTTCTTTGGTAAAGACAGCACAAACCCTCTCATACAAGTTTGGCACCAAGGGGAAGGGAAGGACAGAGCCATTTAAATAAGGATAAATAAGGTTCCCAGGGACTCAAGCTATGCTAAGAGTGAATAATATGTGTCAACAAGTCTCTAGTCTTCAAGACGTCATGCATTTCCTGTAGAGGCCATTAAGAAATACCTGATTCAGAGAAATGTATGTAGGTCTGAAATTTCTTCACTCTTTGTAAAGTTCTTCAGGGATTTAGACAGTCATACCTAAATGGTTCTGTCTTTCTGGCACTTCCTCACCAGCCTGAAATTCATGAGTACACTGAAAGAGACCTCTTTTATCTCTTTCTTGCCCCTTAATCTCTCTGTGCTCACCTGAAGTTAAGAAACACAGATTGTGACCAACTAATGCAAAAGCTGATCAGCATTTACTTTGATTTTCCTTTCAAATGCAAATTAGATAATATACCAGGAGAGAAATAATATCTGAGCTATTATTTTAAAACACTTTTCATGTCTTCTAACTCTAATACAATCATTAATAGCAATTTATGGCAAATAGTTACCAAAGATAATAATTTTATCATCAGTTGTTCTACCAAAAAGTCATGTGTTCTCTAGCGCTACAAAATGTACATGAATACTTAAAACTGCATCAAATAAATATCTCTATAAAAAATTAAAATACCAAATGATCTCTTGGACTGTGCTTGTGTATGATAGTCACTAAAAATATACTGACATGTAAAAGCTTCTACCCATAGATTTATAATACAGATGGCACCTCAAATTGGCCTGTGTATATTTTAAAGGGATTCTATGAAAAATAAGAAATGTAGATCATAACATTTTTATACTTATATTCTACAAGTAGTTAAGGAACACACAGAAGAAAAATCTCTCTTCAAGTGTGTTTAATAAAGCTGATTATTTAAACAGCAGTTTGAAAAGATGTGTCAAGCTGCTCATCTGAAATGCCACATTCACATCCTCACGAATATCAAAACACAGCTGAAGTCTTTTCAAGTGTGGATTTGAATGACAACAGTGGCATTTGTATTAAATTATGCGGGACATAAGCACGATGCAAATGGTATGGAATAAGGCATGGAGATTGTGTTGAGTGTGGTGGGGATGGAGTGAACCTTCCCATAGCAGCTCTCAGTGCTGTGCTTTGTACCTGTACTAGAAAGGTGTCAGAGTCACACACAAGTGTTTTGGCTACTCCTGAGCACTGTTCCCACAGCATCAAGGCTGTCTCTCCAACATCCTCCCACACCCCTAAAGGCCAGTAGGCCAGGGGTGGGCAAGAGGCTGGGAGAGGGCAAAGCCAGGACACCTGACTCAAGCTGACCAAGGAGATATTCCATACCAAATAACATCGTAGTCAGCAATAAAACTAAGAGAAAGAAGAAGGTAGAGGGGCATTTGCCATTTAGGTGTTTATTTTCCAGAGAATCCACTACACATACCAAAACCCTACTGTTGTATTGCACTAAATAGTTATTTAGTTGTTAGCACTGGGTGTTGGAAAAAATGTTATTCCGTCACATATTCCCCTCACGTGGTTTCTCCCTCACATAACCCCCTGGTTTCTGTATGCCCTGTGGTCTGTCCCATGGGTGGTCCCTCCCCTCACCCCTCCCCAGTGTTATCCCATTGGCCGTGGTCCTCCTTCCCCGTCCCCATCACCTGGGGAAGAAAACCCCACGGCAGGCGGGGGACGGCCTCTTTGCTACCTGGACTGTCGATGCTATCAGAAGTGTCCTGTCTCAAGCTAATAAAAGGGACACTCGTTCCCACGTGGCAGAGAGCGCTTCTCGTCTTTTACTTCGTCCATGCAAGTCCGTTTGGCCTGGGGTCCAGAGCAAGCCGGGTCGGACTAATATAAGGCTCTGAAACCAAACTAATTACTGCACCCTACTTCCCAGACATTGGCTGGATATCACCTGCTCATGAGAAGTAGAGAATAGATCATTTTGTTCCCCTTTGCTTCCTTGTGCAGCCTTTCCTTTTTCTTTATTAAACTGCCTTCGTCTCAGCATATGAGTTCTTCGTCATTCTACATTCCTCCCCTGGGCCCTGCTGAGGAGTGCAGTGATAGAGCAGCTGGATGGGCACCTGGAGAGAATCAAGTTATCCCATCACTACTTTATACAGCACAAAATCAGCTCCTCCCAGCCAGCCCTTCCCTGTGAGAACATTAAACAAAAGAACTTCTGAAAGGTCACAACCCAATTACAGCCCAATTTATTCTTCTATATGTGTCTTTTTAGGTCTCCTGGTTATTTCCAACAATAAAGCAATTAATCATCTGTATGATTTATTGTTGCAAAGGTATCCAAAAGCTTAGAAGCAGGCATCTACTCTACAACAGGATAGAAATAAAATCTCAGTTTGTTCTCCAAAATGTACAATGACCATGATTTTCAAAAAGGTATGAGACAGATATCAGAAAAGGCTGATAATTCTTTTTTAATTGTCAGGCAGACATAGCACATAAAAAGCAAACACTTTTAGAAGTGCAATGTATGATGATATACATTCATAAGTACAGAAGTTTTTAGTGAGTTTAACATCTTACACAAGCCAACCTAAAGCTATTATCTCCTTCCTGTCAGTCCAAGCTAAAAAGAATTGGACAGCTAACAGTTGCAAAATAAATAAATAATCAGGACACTGGAAGATTTTTTTTTTAAATATCAAGTGCACAAAATTCATCTTACCTGTCCTTCTCCTCGTTATTTTCTCCCTCTTTCCCATCTATCCCTTGTACTCTTCAATTATCTTTGATCAATTTAGACACTATTTAAGAAAACAGCCTATATATTTTTGGTTGTTTGTGTTATTTGAAGTAAAAATATTTCTAACCCAAGCTTAGGCCTTTGAATCCTAAAGAAATAATGAAGAAAAAAAATATTGAGTAATTTCCTACAAGAACTTTAAACCCTTACAGCCTTATGGAAACAGGTTAGATTAAAATTTCCAACCTCAACTTGTCTCAGAAGTTCTCATTTACCTGAAACATAGATTAGATTAACTTCCCATTTTGACACTAAAGATGCATCAGGAAAACAAACTTCTTAATTCTTTTAAAACAACAGTGTTTTCCAGTTTGAAAATCTAATTCTTTTTTAGGTAGTGAAAATCTTCCGGAATCATAACAACTTGATAGATTTTCCAGAATCAATTTCTCATGACAGCAGTTCCTGAAAAGTCAGTACTCACTAATCACAGTTGTTTCCTTGCCCATGCTTCTATGCTAGAGATGAAAAGGATTCACATCCTGCATATTTCCTCTTTTATTTGCCTATATGTACAGCACAACTACTATAATAGAAATGCCTTCAGCTTGAAGGTCATGTTCTAAACTAATTTGTATTTGATACTCTTAAAAGGTACTTTCTAAAACTCTTGACAACTTGGCTTCAATAAATTTACTGAGCTATGAATCTATACTAGAGTTTTTCACTTATTGAAAATATTTACACAGAAATGTATTTCCAGTTTGCCAAATCATACACAATTTTTCTTTTTCCTTGAAGACCACAAGGTGGCATGTGAAACATACAGTAATACTAACAACATACTTGAAAGAATACAGTAGAAAAGCAGTATGCAGTTCTACCAGATGACCACACATGAATACTCAGTTTTAAGAACCAGTCTAAGTCTTTTGCAGGAGTTTGCATTGGAAAAGGAACAAGATGTGCAAGTATCTTATTAACAAGAAGGGATTATTCTTTTTAATATAAAAGTATATCAAGGCATTCTAAGAGACAGTGGGCCTTGTTACCCACAGAATGATCAGAGTGAACTCCAGCAAATTTCTTCCAGGATTTCCATTTAGCCATAAGAACTAGATGACCATCATGCATGCAGCTGTGGTGTGCTAAAGCTTCATTTTAGTGAAAAGTTATTAGGAGGTTTTCTTAAGCATGAAATTGTATTTTAAAATGGAAAAACATGGAATCTGGCACTGTTTTGCTTCACCATGGAAGTTCTGAGCCTGTTCACACTGATGTCTGAGTACAATGAAAAGTTTTTCACTTATCTCACACACTTCTAAATTCAGCAGATTCAGGAGATGCCATTGGGATGCCTAAGGGACACCAAAGATCTAACACTGTCAACTGTTAGGAGTGATTGTTGGGATATCTTCTTCTCACGTGCTTTACCCAAGATGATAATATTACATTTTTGCAATTGCCAGCAAAAATTGAATCATGTTGATGTGCCCTGTTTTCTGAATTGCACTCCAGAGAAACACCTTCATTCCTCCGATCACTTGAAATGCATTCCAAAGCCAATCTTTCTGCTCCAGCCCAACTACAATCTCAGCCCTTCTGGGTTATTTTACCCTGTGCAAAGGTGAGCTGTGGTAACCCCAGGCCAGTTCACTCTTTACAGGCATTTCCTGTATTGGCCAAGTGTCAGTGTGTTCATGGAAGACAGTCACAGAAAAGGTCCACCTGCTCCACTCTATAAACACTTGTGTAAGGGTCATGTTAATGACCTATGGGCATTCAGACAAATTGAAACTGTCAGAGTGTTGCACCCTGTGTAAACAGAGCCCTCACTTAATACAGGTTTTGCAAATGTATTGCTCAAGAAAATATTCCACCTCCATTTCTGTTTTGGTTTTTTGGTCTGATTTGGTTTGGGGTTTTTTTGGCCTTTTTTTTTTTTTTAGACTATTTTCTAGAATTTACCCCACTGCAAACTGTTACACTTGTGATGAAAATATGCCTTACGTTATTCCCAGATGACACAAGCTAATTGTTTATACAAACAGGAAGAGAAGCCATGTGTTTATGCCTGAAAAAATGATTAATGGGTTGATTCATTCTGGCTTACTATAAATTCCTCGAAGCGTAAGCACTGTTGCTAAAAGTCAGAGTCTTTCAACATAATACTTATCAGGAAATACCTGCTCCTAAATGAATGAGAAGTAAATGCACTTACTAAAAAAATTCCTGAGGCTTTGACTATCAGAATCAAAGAATCTAGACAAAATTTTTCATTGGAAGGTTTTCAAACCTGGAGCTGGAAATTGGGGCTATTTTTCCTGTTAGGAATTGCAGTCCTATATACTACTAAGTATGCTAAGTTCTTACAAGTCTTAACTCCTCATTTCATTTACAGATAAGCTGCATTTTAATTTGATTTCAAAACACATAGATGTTGTCAAATAAACATGCCAATTTTCCCCTTAACTGACAACACAAACCACAAAAAAAGTAAATGTAAGTGTATAACATTTCTAACTCCCACATTTCCCACCTGGTTCTGTGCATCCACTTGATTATCAAGACTTTGCTTGCATTCTTGTAGTTAAGTAATGAATGTTGTTGTCCTTTATGACTCTGTCATGACTGACGGCTTGACAGCTATTTGGAAAGAATTGTAGCTATTCAAGCTAGAGGACAGAGCTCCAACATATTATGTATTTCTGGGAACTGAAATTACAGACCTAGCAGATTTGTTACATTCCAGGAGGTGCCTTGAATCATAGAATCATAGAATGGTTTGGGTTGAAAGAGACCTTAAAGATCATCTTGTTCCAACCTCCCTGCCATAAGCAGGGACACCTCCACTAGATCAGCTGACTCAGACTCCATCCAGCCTGGACTTGAACACTTTCAGGGACGAGGCATCCAACTTCTTTGGGCAACTTGTTCCAGTGCCTCACCATCCTCACAGTAAAGAATTTTTTTCTGATATCTGATCTAAGCCTACTCTCTTTCCATTTGATTCTACTTCTCCTATAACAACATGCTCTTGTAAAAAGACTTTTTCCATTTTTCTTTTACAGTCCTTTCAGGTATTGGAAGGCTGCAAATAGCAAAAAGTCTTCTCTTTCCCAGGCTAAACAAACCCAATTCCCTCACCTTTCCTTGTGCAAGAGGGGCTCCATCCCTCTGATCATCTTGCTGGCCTCCCCTGGGCTCACTCCAACAGGTTCATGTCTTTCCTGTACTGGGGATCCCAGAGCTGGATGCAGCATTCCAGGTGGGTCTTAGCACAGTAGAGTTGAGGGGCAGAATCCCCTCACCTAACCTGTTGGCTTTGCATCAAATCTGCTGTACTTGTATAATAGTTTAAATTTTGAAAGAGAAAATAAAAGGGAAAAAAAACTTGCTCTAATTAACTGCTGAAAGAAATTTTTTCAGCTTTCTCTCAGCTGAACTAATTTTATGGGAAACACCAAGAACAGCAGCATTTTAGATGGTAAACCAAAATAAAGATTAAAAACCTAGGAGTAGGGGGAAGGGGGAGGATGAAGTATTTCAGGAAATACCCAGCATAAAAAATGCACATAGACTAATCCTGAATGCAGCAGACCACTGAATACCTAACACTACCCATGCTTGGAAAGTTGGAGGTGTCAGGGAATACTCCTAGACCTGGCACTCATCTTCCAACAGGAGATAATTCTGTAAGAATTCTATTAGAATGATCCTTTTTGTCTCATGAGAAATACTGCTCTTCCAATAATCTCTGTGGTTCAGGAATTAGAGCTAGGAACTACTCTTAACAGGCATTTCTGATGCAGGTTCTGTTTTGGATGGATGACAGCCATCCCATGCTAGTCGTCCTTGTTGCTAAAAAATGGACTCAGCGCCTAGGATGGACCTGGGCTTCACCTGGCCCCAGAGAATCCACATGCTAAGAAAGCTACAGAAGAGTACCACAGTGTTATTGTGTCTAAGGAGAATCTTTCAAAATCACCCCCTTTTCCTTCCTCCTCTGCATTACTTTCACACGGAAAGCTTCACTGTTCATGCAAAGCCAGGAGCTAGGAAGAGGACCACCTTCATAAAGTTGTTCCTGCAAATGGAGAAAAGAGGAAGCTCAATGAAAATAGCAAATAAACATTGAAATGGTTCAAGTGTGGGGTGGCTTTGTTAAACTGTTAGGGCTGAAAAGAAATGTCATTTATCTTCAAAAGAGCACTAGAGTTTATCCTGGCATTACACTCATGATGTGTCATCACCACATGGGCACCAACAGTAGCACAACATCGAAATAAAAATCCAGGTGACTCAGAAGCATCAAACCCCAAGCACTCCCTCCCTCCCTTCCTCCTCCCCTCCAAACTGCTAGAAAAGCTCTCAGCAGCTCTGCTCCTTGATTCAGTCATCTGGGTAGTGTCAACATGTTGTAATACCTGGATACAAGTACTTTCATGCAGCTCTCTTAATATAAAATTGTGTCAACAGACATCTAAAACCATAGGTAACAACTTCCAAAAGAGCTCAGATGCTCAGGAACAACCCACCTAGAGTGCAGCACATGCTAACAAAGAAGGGCTGGTTGAGGCTGGCAGGAGAATACACAGAGGATTTCAAGGGCTGTTGGTTTCCATGGTTGTAGCACTCATTACCAATAGATCTGAGCAAGTGTATCATTACATTGCCAGTGTGACAGCAGGCAAAACAGGATCTCCGCCAGGATCTAAGCACCTGATGCATTTCAGAAAAAAATACTTGCTTCAGTAGGACCAAACACAATTGAAGAGGTTACTACCAAAGTCCTTAATTCCTGCAATGTGGATAGTACAAAATATTCAGGAAAAATATTCCTTTTAAGAAGGCTATTATAACCAAATATCCCTTTTTTTTTTTTTATGTAAAAGCTTGAAAAAATCCACAAAATAATAAGCAAAGGCATTGTGATTACTGAATGAAAACTCATTTCCTAAAACAGAGTCTTTCATGCAGCTCTAGAGACACAACTAAGAATCAGACTATCAAGCGCTAAGGGAAAAAAAAGTGCCATTTCCCCAAATTTTTCAGAATATTTAGTAGGTAACAGGGTCTGTCATGTTTAAGGCCAACAGCAAAAATAGGATAAAGTTGTTTGAGATATAAAATCATCATCATGCAGTCATAGCTTCTTTCAATCTGAACATCTTGTCTTAACAAGATGATTCCTGCCACTGTGGAAACACAGTGAATCTGGTGAACTACAAAAAAACACAACGAGATTTGGTGCTTAATATCCATAAAAATGAAGGCATTAAAATTTTTTGGTGGAGGGACAAGACTGAAACAAACTGAAAAAAGAAAGTCTTTATACTAGTAAAGACATGCAGGTAGTGTGATTTTTTTAAAACACACACATGACTATAAAAGGGTGCATGTATATCTGTGTATGAGAGGCCTGGTTTTTAGGTGGAGAGGCACAGGAAAAGATATGTATTTTTGTACCCTTTTCTCAACATCAATGTGAATACCTGTTTGCAGTAGAAATGTAAAAGCTCTTTTCAGACTATGCTGCCCACAGGGAAGAATGTCAAAAAGCAAATACCACCTCAGTCTGGAAAGTGTGTTTAATTTCAGTTGTTATTTTACTTGATCTTTCACAGAGATACAAGGAATGGAAAGTGTTTTCCAAGTCAGCATCATGATGTACTGATCACATAGTAGCTAGCTGCCCTCCTAGATTTCGTAAACTGAGGGAAGACTAAGCCCACCACCATAGCTTTCACACTTTCAGAATGATTTTTTTCCAGTTTAAATTCAAGTAAATTACAGTCACGACAACATTAATCAAACCACTATGAATACCACACACAGAAGAAGTATCCTCTTTGCTGTGGACTTTGCTTACCTCATTATCAGTGGGGACCTTCAGGAAATTTCCATATGAAGGGACAAGTCAGATCCAACACTTAAAAATGAAAAGGACTATGTGGGGAAACTCACCAGCTAAAATTTCAAAGAAGTAAACCACAGGCAGCTATTTATCTGCCACATGCTATAAATACTGTTTCTAAATGATAGAAACATTTAGAAACAGTATTTAACAAAACTTTAGTTTTATCAAAACTCTACCTTAGGAACTCAGCCTCACCCCCAAGCTGCCAGTAGGGTTGGGGTTAGGGTTTGGGATGTCACAAGGACTGCAGGTCCAGGAACACTGTACCTGGAACAAGCATGACAAGAGAAGCATGGCACTGCTCCAACAGCGCTGCCTCCACATCCACTTTTAGAATTACAATAATTTTCCTGGGGTTTAAGTCAGTGTACTTAACTCTATAAATATACATTAAATCAACACAGCACACAGTAACAAGCTGCACAAATAAACCTTCAGTATAGTGACATTTTAATGGCAAAGACTGTAAGTATGTATTTACACAGCGGTTTTATAATGCAAGCTCATGATAATTGTCCTTTGCATATCACTTTCTTTTGGAAACAAAATCTTCCTTATACACCAAATTTAAAATTGTATGACTAATGGTACTACCAACATGGTTAATACAGAAAGGGATATGCATAAACAGATACCCAAAACTTGCATATTGTAAACATTGCCTCAAGATTACAATTTTGGAAAACCACCTAGTGTGCCTAAAGGACGCAGACCAAGTGAAAACTGAAAGTAGAGTAGAGCAAGTAACTAAAAACTGAAAGTAGAGTACAGTAAGTAACTAAAAACTGAAAGTGGAGTAAGTCACTGGTTGCTTTACATGATTGCTCATACATTCATAATGCTGAAGCATTTGGAGGATATAAATCATCCAAAACACAAGACAATTGGAAAAGTCATAAAGCTAAAGTGCTAGGACCTAGATAGAGCTGAAGAGTTGTTGCCATGTCTTAAAATGAATGCTGTGAAATACCGAACAAATTGTAGCTTGAAAACTTAGGTCTTTTCCCTCATTCTCTTGTCCATATCCATGAGTGGGAGAAAAGAGATGTGAAAAGCCACAGGCGCTCAGCCCATGATCCACATACATGGAAAGGCAAGTGAGTTGCTCTATTTACCTTTATTTCATCCTGTGGAACTGTCACTCCTTGTGGAAAGCTATAAATCTCTAACTTTAAGTTAAATTACTCTTTTAGTCTGTGAAACTTGGTTTGGTGAACAGGCTTTAGAAAAGCTTCCTGCACATAAACCTTCACATAAAGCTCTCACAAATACATCTGACATTAGAACAGGCAGCTCGCTATAAGCATGGGCAAGGATGAGCTTGCACTTCCTGGAAATTTTGAAATTATCTTTTTGAAATGCCGCTATCCTGAAAAATCTTCCTAGGACAAGCGCAGAGGAGATAAGTGACTACATGAGATGAAGCTTTCCTCACTTTGCTCGAGCAATGAGTATACACTGGATGGGGCTCTGAGCAACCTGGTCTAGTGGAAGGTGTGTCCTGTCCTGGCAGAGGAGTTGGACTTGATGATTTTTAAGGTCCCTTCCAACCCACATCATTCTGTGATTCTATGCAGCGAACAATTCCCTGCAGTAATCTGCGCTCGGCTCTGGCATCCTGCACCATTCTTCGAGCGCAGAACTCGAGGGGGATGCCTCCTCCTGTGCAGCGCAGGGGACGCTCCTTCGGACGGGACGGGGGGATGCTCCGCGCAGGGCCCGAGGGTCGCGGCCCGCCACAGCGCTCCCGCCTGCCCGGCACGGCTCGCAGGGCGCCGCCGGCACCGCGCTCCCCCGGCTCGCTCCTCCCATCCCGGCTGCTCCGCCTTCCCCGACCCGCGAGCCGTGGGACGCTTTTTCCGTGAGGAAGTGGCTCGTCTGTGGGGTAGAAGGAGGAGAGGAGCGCTGGCCGGGAGAGCAGGCGGGGCAGGGAGCTGCGAGGGGGAGCGAGGGAGTGGGGTCAGAGGAGCGGCGCTCCGGGCCCCGCCGAGCCCGGCGCAGTGCGAGCATGAGCGGCGGGGATGGTGCTGGAGGCCGGGCGGGCGCCCTCAGCTACGGCCTCCCCTCCATCCCCTCCAGCAAACTCCCGGACTTGCGTTTTATCAGCCGGGGCGCTTACGGGACCGTGTCCGCCGCCCGCCACGCCGACTGGAGGGTCCCGGTGGCCCTCAAATGCCTGCAGGGGCCGCTGCTAGACAGGTAACGGGGCGGGCAGGGGGCCGCCGGCGTGGGGCATCGCCGGGGCGAGGGCCGAGCCGAGCCCGCCTTTCCCTGAGCCAGCTCCCAGAAAGGGTCGGGGTGCCGGTCGAAGATGCCGGCGTAGGTTTCTGAGGTCTGTGGATCAGATCCTGGTGTTTCGGTAGGCAGCCTTGCTTTAATTCCACGGGGAGAGGGGATCCCACGAGGATGATTCAGCTTGGGCCAAGAGAAAGCACGGACCGGCCCCGGAGCTTCCTCTCTTTCGATTATTGTAAAGGGCTGGTTTCGGTCTCGGTCTCTGAGACACGAAGTTGTTTCTTCTGGAGTTTTTTTCCTTCTGCACTGTGCACCTTGAGCCCTCCTCATGGTGGGATTGACAGAGTTTGGCTTCTTGCTGGGTCTGTTGTTTGCTAACCGTTTTGCTGAGGTATCCGCAGGATATTAAAGTACAGTATTACTGTAGATTTGGTGTTTACATAGAGAGAGCAATGTCGGGAATATGCTGTTCTATCCACTAGAGATTGCTTCTAGAAGAAGCCTCTCTGAGAACACACAAAATTATTATTTTCCCCCAGATCTCACAGTACTGAGAGAAGCTGATTTAAAATAATTGCTTGTAGACCCCCCTGTAAAACTGGTATTTTCCATGCAACAGTCAGGTTCCCCATTTTCCAGGTACCCAAGTGGCAGCATATTTATTACAGGAGCTGTCACTCCATATAAGGAGGCAGCAAGTTGTACTTTTTCATTCCTCACTGTCCTATTCATTCCCCATAGTTACAATTTGTTAACGAATCAATGCAAATTTGCCTCTTCTTAGGGTGTCTGAAAAACAGTCAGCCTAAGAAGAGTCTACCTGACTGTAAACCTGAAGAGAGAAAAACGAGAAGGATCAGACTTCATAACCTAAAGCTATAACTGGACAATTAACTCCAGTATGCTAATGGACCAGAACTTCTAAAAGTGAGAGATCTCGTGACTGGTTGTTGATTTTGTGACCATTTTAGGTTCATCTTGGGTGTAGCCTTGGCTGGGCTCTTGTACTGCCCAAGGTGTGTCCACTGAGGCCTTTTAATAAATACCTGCTTTATTCTTTAACTCTGTCTAGCCTCTGTTCTAGGTCAGCCTTGATAAGGCATCGCCATATGTCACGCAAAGCCCAGAAATGCTGTCAGAAGACTCAAAGCTATAAAAAAATCCATTGTACCCAAGTCTCAGCAGCAAGTGCTTTGTTGGTTTTACAGTAGGCAGTATAGAATGCCAGCCTGTAAGTGTTGTCAGGAAAAGGGATGCCATTAATTCCCCAAGTGGGAAGCATGTGCTGTGCATCCCATAATATGGTATGTGACCAGCCAAAGAGCAAAGCCAGGTGGAAAGCTGTTGTGGGAATGTGCTCATTTAGGCATTACTCAGTGCCTTTTGGCATGGAGCAGATGAAGGTGAAGTGACTGACAGGCACAGGAATAGACTGCAGTATGTCACAATTCATTTCCCAGCCGCAGCTGAATCCCATGCTTAAGGAACATGCAATGTGCCTTACTGTCTGGGAAACCCCAAACTTTCTCTAGTCTAGTCATTTCTGGAGAGAGGGAGGAAGGTGTAGGGTTGTCTCTTCCATCCCATGCTTGTCTCAAAGGCTGTCTTTTTACTTCTGTCATTTCCTAGAGTTTCCTATAAGTCTTTTTCCATCACATAGATAAAAGGACCTTAATTTCATATCTGTCTAAATTCAGAATTTCCAGCTGCTAAGAGCTTCAGGCTTTACTTCACAAGGCTTCCTCTTTTCTCCATATATCCTGACAGCCTTTTCTTTGTGAGTGCTAAACCCACCTTGATGGATCCAGACTGCCCTGAGTGCCTTGAGGTGCCCTGAGCCAGCTCTCACCCTGGAGCTGTGCTGTGCACATTGCACAGTGCTCTGCTGAACAAATCATGGTGGGCATAGCCCTGGCCCCAGCACAGTGCTACTGCTTCTGAGTCAGACTGGCTCACATCCAAAGGATCAGGATGCTGTAAATGTCCTGTATTTGAATATCCTAGCCATGTACTTGTACCGGTACCAGTCTCCAGTAAGATTGAAGTGCTTTTTTCACTGTATTGTGCTTCATGGTCTAACTATCCTCATTGACAACAAACCCATTTTTTTCAAGACTTATTTGAGATATAAGGCATACAAAATGGTTTCTGTTTTCAGGGATGGAATCATACTCAATCTTAAATAAAACTTGACCCTCTCAAATCCACATGCTGCAAGGCCTGCATTTGTAAAGATGCAGCAAATCCATATTTATGAGGAGTTTTGAGGTAAACTGAAATTCATGCCTGGTAAACATTTATGAGGGGTTTTGAGGTAAACTGAATTCATGCCTGAATTTGGCTGTGTGGATCCACACAGTCAAATTCAGGCATGTAAAGGCACCCATCATGAGGCTGGTCTATTCCTGCTTCCTGTGCATCTAGGGGATGTTTTTTCCAGAGAGCAATTCAAAGCAGGAGCTGTTTGAGGGAACAATTTATGTGAAAACAAAGCATAGTTAATTGTTCCTTTTCCTTCAGAAAGGAACTTACTTTCCTTCAGAAGTCAAAAGTGCATTCCTTTAGCCCCTATTATATTAGTGTACATTAGAGTCGACTAGATTTAAATGGTTGGAGAAACATATGTATTAACATCTCCACTCTCTTGGAGTTAAATATTGGGCTTGAGTGAAAAGTTAGGGTTTGAAGGTGTTCAGGAAAGTGGGAGAAATGCAGCTGGTTGTTACCATTATGGTTACAAGAAATGGTGGAAGCTGTAAGTTCTGACTTTATCCTTATTTATTGGAAACATGAATGAAATGTGTGATGGAAATAGATTTGTGTGGTACAACAAAACCAGGGAAGCTGTCTGGTCTGCATTTGCATATTAGGATTTGTCTTACACTGTCTTGTTCTCAAAGCAGCATGGTAGAAATGAAGTGGTGAAAAGATGGAAGTGGTGGTACTGCATGCAGGGATATAATTCACAGAGAATATAGTGGCCCCAGCATTTGCTTGGAGTTTCATAGTACTGGTATGGCAATGTATTTTATTTGTTTGCTTGTTTTCTTTAAGCGATAGAAACCACCTTCTAAAAGAAGCAGAGATATTACACAAAGCCAGGTTTAGTTACATTCTGCCAATTTTGGGAATCTGCAACGAGCCTGAATTTCTGGGGATAGTAACAGAATACATGACCAATGGGTCATTAAACCAGCTATTGCATGGGGTAAGTGTACTTGTGGTCTTTAAATATTATACCTGGCTGTTTTAAGTAGATTATAATTTTCATACTTCATTAGTATAGTAAAGTATTTTATTTATAATATTTCGTGCTAGAAGACGGTCAGTATCCCTAGTAGTTTTGATGCTCAGATAGACCTTCTGTATCTCAAAAACACAACTAAACTGAGCTGACTTAAATTTTGTTAAATTTTTTCCTTTAATGTTGTGACCTATAATGAGTTTTTATGTTGAATTATTACATAAGAGTCACTTTAAAAATCTCAGTTTTTCTCTAGTTAGATTCTGAAATACTTATGCTTGCTTCAGTCTGGATTTCTGAATTACTGCCAATCCAAATATTGAAATTTTTTTTCATGAGTTTGAATATTTTTTTAAATGAAGGTTTTGACTTTCATTTTATGAAGCTAAATATTGCTAATATAAACAGGTGTGAGTATTTCTTCGGAATCTTATTCTTTGAGTAACTTCTGCTGTGCTGAGCTCTCAGTTGCTCCCCTTAGTTTGGCCTGAACAGTGTTGCTACTGCAGTTGTGTGTCAATAGCACTAAAGCCTCTTCTCTACCTTTAATCAATACACATCTCATGCCTTACAGAGCTCAGCTATGTTTTTCATAAAGGCATTAGTGTCAATATAACATTTAAGACTTTGGTTGAATTCTGCTGCATTTTTCTTGCTGTATTATTATTTATAAAGGTAGTATTTTGTGCCTAATGTCAATACAGTTTTTTTTTCTGTTCCCCAATGTCAGTTGCAGATATGATTTTTGCCATTCTTTGTGTAGGACTCCTAAATTGTGGATTACAAGTTTCATTCAGAAGTTCATGTGTAATTCTTGTTTCCATATGAATGAGTAGTGTAGTAAATGTTCAAAATTGTATAGCAGGTATGAACTACTATGGGAATGCTAGGGAATGGAAACATAGCACTGCATAATTACTATTTTTGATAATGTTTATTTTAACAGCTAATGAGTCTTAATGCCCCATTACAACTTTTTAAGGAATTTGTGTAATGTATGTTTTAAAAGATTACTCTTTGTCCAAGCCACTTTTCTTCTTTTTATAAAATAAGTCTTTGTGTGTGCTGTTAGAACAGAGGATTATTTTCTGGTTTTGTGGTTTTATCTTGGCAGAAAGATGTATATCCTGACATTCCCTGGTGCCTGAGATTCCGCATTCTTTATGAAATTGCTTTGGGAGTAAACTATTTGCACAATATGAATCCTCCATTGCTGCACCATGACTTAAAAACCCAGAACATTTTGCTGGATGATGAGTTTCATGTCAAGGTAGGGTATTTAATTCTATGTTCTTCAGCATCCAGAATGAGTGAAAGTGTTTTCATTATTGTCGAGGAGGAAGGGTGAGGTTGTGGCCATACAGAGAGGGTATAATTGTTTGGTGGATTTTTTCTTCTATCCTTGCAGACAGAATTTTGGAGTTTTTCTTTTAGAAACTCTGTATTACTCAGTTGTGGATTTTATTGGTCTGAAAAGACCAGGAAGATAGAAGTTAGGCTGTTTCTGTTATAGCAGTAGCTGATACTCAATAGTGGTGACACTCTTGTTTGTCAGCCTTCCAAGGCTAGCCACATCTGGCCCTTCCTGAGAAGAAAACAGAAAGTGTTCCTGCCTGAGATGCTCTGACAAGTTACTTCTGATAGGCAGTAGGTCAAGTTCAAATGTTAATGCTCCATTTGATAGTTACCATGCAATATGGACATTTCTGTTCTGTTGGGGTAGTAACAGAACATGTAAAGCAAAACTTCAAAATCTTACTATGTTGGAAGGTGGCTTTTGTGAAGCTCCTTAGAACAAGCAAACATACATGCAGAAGTATCAGTAGTTAAAAACTTTAATTCTGCCTGTTAAAATATCACTGCCATGATGCGAAGAAGAGACTGTAAGTACTTCTGACAAAATGTTTAGGTGCTTCCATAACTGCAAGAGCTTCTTTTATTGTTTGTTGTTATTTTAAAAAGATCTGGTTTTGTAATTGATAGAATATGTTACTCAAGTTAATGGAAATAAGAGATATTTTGCACTAAATTTATTGAAAAGTGAATGTTTCAGTTGCTACTGTGAGTTGACTCTCCTTGTGACTCCTTTGAGCAAAGATCCACTGCTGGATTTCTTTTATCTCCATTGCACAGAATTTTTTCTTGGCAGCAAAGTGCCTCACATGGCTTTGTCTCTGCTCACACCCTCAGCAGGTCATACTTCCTCCCACTCAATTGTGCTGGCATTGCCATCTCTCGATCTTCCTGATAAACCTGATCAGGGAGCTAGTCCAACTCATTTTTTTATCCACTCTCTTTTTAATCCTTAACAGCTTTGGTGTGGCCTGGTGCTCTGCCTGATCATATCTGAACAGTTTCTTTGCTGAGGCACTTGAAAGGAAGAGGTTAACTCTTGCATACCTGCCCTGCTTCCTGTAAGGAGTGTCCTTGGGATTTTAAGTGAAGCAAGATTCTCTAAACTAGTACAGTGACAGGAAATGCAAACAAGGTTTATCATGCATGCCAAACAGAAGAGATACTGCATATGTATAAAAGTAACAGCATTTACAGGGTGCTTCTGACTGTCTCTGATCTACTGAATGAACAAGACTTAAGACTAATTACAATGAGGAAGGCTTGATGAAAGTGAGTTGTAGAGAAGTTACTTTTCATTGTGGATTTTGATGTATGCTCTTCAGAAATCTTGTTTCTGTTATCTTAATTGCCTTAGTGCTTGCACAGGCATCTTTGTTGAAGATGTTTTTGCTGTTGTGTGAATGCTGGACAAGTGCAGAGCTGGTAGCTGGCTGCTTATCTCCCATGTATGCCAGACACTGCAGCTCAGCCAGCCGGTGCATTCTGCTAAATGTCTCTCTCCTTATCCATAACCTAATCTGACATCTGGTGCTCTGGCTTGTGGATGTCTGAGGATGTAAGGGAAGTCAGTTACTTCTTCATGTAGATGCACTTTATCCTGTAGAAAGGAGCAAGGCCCCAGAGTGCACAGTAAGGAAAATATTCAGCAGCTTTTTGCAGCACAGAATTTCAGAATATCAATTTATTAATTCAGGATCAATGCATCATAGTTTTGGGAGTGGGGTGAAGTGCCCTAAAATTGTTCTGTGAGAAGAACTGCCTTTGGATATTGACAAGCTGAGTTATGTACAAGTACTAAGATTTATACTAAACTTGTGCTTTCTTCACAACCAGGGAGCTACAAGTAATCAATGATTTTTTGGTTTGCTTTTTTAGCACAAGAAAGTGACTTTCTTCATATGGCACAGCTATCTACAGCAGATTCCTCATCCGTAGTGTACATGAGTCCTTCCTTAAAAGAACAGGATAGGGCAGTGCTATAGGTTTAGCATGAGTCATGACCTGGGCATGCTTTATGGACTGGAGTTGATGTTTCCTGTTGCTAGGAGAGCCACATACTTTTTGTATTAAGGTTAAGAGCTTTGGTTGACCCCTTTTTCTGGGTGTATTTCAGGAATTTCTAGCAACTGTCAGCAAATAAAACCAGTTTTTCTTCTCAGAACAACCGATTTGACCTTTGCAGATTGCAGATTTTGGCATGTCCAAATGGCGTGTCATATCCATGTCCCAGTCCCGAAGTGAGTCCTCCTTGCCGGAAGGAGGGACAATTATCTACATGCCACCTGAGGATTACAACCCCAGTCAGAAAACCCGGGCAAGTGTGAAACATGATATCTACAGGTAACTCCTGTTGTTCTCTAGTGGGGCTCGAAATCTGAGCTCAGATATGATTTACTGAACTTAGATTTTAGCATATTCTCAGCAATTTTATTATTTTCAATGATAATATCATAGCTATATAGGCTAAATGAATTGGGAAATAAAAAATTGAGTGATAGCTGGATTTAATGACTTTTGTGCTGTGACAAGTGTAATGATGCAAAATTCAGCTGAGACTACAGAAATAGGTAGGGGACTGGTTTCTGTAAATGAGTGTACACATAACAGACAATGCAGGGAAAGAAGAAAGCCATTGACACCATCAAGTCAATGCACATACTGCACAGATAACAATAATTTGTGTAATCAAATAACATAATTTTCAGAATGTACTTGGAGAAAAGAAGAAAATGTATTTTTGGAAAAGAGGTAGATAAAAACAGAATAGTGGTGTTGGAGAAAGTAGTTACAGTAATCTCATTAAGGAATAATTTACTTTATGAAAGTTGTGTTAGTTTTGTGTTGTCCTGAGTACAAGTAGTAGACTAGTAAATAGAGTGGTGGTGACCCATGTAACAAAAGGAAATCTCTCTGAGTATATTGGAGTTACAGTTGGCTGGTCTAAAATGGTTTGAAGAGCTCAGAGGTTACTTGAAGAATTTTGGGAGGAATTATCATGTGTAAAGGAAGATTGAGGAGGCATGAACTGGCCAATCACTGTGACAAAGTCACATTGTCACATCACTGACAATGATTCTTTACCTTCACTGATCTCTGACATGGTCATATCTTTGTGAGAGATGACTCAGGCTCAGAGGGTCCTACTGACTTCCAGGGAAACCACTATTTCCCTTAATTATCCCTTACCCTTAAGAGGCACATGAAGTTCCTTGACATCTCTGTCCAAAGACTACAGGTGACAACACACCTGCTTGCTTTACCCTGTGATGAGAAGATATGGATAAGGAAAACATTGAAAAGAAAAAAAGGTGCATTGAGGGGAAAGAAAGGGTGACTGGCACCTTAATGAATGGGTGGAGAGGAAGAAGACAAATGTTTCTTAGGAAAAAAAATAATATTTTCAGAGGACTAACAACCAAATAGGAGAAAATATGAGAACACATCAGAAGGGCATAAAAAACAGATGAATTAGGAAGGGAAGAGATTATGTGAGAAGAAAGAAGAGAGACTGAGAGACAACATTGGAAAGAGAGATGTTCAAGGCAGGAAGACATGAAGGTGCAGAGACAGTGAAGCACCACCAGAAAGGCCACACAGAAGGTTCCATGCTCATGATCAAAAGGAGACGCTACAAAGCAGAAATAAGAAAGGAAAACAGGAATAGTCTAAAGGGGAATGCTGCAGTGTTGTAGAACTGAGAAAATAATTTTTAACTGTAGAGAGATTCCAAACTGAATAAAAGATACTATTAAATAGCTGGATATTTTCTGGATGTCAAATTAATTGATCACAGCTGAGTGTTGTTGAGATACTGAAGCTAATTTGTGAGGAGGGATCTTAAAGAAACAAATTATTTAAACAACAATCAAGCAGCTTAACTTCTACAAAAGGGATGATTTGCTATACCAATTGCATGGATTTGCCAGGAGCACATCAAAAGCAGACTTTTCTAACAGGGAAGGTGCTTTTATTAAAAGCTACATAAGTAAATTTTATCACTGAAGAATGTTAAAATGTAAACAGAGTAAATAGTTAGGAAAAATCAGTTCATATGATTTGAATTTAGGCATCAGTTATTTGTTTTTACTTCATTTTTTTTAATTCTTACTTGGTAGCTGTCAAATGGTACAGTGCTTTAAGGCAGTTAATGTAGCAGTATGCAAAATCTGCTACTTCTTAGTGATGTGGGAAGGAAGCTCAGTACATTCATACCAAGGGTGAGGAACAAGCCTTAACAGCAGTTGATCGTGGTGATTATTTTCTGGAATCACACTGCCACAATGCTTTTAAAGACTTGCACTGAAAACATGGAAATACACATTTGTCAGCACCTTGTGTGTATTCTGAAGTTATGGAAGCACTGAAGCTTTAGCCTGGATTATCCTTTCTAAATCCAGAACCAGATACTTGAATACAGTGCTGTGATTAATACTAGGATCTTTTCATGGAATAGAGCTTCATTCAGGTATGGTAGAGTATGTAAGGAAAAGTTGCAGAGAACTGATAATTCAATGCTGCCTTTAAATGAAATCAGCTAACCTTATTTAAATTACAAAGTTGTTTAAAGTTACCTCTTTCTAATGTATCCTGATGGCTGAAGAGAGTGACTAGTTTACTAAAGATGGGGCAAGTTTGTGCTCACTGAACCACTTGCCATTCATGTTGGTGTGAATTGAAAAGAAGGTCACTGGGGAAGCACATGTGTGTTCTATCTCGTGACATTAGTTCAGAGTAGTCTTCCCAAGAGTCTGTTTTGGAGAGTGAATGCTGTGTGTAAGTGACATCTCTCCCTATGGAGAAGATTGCAGATGTTGAAAGCTTGTATGGGGAGGGAGGAAGCTGGAGTGGGCATCGCAAGTGCAAGTTTGTATCTCACCTGTCTCTGTGCCACTGGGATAGAGCTGTGGATCTAAGTCATCCTCCCTGCTAATATCCAGCTTCCCTTGGGAATGTCAGGGAATGTCAGTCCATACTGGGAAGATGCCAGAATATTGCAGTTAGGGCAGAGCAGTTGGCTCTCTGGGGCTCACTTTAATCTGTGTGCTGAGATTGAAATTCCATGTACACCATTCACAATGTATTAGCAGAGCCAAGTTGATAGAGATTTGGAATAGGAGTTTATATGCTATGGAGCTCTTGTCTGTAGTTAATAGTATTAGTTAGTTCAAAATGAGTTCACCTGCTAGTTTTCATAGATTCATGTCAATATTTTAGTTAGCTATAGTCAGTCCCATGTATGCTTGCAGGATAATTTTACCAAAATGTTTTAAATACAATGTAAAGCTGAGCATATTGTGTGGTTAAGTGTCTGTAGTCTAAAATAACATCTTCTGTACTTTTTATGCTGTAAACAGCTATGCAGTTATCATATGGGAAGTGATGTCAAGGAAACAGCCATTTGAAGGTAAGACCGTGTCTTCCTTTAATTCATTTTTCATGCCTTACCTAGAGGTTAAACATGAAACCTGGGGACTTAATTATAGGGGTTACTTTCTAATAATTCAACTTTTAAGCTTATTGAAGAGCACTTTGAAATACTTTTCAAATTAGACTATATTATTAGTATATTTTTCTTTTTTAATTACAGTGTTGTTTCATAAATTAAGAATACCTTTTCTTTAATCAAGAAATGTAGCCTTATTTTGATTATTTAAATTCTGTGTGTGCAAATGGAATTACTCCTCCTATACAGTAAGCTCTTTATATTGCATATATTTCTAATGACTTCACAATGTCTGTTTTGACAGAAGTTATAAACCCCTTGCAGATAATGTACAGCGTGTCACAAGGACAGCGACTAGACTTGAGTGAGGGAAGTCTCTCAATGGACATTCCTCATCGAGGGCTTATCATAAGGCTGATGGAAAGTGGATGGGCACAAAACCCAGATGAAAGACCATCGTTCTTAAGTGAGTTTACCTTGCCAAATTTCTGTTGAACATGGTATTTACAGAGCAAGGCTATAGTCTTGAAAGGGAAGTGTTAAAGATGTCAGGAGATCTATGTGCTTGGTCTTGCTGCTTTTCATTAATTGCTTGGCTGCTTCCTTCGTGTCTGTAAATAAACTTTTTTTATGAATGGAATTGTGCGTGTGTGCCATAAAACCAGGTTGGTTGTTGGAGTCTTGGACATTTACCATCTCTTAATTTACCTGTAAAAAAGCAGCGTGTTTTGTTTAACTACTTGTGTTTGGAGGTTTTTGTTTGTTGTTGAAGATAATTTGGGGTTTTTTAAAAGGAGGGAGAAGTGAAGTATAAAACGAGTACTGTGGGATTTAGGAGCAGCCAGCCAACACCAATGAACCATTGCGCATCAGATAAGTTGTAGTGACTTCAGCTTGTGTTTGCATCTCAGTGTAAATCTTTCACTGACACTTTAATTGTTGCATCTCCTTTATCAAGAAGGAACTGGATTTTTTTTTGCCAAGCAAAGAAATAGATCTAAATACAATATTTTCTAAAATCAAAAAAATAGACACATAGTGACATTTCTATATGCATTCTTGTTTTCCTATGCCAATTAACAAAAAAAAAAATAGTAATTTAAGTGTGTGGTCACACTGAAGGGAAAATTATCTGGCATATGTATAATAGTATGAGCTAACTTGGATTCTCTTTTTAGTGCCATGTGTGTAATAACATGGTCTTTGAAGAAAAAAAACATGTATTGCTTTTACCAGTACTTTATTATCATAAAAAGAAAGAAGAAGTTGCAAAACTATTGCAAAATTAGGGGAAGTGCAGCTCACTGATGGGGAACTTAAGCAATTACTGTAGCATAGGAACACAGACACACTGAGGCCAGTGTCATTTGGTTTCACTGGATGTGATAGGTCAGTGCTTTTACTGTCCCATCTTCTCTGGTCCTGCCTCATGCCTTAGGCATGTGTTCTGCATATTCCTGTGTTGGGGGTGGGTTTGTTTATTTTTCTGGTATAAGTCTTTAACACCTCTTCTGGAGTGAGAAGGCAGCAGCCCACACTGAGGTCTTATGGTGGTTGGGTCCTATTCAGCTAATCAGGCTTGATGGGGCTACGTTAAAACACAGCAAACTCACCAATCTCTGCATTCCATGAGTGTGAGACTTGCATTATCTTGGTCCAGCATTATCCTGGATCTCTTTTGGTACACATTTCTTTTGATGGTGTGAACTGTTCTAAGAGAAGCAAGCAGCTTCTGTTTTAGCAGCATAAGTAGTTTGATATGTGTCGATAGAAAAATTATTTTTGTAAATGTAAGAAAGACACTTTAGTACAGTGACAACTTAATTTCCACTTCAAACCATTCACCAAGTACTCTTCCTTTGTTCAGAATGTTTAATAGACCTGGAGCCAGTTCTGCGAACATTTGATGAAATAGCTATGCTGGAAGCAGTACTTCTCTTAAAGAGATCAAAGGTACGTGGCTTCTGTCACAGTTATGAGTTGGTCAAGTAAGTTGGTAACTTCCACTTGCTAAAAGAAGCCTTTGTCATTTTTCCTCAGTTTCCTTTGTCTAATCTTGTATCTGGTTGAAACATACATCTGTGCAGGATTGTCGTCTTGTCTTATAGCAGAAATTTAATACAGGTAAATATTTCTCTTCCAGTCACTATATGAATCACAAAGTATTTACAAGAGTGGAAAGAAAGCAAATATGGAGCAGATACCTCTAAATATACCTCTGAATCCTGAAAAGGTAAATACTTTACATGTTGCATTTGGTATGTCAGCATCCTGAGAGATTAAAGGAAGTTTAACATGGTAAGGGGAGCTGTTTTGCACTTTACTTCCTGTGCAGTCAGGAAAGGCATAAAATACATTACTTAAGCCAGGGTGTAACAATTGCAAAGCCATATATGTGAAGATAGAAAAAGGTGGGGTGAGTATGCAGAAATTAGAAGGGCATCTAAAGATGGGAAAGCTCTAAATATGGCATGAAGCTGTCGTGAAGGGGAGGTTTAGGTTGGATATCTGGAAAAGGTTTTTCACCCAGAGGGTGATCAGGTACTGGAACTGGCTCCCTAGGGGATTGATCACAGCACCAAGCCCAGCAGAATTTAAGTGTTTACACAATGCTCTTGGGCAAATGATTCTTGGGTGCTCCTGCATAGGGCCACCAGTTGGACTTGATGATCCTTGTGGGTCTCTTCCCACTCCACATATTCTGTGAGTCTGTGATCCCCTCAAGGAGGAATGCAGCACGCAATGCCTGCCAATAGTAAGAGATTGTCTGCTGCTCCCTTACACCTCTACAGAGCTTGCTTGTCATATAGGGTCACATAGATTTGCATTTATATTTTGATTCTTAATGTTGCTGCTTTTGGTTCTTAGTGGTAGTTAAACTTGTATACAAAATTGCTGTCATCTTTGAAAATACATAAGTATTGGGATTACATTCTTTCTTCCGGTTTACCGTATTTTAATTGTGCTGTCTATTGAGCATTTAGATAGCAGGGAGAACATGGTGATGGGAAGGTTCTCTGTAAAAACATTGCAGCTTCATATTTGTTTAATGTAACGGTTCAATATACACCTGGATTTCTTTCAGCCAACATACTCTAGCTCGATAGAGTGTGATGCACTTCCCCTTCGGAGCATCTCTCCAGATACATCAAAATTCAAGTCTCTTCCCCAGTGTAATATTTTCTCATCAGGTGAGATGCTCTTGACTTTGTATAAATTTAAGTTGCCCTATCAGCTTTACATTCACACTGTGACACTGCATTTGTGTAGTAGACAGTTGGGTCTCTCTATGTCAGAAAAAAAATATCTTTTGTAAACTTGTGCTCTGGGTAATAAAAGAGTAATTAAACTCTGATTTTATGTTCCTGTCACCTGAGAAGTCTTTACAGCTCACAGGGTCAGTTTTCCTATTCAGAGTTGTGAGTGCAGAGCTAACATTTCCTTGTCCCTTCAGACTCTTGCAGTTTAGTTAACTGGGTTTTTTGTTTGTTTGTTTTTGGTTTTTTGTGGAGTTTTTTTGTGTGAACTACTTCTGAACATAAAAAAGGCTACACATTCTAGAAGGTGAGTAAACTCAAAGTTTCCAGTGCAAGTTTCCAGATAATTTTTTATTCAATAAGTAAAAATGTCTTTAATAGACTTCTTTGCAAAAGTATCTGCACAGACCTTTTGTAGCTGTCCCCTTTTACGAATAAAAGTTGGCAAAATTCCCTGAGAAAACTCAGTTTTGAGGTTTTGCTGACATCAGAAACCAGAAACATACGATGGAACCCAGGTGGAATAGCAACACATTGTGAAACTAAAACTGCATTTAAATTTCTTCCCTTGACAGAATGCAAACATATTTCAAAGGAATAAAGTGTCCTCTGCCATTGCAGGGATCAGGAGTATGAAAGCAAACAAGACTATTGACTTCACTGCTAAGAAAAGGACATTAAAAAGTATTCTGATGTGCTGCAAAACCAGAGATACTCTGGTAGAGGTAGGAGAGCACAGGCAGTTCCTGTTTCAGCTCCTGTTTGAGCCCATACACATTTTTGAACTTCTACTCAGTGTACTAGAAAGGTATAAATAGAGGAGGAACTTGGGTGAATAAATCACAGGAGGCTTAAGGACTTCCACTTACTGGGGAAAATGGCAGAAAGCAAGTGCAGGGTACATTGGCTGTATCTGAACTGAAGCATTTATCTATGCAGCATAAAAACCTCAAAGATGAATAACTCATATTTACCTAGCTTAATAAGTGTGTTGTGATGAATTTTAGAACATAGAGTATTAGTTTGAGCATGAGCATGGACTGTAAGGGTAATCACATAAGGTAATGATAAATATCAGCCTTTCTTGCTGCTGGTTCCTGCTGTGAATTGTTGTGTCTGCCTACAGAGGGAATCAATGAAAATTTATTGGTACAATTAATCTGATTGGGCAGCTGGTGGTTGTTGTATAGTGTCATTGCTTAGACTTTATTGTGTTTATGTATAGATACTATAAAGCTTTGTGAAAATAGTGCCTACAAAACTCTACTGCAGAAGAGTTTATTACTTTGCCAATAGCTGCATCAGGTACTGTTGTAGTGGGAAGCAAGACTGACATTCATCTTGCTTTTCCAGCTCACTTGCAATTGTTTCAGGTGAAAATTCTATTCCAGGTAGCTGTTAGCAAGAGAGGAGTTTGGCATAGCACAAAGGCAGAAGTTAATGACTACAGAGTCTAGCTGAGTTAATGACTGTAGATTCTTGTTTTCCCATCAGTACAATCAGAATACTTTTTTAGAAAATTGCTTCTTCAGAGTTAAGGCTTGTCTTCTAGCCTTTAGCTTTTCTATTTATCTTTACTTTTTTTCCCTAGTGAGCTTTTCTTGGGTATTTCCTTAAACAGCTCTTTTCCCTCTTCCCATTTCATTTCTGATACAGAGAGTAATCCTTTAATATACCTTGTTTTGCTAGATGATCCTAGAACAGGATGCACTCTTTTGAAATCCCTTTGTAAAATAAACTTCTTTATTATCGTAGTATCCTAACTAGTCCTCCTGTTGCATGTTCTGACTTAAGTCAGTGGACTAAGGCTACTTGGTATTATGAGAGACATGACAAACTTTTTTTGTCTACAAAATCCCCCTTACTTACTGTACCTTAGAATCTTATTTTTCCTTTCTCACAAGCTCCTTCATTACAGAATAATCTACTTAAGGGTTGTTTTTATTCCTCATCTCGCTTCTAATCATTAGCCCCAGCTTGAAACAGAAAGTCTAGATCTCATGTTTTTCCTTCTTTTTTCTATTTCTGTTACTCAATTCTTCTAGGTCATCTAGGTTCTTTTTGAGTAACTTGAGTCAATCTGTTTTTTTCTGAATAACTCTCAATAGATTTTTTTTTTTTTTTTGAGGGAACCGGGGTTGTTTAGCATGGAGAAAAGGAGGCTCAGAAAGGAAATTTTGCTCCTTTGCTCTCTGCAGCTACCTGAGAGGAGATTATAGCCTGGTGGGGGCCTCTTAACTGAGAAGCAACAGCAGCAAGCCATAGCATAAGAGGAAATGGCCCTGAATTGTGCCAGGGGAGGTTTAGATTGGATGTTAGAAAAAATTTCTTCATGGAAAGAGTTGTCAAGCATTGGAACAGGCTTCCCAGGGAAGTGGTTGAGTCACCAGCCCTGGAGGTATTTGAAGGATGTGTAGACATCCTTTTGGATGGCATTCAGGACATGGGGCCATGGTGGACTTGCAGTGCTGGCCTCGATGATCTCAGGGTCTTTCCCATGGAAACGATTGTGTGATTTTATGATTGCATTTTCTTATGCTGTGTTCACTGGTCTCATTCTCTCATACCAGTACAATCCCAGTAGTTTTGTCTTTATGTTATGTTAAATTTGTGTGTCTAAAAATGTATAACAATCTATCCCAGCACAGCTGCTTGGAATACTGTCCTGAAATGATCTTTCACTCACACTGGTTGTCTCCTAGTCCCCTTTTTCATCCAGTAGATAATATCTGCTGCTTCACAGTACATAGCTCTGCCCAACTTACTGCCATGTTCATGAAATAAAATACTAGTTGCTGTGAGTTCTAGTCCACCATTTTAAAATACTGGGAATGGAGTTTCTTCCACATTTTCCTATTCTTGCTCTGTGTACTTACAGACATATTCTTCTACAGGTCAAGAAAGAGCTGGGAATACAACTTCAGATTTCCCCATTGGACAGGTAATCTTAAATTGTCCATGGGGCCCCCTCACTGTGTCTTTAGATGCTCATCTGAATTCTTGCATCTCTGGTTCTTAGTTAATATCTTAGTTATAGTGTCTTTATCAAGTGACACTGTGAAAGTCTAATCAAAGCTATTTGCAGCGTTAGGCACATGTCCTGTAGTTTGTTTCTCACAATCTGTTTGTTATCTCTTCCTTGTGTTATTCCTACTGCTGCTTTCATATCCGTCACCATTTCTACTATAAAAAAATTTTAAAGCTAAAAGCTGTTCAACTTCCCCCCCCCCCGATAGAAATCCTTTTTACTTTTCTTTGCAAAAGTTTACATGAAGTCATATCCTGTTTTGATGGACTACAAAGAGCTTCCATTGGCCTCCCACTGAATGTTAACTTCTCCCACTGCTCTTCATGTCCTTTCCCCCCATCTGAATCTTTATTTTAATATTTTCATCTTTGTTACACTGCCAAACTTCATCAAAATAAATTTGTCTGCTTTCCTCCTGACTTTTAGTGACCTTTCCAAATACTCAAAGGATTTATTTTGCTCTTCTAGTCCCTACAAAATTTTACTCTCAAACAGAGCTTTTTTGTTGAAGTTCACATCTACCAGATTTATACTCCCAATATTTCTTTAAAATAAAGCAGGACCCCAAACTTTACTTTAAAATAAAGTCAGACCGTGGTAAAATATGAGGGACATAAATGTACTCAGAATTTGAGTATAAGGACTAATTTGTTGTGTATCATGTCAAAGTAGTTGGTTTATGACTTCTTTTGTGAAATTGCTCTAAATAGTCTCTGATGGGTGTATTTTATTTATACACAGAAGTAATACAGCTTGTTCTTTTTCTTGTCCTTTTTTTTTCTGTCTAAGATGGAAATTCTGGATGTCTACACTCTCTTAGCAGCCAGAGCACAGATGAAAATCTGTCTGTAACTCAAAGTGCCAAACTCCTTGTGCATCCATACAGTGCTGGTGTCTCATCTGCCAGGAGTATTTCAGATGCCTCAAGTTCTGCATCCCGTGCGCTGCAGTCATCGCCGATTCCTTCAGGTACAGCAAACACTGTTTGACTCCAAGACCCACAATAAGTGTTCTAACATTGAATGCATGTCTGTATGAAATGGAAACTGGAACTGTTTTTCACCTGCAAATGAAAACAAAGCATCTGCAAGTTAAGAATGCAAAATTAAGTAGTTCTGTCCTTGTAGACTTATATTACAAAGTAAGCAAAAACAGTGTAAAATGTGGCCAAGTACAGGTACCTGTAGCTACTAGCTTTTTTTCTCTCCTCCTTATCAGATTCCTGCTGCCATGGGTCTTCTTTATCCCATTCCCTTTGCTCATAGTTTATTTCTAAACTTTATTCCTAAACTTTATTTCCCTTTGCTCATTTCTACTATTTCCTACTGCTGTTGCAGTGCTACAGTCCAGCAGAACATGAGGAAAACTTAGCTCAAATTCAGTCAACTTGTTACCTGTCACTTCGCACTTTTTAGGCTTTCCAGTCTTCCATTTAGTAATGGTGGGGCTGAGAAGCAGCAACCATGTCAGCATGTCACCTGTAGTGATGTTCTGTGTTAGTTAGGAGCCCACTACACTGTATTTTTATGTGTCAAATAACTGTTAAAAGTTAACACAAAAGTTAACAAAAAGAAATTTTAATGATTAATTTTTCAGATATATTTTTTGAGGGGCTTCACAATAACATACAACTTGATAAAGATCTATTGCATCATCCCTCTTCTAGAAATAGGAGAATCAACAC
>JAYDZK010000113.1:126472549-126501228 GCA_034509185.1 Euphonia xanthogaster
ATAGGAGAATCAACACCGTTTCACTGTGTGAAACCTCACCTTGAGAAAAATATCAGGAAACTACAGGGATGTTTTCAGTGATCTTCAATAAAAATCCCCCTGGAAAGTGAATTTACCACCTGTCTCTTTTTAGTACCAGGTCGGGTTGAACACTGGAACAGGTTGCCCATGGAGGCTGCAGAAGTACCAACACTTGGAGATGCTCAAAATTCAGCTGGACAAGGCCCTGAGCAACCTGAGTTATCCTTGAAGTTGGCCCAGCTTTGAGCAGGGCATTACATCAGATCACCTCCTTGAGGGTCCCTTCTAACCTAAATTATTCTGTAATTCAGATAGAATAAATACTCTAACCATTAAATTTGTCAAATTGAAACATTTTAAAAGGTTTTTTTCAGCTTGTTCTTTGTTCTGTGGCAATATTTGTTGACAGTTACAATCCCTTCCTTTTTTCTAATCCTTTCTAATCTCAGATTTTGTATTGGAAACCATACAAAAGAATGTAGCTCATCAGTGGATCCAAAGTAAAAGAGAAGAAATTATTGATCAGATGACTGAAGCATGTTTGAATCAATCACTGGATGCTCTTCTATCAAGATTTTTACTCATGAAAGAAGATTATGAACTTATAAGCACCAAACCTACAAGGACATCAAAAGTACGACAATTGCTTGATACTTCAGACAGCCAAGGAGAGGAATTTGCCAGAATTATAGTACAGAAGTTGAAAGATAACAAACAGCTAGGACTTCAGCCTTATCCAGATATTGTATCTAATTCTCAAAGACTGCATTTTTAAATTTATTCTTTCTTTATGAAGCCATGTGAATATTTCTTATAACATGATTCTTGTTTCTATATAGTATTTTATTTATGTGCAGCTTTGTCTTTACTGTGCCTTTGTAGAGTATCAGAAATGACCCTGAGTTCTAGCCTGCATTTGGTCAGTGACCAATTAATAATTTGGAGTGCAATCATAAAACCAAACACTTGATAGTTGCTGACTCATTTTGTAAAAGTATTTTGTTTATACATGACAAAGAAAAACATTAAAGGTTCACAATTTTACATATTTGCTGTTTATACACATCATTTCCTTTCATCTTATGGGATTGAGACATCTGATCTTAACGTGGCATGTTTGTTTTTGTCGTTCCATCTGCTCTTTCTCACAGAGGAGGGAAGAAAAATCTAGGTGCTCTTTTCCAGGGCTGGTCTGCTGTGTGTGTAATAAACATCCTTCCCTAAGCCATGCTGGTGTGCATACAGGAGAGGAGTGGTAGGTGGGAGGAAGTTTATATTGCATTTTTGCAGGATTTTTTTATTGTTTTGGTTTGTTTTTTGTTTTTTTATTTTCCGTTTTGTTGCCAGAGCAAGTGCCTCAGACCACAGTATAAGAAGAATTTTAGTCCAAAGAGGAGCCCAGGGGGAAGGAGGATGTTGTGCTTGTCATCTTTGTTCTGCTCAGAAGTGATATAGGAGAAAGGCTGCAGCTATAGCATTTTCCATTGTGTGGTTATAACCACTTCAGCCATTCTTGAAATCATAGTAGGATGAGATCCAGGAAGAACTTACATAAGGGTATCCTCACTTAGTACCTCTTTAACATTTCCTTGGTCATCTGACTTGCCTTTGTCACCTGCCATCTTACCACCCCTTACCTTTGTCATCTGCCATAAATACTTCTCATGTCATGTTGCTGGATCAAACTTCAAACTCAATTTTATTTTTGGTATTTGCATAATGAAGTACAAAAGTAGCTGGATCTGTACAGAGATCAATCATGTCCTGCTTTGCCACATCGTAAATGTAAAGTAATGTGCTGCAGGGGTCTCTTCTGCTATCACCTGCCTTAACCTTCTCCAGATCACATCTCTGCTGTCCTTTTTGTCTGAAGGACGGTAACATGTTGAAGCACAAATGGGGCCACCTGAGAGGAAAAACTATGTGGTGTTTTTTTCAGTTAATTTCACAAGACCTTAGTGACTTTATCTAGATGACTTCAAAACTAGTAAAAAAAATTGCTTGTTTTAATTTGTCAGAACATCGCACAAGCAGATTATTTTTCCAGGAACTAATAAATAATTACAATTTCTGCTCAGGCTATCTAAAATTCTGGAAAATCCAAACTCCACGTACAAGAATGGTGAAATATACCTAAATTACCTATAAAAAGGAGCAGATAAATGAAAAATTCTAAGTGATGGCTGTTTCAAAACCTATGGAGATGTGAGATCTGCCCCATTTCAATTATTCAAGTTTCAGTGGGGTTATTACTGGTTGCCAACAGCTTACTTTTTTCAATATCTTTATGATTTTGTGAACTGAATCACAAGAATACAATGTATAGTTTATTGGATAGGAGAGGATTAAAATTGTTTTTAATAAAGTTTTTGACATAAACTGGGTATTTGCCTTTTATCCTGCTTCCCTCTGGAAGCTATAAAATTAAAGTTAGATAGCTGAAACCACGACTATGGTGCAATGAATGGCTGTGCTTTTCCTAGAGCAGACCTAATGATGTTTAGCAGGGAGAGGTCTGAGGAAAGCTAGTGCCAGAACTGTGTGTTTCACTGCACATCACATTTTTAGCTACACTGTTCATTATTATTGGTGCTTAAAATAAGATTTGTGTCTTGCAAGGTGGCAAAGTAACATTTCTTCAATGTACATCCAAAATTCTTCATGTATTAGGAACTTTCCTGAGGACCCACTGTAAGACAGCTATATGAGGGAAAAGAGCATCCTGCAGCTTTCAAAATCCCCCGGCTGACTCCTGCCTGTCAGTACAGAACTAGTTTGGTTTCCCTTAATTACAATTAAATGTGGCCCTATCAGGTTCAGGAATGGTGCTGTCACACTGCTGCAATCACTATGAGCTGCTCCTCTTTGTGTGCCATCACTGTGAGGTGGCACAGCTGCAGAAAAAAGTAATTTTCTACCCCCAGCTCTGAATATGCCCACATCTGTAAGGCCATGAGTATTCCAGCCAAAGCCCAGCCCTCCAAGGAAGCCCTGAGGCTATTCAGTATAAAAACTCAGGCCAATCTCCCTCCTCTTTCCTTGGACCCTGAGCCTCTCTCCATGATAAAGTACAATCATGGAATAGTTCAGGTTAGAAGGGACCACTAAGGGTGAGCTTGTCCAGCCCTTCTGCCATGGTCAGGGACATCTTCAACTGGATCAGGTAGCTCAGAGCCCTGGCCAGTGTCACCTTGAATGTTTCCAGGGCATCAGACACTACCACTCTGGGCAACATCAACCAGCCCTCTCCAACATGTAAGGCACACACAGATTTCCTTGAGTGAAAAGGAAGGAGGAGGCAGCCACAGTTGGGGCTTGAGAGATACAGACAAAGGCATAAGGAAAATGATTTGGGGTCAGCATAGGGGAAGAGAGGTGGAGGTTGTGTGCTTGGCCACACAGAGTGAAGGGTTTATGGAGGTGACAGATGTGCGAGTCAGTATGAGCCACAGTCTGACCCTTCTGTTGTTTTACAGTTGTTTTAACAGTATTTTGTACATTCCTCATTTCTTCATTGCAATTACTAACAGATTTTCTTGCTTTTTCACTCCAAGGGGAAATGCTGCTGATGTTTCAGACTGACAGTTAAAGCTTTTCTCTGAGTTGTAACAGCTCACTGAAAGCCTTTCAAAATGTTCACATAGAAATGTCTTTTTATATGTACACGGGGGAAAATAGAAACATAGGACTACAAATATTATTTAGTGTTTGTTGGTATTAGATTTTGTGTGGTATTTTAGCACCTTGTCACTTAGTAGTGGCTGCTCCTTGTGTTCTGCTCCCATACCTGAAGTTAACATGGTTGGAAGAAGTTTGTTGGTCTGCGAGCTACATTCTCTCCTGCATCAACTTCATGGCAAAGTAAGTAAAGATCTGACTTTAGCAAGATGACACTCATTCAGAGTCTTGCAGCTAATGGTAGAGGGCGTTTGGCAGTGTGTTTTCAATCAGGGTTCAGTGTCAGTGCATCTGTTGTGGATGAGGACTGTCGGGGCCTGTGCTGGCTGAGGCACAGAGGGCAGGGTTGTGGAACAGGAGGAAGCAGAGGACTTGGCAGGGGCACCACTGAGCTGTTTGCTGCAGCTGAGCAATGGTATGAATGAAGAGGGCTCTGGAAATAATTGAAGTAGCCTTGTTTCCAGTACAGAGTATGGAAAGCTTTCCTGAGCAGTAATGGAAGTGCAGGCAAGAAACCAGAAACAGCCACAGGTTTATTCAGGCAAGCATGCCTTACTTTGCTTTCAATCAGGAAATGTGTGTTTATATGTAACTAAGACACACAGAAGAGTTACTGTGAACAGTAAGTTGGTACAGGAGAAGCTTCACTGCAAACATTCTTATCAAGTCCTGAGATATTGTAAAAATGAGTAGGAAAAATTTGTTGCAGAGGCATTCACATTCACTTCTTTACATTATCCATCTTGATAACTTAAAACGCAACATTAAATGTAATCTTCCTTGGCAAAGGAACTAGATTTTGTGTTTACAGAATAAATGTTCAGGAAAAATCCTTTTTGTGCACAGTGCATGCTTTATGATTGCTCAATGTTGATTTATGTGCTGTTCCTGTAAATCTATGGCAAATGTCCAGCAGTGTGTAACCATGAGGGTCTGACCAATAGAAATATGGGAGACATTAATGAAGAAAAGACTGTTTCATGTTTGAACATGCAGCTTCTACAGGCTTGAAACAAAGGGCTGAGGCTGGCTCAGGAGCAGGATAAATGGACAGTATAAAGGTGGTCTGATAGCAAAGTCCCTCAGTACACACAATCACAAAACCAGTTTGGTGCCCCAAATCAGAAACAGGACAAACTCAAGCTCAAATTTCAGAGTGAAAGTAATCACACATTCTTGAAAATATACATTCTGGGCTTTAGGCTGTAGTTTGTGAACATTGCTTTGGCACAAAAAAAAAAAAGAATTTAAGATGACAGAGGCCCTGATTAAGGAACATGGGGCTCAGCCTCTGTTTGTCCAACAAGGAACACCATCCCTGCAAAACAATCCCATTGCCAAAATGCTTCTTGCTACATTATAATGTACGTAACCACAAACTTGCAGGCAGCTGGAATTGTGCAATCTTCAGGCAGGCAGACTCAGAGAGCTCTCATCCTTCATAGATAAAACAACTTGAAAACTGTGTATTCAAAGAATTTGTCCTACACCTGCTTTGAATAGGGTTTTAAAAAAACTCAGCCATTTCTGTGTAAACATTAACTGTATAGCTGTCTCAGTCTACAACAAGAAGCATGTTTATACAAGACGTTACTTTAAAATCAAGAAGCAGGAGGAGCACTGGCTTATAAAAGAAAGATTGGTGTTTTTATTATTCCTTTTGGTCACTGTGGGTTACAGAATGGAACGTGAAACACGATTCTGTGCTCCTGCTTGTTTTCTAGTTGGGCTGCTCAGGTGTGCTGGAGGAATACCTGTGCTTGGATTCAAATATTTTACTTTCCTGTGTGGATTAGTGGTCCAGTCTGATGAAGTGCTGTTATCTGGTGCCTCACCTCTAGTGACAAAACTCTCGACCTGCTGGATCAGCTCCTTCCAGATGCCCTTTGGCACGTGAGTACATCATTCTTCACGGAAAACAAAATCCCAGGTTAAATCTTGCATTTATTAACTTTTCGCTCTGCCAAGAAGACATTATTTTGTGGATGTTTACTTGTTTCAGTAGATATTAATGCTGTACACCATACTGGCTTTGCTACAGGACATCACAGGACAACCTATTACTTCAGAAGACTAACTGAATACACTGGGTAAATAATTTCTTTCTTTGCTTATTTTTATCCTAGGTTTTTTTTTTTTAAAGCTTATTTAATTAAAGTGAGATCTCAACACCAGATCAGCCTGTTTTGTGTCTCATGCATCATGTCATTAATTATTATAAAAGACACAGATCTATAATTCTGAAAATAGGAAAAATAATTCAGTTGATTAATATTTAACAATGCGTAGATTAAACTTAGAAGAAAATTTGGAAAAAAAAAAGATAAAAACATTTATTTGTTTGAAATTAAATAATACCCATGAATTTCAGTTTACAACTTTTTGCCAGTCTATCCCTCTGAAAGACTTTCTGATTTAGCAAGTTATGCCACCAGAATAAACATCTTTGTGTAGTGTTAGTAAAAATTCCATTGTGGCTTTCTAAATGAGCAACAAGGAATTAGATTGCATTAGTTATTCATAGTTTCAGTGATGTATGGATGAAGGATCCTTTTTTCCCCCCCAACTTTCCTTTTGTTTTACTTCTATCACAACTTTCTTCGGAATAGAGAGCAGCAGTTGCCTGCCTCTGCCTACTAGTGAGCTCAGTTGAGGCTGTTTGGGGAAACCACATTCCAGGAGAGTCTGAGATCTTTCTTGAAAGCTCTCATTGATGTTAATATTCATGCTACTGTAATAAAAATAGCAGGTAAGGCAAGGCTAAAGGGAGAGTGACAGAAGAGGCTATTCATATGGGTGTTAACTTACCCATCCTGGTAAAACAGAGGTGTTTATTTAGAGCAGCAGCCTTAGAGAGGCACTGTTCTATTCCAGCAGTCATTCTGCTAAAGGAAGCAAGCATGTCCCTACCCTCTGGTAAGCTGCTTGCTTCTCTTTTTAATGCTTTCCCTAGATTTGTGCTACAGTAGCTTTTCTCTCAAATCTCCTCTGTGATTTGCTTTGGGGTGGGAATGTAGTGCTGGGCGTGGAGCAAGTCCCTCCTGTGGGAAAGGCAGTCTATGACCCTAGTAAGGCTTTCGGAGCATGTGAAGCAATAATTCATTAAATGTTTTTATAAACATAGAATTTGAAAACCAAAAGGAAATATTCTTGTTTACTATTGAGTGAGAAATGTTTGATTCAGATGAGATCAAAGTGGATTTTTTGTTGCTGTTGTTTGAGGTTTCAGAATTATAATTTCTGAGAGTATTTTATTTTATGCTGTTTCCTCATACTGCATAATCTTGTTTTGTTTGCTTTCCTCATTGGGAAATGTCCAACAGTATAATCTGTTATGAATACTCCCTTTGAGACCTGTTGATGCTCATACTCAGTAGTAGTGTTTTGAAGTTTGAACTACACATTTTTGGTCATGCTGACAACTGCTTGCTCATCTGACTTCATGTTCCAATAGCTATTAATATAAATGTATATGTTTGGGGTTTTTTAACTTTTGGCCAATCTTCTACGGGCAGGAGAAAATTGCCCAGAATGTAGTTGGAGAAAATAAGAGATTGCTCATGACTTTTAGAATGTCTTTCTACATGCACATTGATTTCTAATACACACATAATTAAAATGTGCTAGATTTTAATTTTAACTTTTAATCTCACTAATTTTCTGACTGAAACTAGAAAATATTGCTAGTTTATCAGTTTTCTTAGCTGGTTTGACTTTGCCTGGTTCATTGGGGCACTGTCATATTGTGGAGGTAGACAAAATTCACCAAAAGAAAAGACCATGAAATGAGGTGTAAATCTGATGGCCAGCATGTTCCAACGTTTTTCATAGGAGCTAACTTTCTAAATGCCCTCAGCTTCCAAGGGAATCTGCTGAAGGCAGCAATAATTGATCTCTGAGACCTTATTGATTTACTAATATTTCTTGAATTAAAAGATGAGAATTGCTAAATGCTCTAACAAACAGAGGCACCTCAGTCCCTCTGGAAGCTGTTTGTAAGACTTCACAAGTCTGTAAGTTCCTATGGAAGTACATAAGCACTTCCCTGGCCAAGCCTTTCTGAATCATTTGGCAAAGGTGAATTACCTCCTTAAGAAGGAAGAAATCACTCATGAAATGTAGACCCCTGAAGAATGGGAAGTGTCTGAGAAAATCCTGCCTTACCAAACCAGACCTACAGTAATTTATGGAAGAACTGTGTTTGATTTCAGCTCTAGTTTTCAACTACTATCGGCTTGTCCCTTCTTCCTTCACTTTTGTGTATGACTTTTGGCAGTGGCTTAAGTAAGAAATGAGCTTTTGAGAATTACCTGTATGTGGTGTTACTGTTCTCTTTAATTTCTCAGGTGTGTTGGTCTCCAAGGTCCTTTCTGTTGCTCTTTGCATATAGAGCTGTGAGAGAAACATGAAGCTGCAAAGGATTTAGGGCCATTATGGCTGTCTGGGCTCTCAAGGCATTGTGCTTTCCCTGATAGGAAAATTTGCCTCCACTTATTGAGAGAGTGCCTAAGAAAAAGGAAGACCTGAATGAAAATAGGGTTCTGAAGTTGTGTAGCAGAGCTCATTTGCTGAGACAAGGCAGAGGCAAGTGTTGGCAGCTGTGTCATTCCGCCTGCTGTGGCCTCTGAGGCACATTGGCACATTGATTCCAGAAACCAATAGCTCCTTCTGCTTGTCCCCCTCCATGGGATCAAGACAGCAAGGACCTTCCTTAGCATCAGAAAGCTTTTATGCTTTGCTCTTCAGATTTCATACTCAAGAGTTACTAAAATGCCTGTACTGGTAATTTTGCTGCCATAAAATGTTATCATCACAACACCCAACCATGTTAAAGCAGAATGCAAAGAACCTCAGCTTTTTAATTACTGCATAAATTAAAACCTTCTGATCTCAGGAAGCCACTCTGAATTCTAGAAGATTCATCTTAAATATTTGTCATCTCTTATAATACAGGATTTTACAACTGGAGATGGCCACCTCTGTAAGAAATCACCTTATTACAGCTCTGACAGCTGTCCCCAATAAGCTCTCTCAGTTAACAGCTTTTGCTGTCTCTCACTTGGATTATGTGCACCCTCAAAATGTGACCTAAATGTCCAAATGATGGAGAAGAGCTATTGAAGCATTCTTGAACATCATTCTTGAACATCATTCTTCTCAGCTGAAGCTTCTTGGCACACTAGTTCGAGGCAGAAGTAACGGTGATGGTCCCAGAAAGGGGACATGGTGGCATTAGGAGGAAGTAATAGTGACAAAAGTAGGACAGGACTATTGAAGAGATTCAGTAGGAAAAAAATAGCAGAAGCTATAAATGAGGTAAAGAGTTAGACAACAGACACTGGGCGTATCCTCAAATAGTTTTCATCATTGCCTGGAATGTAAAAGCAGTAAATTCTTTATACACTTGGCAAAAAAAAATTATTCTTATGCTATTATACAGGGAGATGTGTACAGGAGACTATTTCCTTTATCCCACAAATTTTTTTAATAGCATGAAAACTTTGCTGAGAACAAGCATCAGTCATGACTCAGGGAATCTTGTTTATTTAAGAAAGGCATAGTCCTGAATGAAGAAATCAGTAACTGTTCCAACATTGTGATGGCACTGAATGAAATCAGTGCACTGTCAAAGCTGCTAGAAATACTACTGTTGTCTTGGTGGAGAAGGACAGGCAGAAGCCATTTAAAAAATTTTGTTCAAAAATTTCTACTTTCAGATGATATAAATTAATTACAGTGAAGTTTCACCTTTTGGTTATGGAAACTGAATCTCTTACCCTTTGATTCTCAGGCCATACCTATTTGTGGACTTATATGAGGGTCTGGGTAAAAGTTTTGCTAATGTGACATGTCTCAAAGTACTGAATTTTGAACTGTTTCTTCTAATTGTTTTTCTTTCATAATGGTTTCATCAGCAGTCACTTATTTGTGGAAGAAATACTTCCCTACACAGCTACGGTTACATTATTTTTAGAAATCAGAAATAATCTTTTGGAAGCACAAGAGATAAGAGAAAAATATGCAAAACATTGTGTTCCCTAAGAATGTAATTTAAACTTTACCTTAGTGCTCTCACGAAAGCTGCAGATTGTAAAAGTGCTACTAGGCATCAGTAGCATTGCCAGTTTAAATGATCAAATTTCCTTTAGCTAGCAGGCTATCTGTACTAGACATCCAAGTTCAGGTTTGATAACCTGTGCACAAGTTACCCATACCTACCAATTCCTTGATGTATTCTTTTTTACAAGAAAATAACTGTATCTTACTTATCAGTGAGACTTCATTTCAAGAAAAAGTGATAGCCCCTGGGTTTGATCACTGCTTGCAAAGCTCCACATTAACATCACCTGGGTAACGACTGCATTTTAAATTCCCACACCCTTTGAGCTGTGCTGACTGAAATAGTTGTGCATTTCAGCTCACAGCCAGAGCTCGCATTTAAGAATCTGAAAAAAAAAAATTAAAATTCATACATCAAGCATAAGAAGCATACAACCATTTAAAACCAGCTATGCTAGAAAAAGACTATTAATACAGAATTATGTCCAGACTTTTAGAATGCTACTATCATGATGAACTCTACAAACAGCTGCCATCATGGGAGGGGTTTCTGCTGATATTTCATGCAGCCATCAAGAAGAGAAATGGAGACAGGAGGTTCTGAAGTATTGGCCTGTATTTTGGGGTGGGGAAGATGACTTTTTCTTCCTTTCTGTCACACAAAAGGAAACAGGTGAGGCTCATCAGGAATTTAAAGGAAGATACATGAACAGTGTATTGGATGCATGAAATTTCTCCTTGCAAAACAGGATGGTGTTTTTTATTCATAGAGGGATGATGTGACAAGCAACAGAAGTCACTTGTGTGTGTGAGGAGGAGGCCAAAAAGACAAAAGGGAGACTGCAGTCATGCTTGGACACTTTTGGCAAGAGTTAATATTTAAGTTTATTCCAGTGTTCCTACAGTGTTCCAGCAGTTAGAGAAAATGCCACTGGGATGAGAAAAGCATTTAACCTTTAAAGAGAGTTTGGCATCTTTTAATTTGTAGTACTCATCAGGCCTTGTTTGCTCTTTGATCAATTAGGAAAGTGAGTTGCATCAAAAAAGCTGGGAAGGAACACATAGAATTATAATATATTCAGGGTTGCTAAACCAGCCATACTTTACAAAGGAAAGCAAATCTTTCAGGAAGTTTGGGGAGGGCAGATTGTTTTGAACTGGCCATTGACTCGCGTTTTAACAACCCAAATTTATGAATCGCGTGTAATGTGTAAATGGTAATGTGTAAACATTTGTAATCAAATGGGTTTTGTTTTGCCAGTGTTGCATGGATGAGCTTTTTTATACTCAGGGAACTTGGATCTAGGTCATAGGATTTTGAGGAAATTATCTTCAGAAGTGCTTCAGAGTGTGTGTGGAGGGGGAGACAGGAAGGAGAAACAAATGTCTTTTGAGACAGATACCAAAAATTAGCCATTGGTCTAATTGGTCTTATACATCAGCAGGACCCAAGAACTGAAGCAGTCACTTTAGTCCTGGGTTCCTCATCCCCAGGGACCTCAGCCCCAGAGCTGTGCAGGCGTGCACAAGGCAGACTGATCCATGGAGCTGTGCAGTCAGGTCGTGCTTCCCAGCTCCCAGCACACTTGGATCTTGTCCTGCGAGCACCAGAGGGAGATGCTTTTAGAGGCATGTTTTGTTGGACTCTCTTACACAGAAGTGTTCCAGGGACAGAGTGTTCCAGACTCAATCCCTGTGAATGTTTGTGGCTTCTCCTGAGTTAAGTGAGGTTAATAGCTAACCAAGCTGCATTATTCACTGTAGCAGTGATCTCATCACTAGCAGCAGTAAAAGTTTTTTGTTACCCTCATATTAACATTTATTTTGTGAGATTAGAGTGTCTGAGACTCTTTTTCTGTCTTTTCTCTGGTGTTCCCCAGCAGAACAGTTTTCAAGTGAATGTAATTTGATGAAACAAATAATAATGAAATTAAAATTCTTTCTGGGATAAGAACAAATTTTAGGAAGAGGTATTCTTGTAGAAGATACTCCAGCTGCATTAGAACATATTTCCAGGGATACAGTGTCTCCTTCTTCCTTAAAATACTTTCAATAACATAACATAGAATTACAATTCAAGACTAATAATAATAGTGAACTGAGAGTTAACAAAAGCTTCAGAATCTATAACCAAAGACAGTGGCCTCATATTTATGCATTGGAAAGGTATATAACTGTGAAAGTTAGGAAAATTCACTAGTGTGCTGTTCCTGAACTGCAAGACAAAATCAGGCAAAATAGTTGTTCTTTGTATCATTTATGCCTTGTATGTTAATTATCTTATCCATGTCTCTGATGCCACATGCATTACAAAAGATGTTCTCTCCTCTTGTTTTCAGGTAACGTGATTTGAAGATGCCAACCCCTTGGCAAAAATGCTGCAATAAAAAGTCCAGAACTGAGAATGGAAAAGCTGAAATGGACAATATGGCAGAGACAAGTGAAAAAATGCAGATGAAAAAAGAAATCACATTACTAAATGGAGTTTCTTTAATTGTAGGGAACATGATTGGCTCTGGCATATTTGTATCACCCCGAGGTGTTTTAATGTATAGCGCTTCCTATGGACTCTCACTGATCATCTGGGCACTTGGTGGGATTTTTTCCCTGTTTGGAGCTTTGTGTTACGTTGAACTGGGAACATCCATCATAAAATCTGGAGGCAGTTATGCCTATATTCTGGAGGCATTTGGGGCCTTTGTGGCCTTCATCAGACTCTGGTCTTCCTTGCTAATTATCGAACCAACAACTCAGGCAGTGATAGCAATCACATTTGCTAACTATATTGTTCAGCCAATTTTCCCCCACTGTGAGCCGCCGTACGATGCAGTCAGGTTGATTGCAGCTGCCTGTATATGTAAGTAGTGATTGTTAGAAGAGAAGAACTGTAATTGTACGTGGTCAGAGAAGGTTTTTCTAATTTTCTATTTCTTTGTATTCTGTGAAAATAATTATTACCTATCAAAAACAGGTTCTTAGGAACTAATAATCTTTTATTCAGATGTATTGTGTTTTGGGCTGGTATTACTAGAGGGGAGAGGAGAATTACAACAATTTGGCAGAGAGAAATTGTGACTGACGATTAAAGGTACAAGTATATCTATGGTTCACTGGCCTAACTGGCTGATAGGATACTGTCACATGCACAGATTAATTTATGAAAATGAAGGCAAGAATTTCTTTGAGCATGTGTGGTTGCATGCTAGTGCCCTTACTATATAGAATGATTTCTAAATTATTTTCATTTTGAGCATTATAAAACCATTTTTCTTCCTTTCAAAACTGAAGTATGGATTATAGGCAGGTCAAGGAAACAGAAGCAAAGACCAACAAGACTTCTAGATAAGAAAAAGCCCACTTTGATCCATGCTTGAGAGCACTCTAGGTGACCATGCCACATTTGTTCTGCTCTCTTCTCCAGCAGATGGGCTTCATGCCTGGTACCAATGCACACCATTACCTTTCCTCATCTATCTCTGTTTTGAATCATGGGATTGCAAGAGGGAGAAGTTGCCTGAGTTGCCCTGTGTGTGCGCTAGAGTGAGAGCAGATGGGCACATGGCTCAGCCCCTGGCTGGACCTGCTGCCAGCCAAGGGACAAGCCTGACTGCAGAGAATATGGCAAAAGGAGGAAAGGAAAATGGTTTGATCCCACCCACTCTCTGCAACCAACTAGTTTGGTATTTTTGTTAGGTTCTGTCCAAACTGGGACTTGAGAGGATTCTGTAAGTGCTATGCAATCTTCAGACTCAGGGCCAAAATGTGAATGACTCAACTTCTAAACCATGAGCACAGAGTAATGGCACGCGAGCCTGGCTCAATTCGTTATCTTCTCACAGCATGCAAATTGTGTTTGTGCAGAAGCTGTCCTTATTCTGTACCAAAACTGGAGCTTAACTCGGCAGGAAGAAATTTTTGATATACAGGACATAAAGAAATACTATCATTTGCATGTAAATAGCTCTTGCTGAGTTTAATAAATTTTAAATATTATTTAAAAGGAGAAGGAGCTAGTCCTAAAGTTCAGAAACTGATGTGTTTTGTCTTACCCACTGTCACGAAAACAGAAAACCACTGTGTAAATTTTAAACCAGGTATTTCATTTTATTAAATCTGGGTCATCCTGAAATGGTGAAATTTGATTCAATTTTACTCCTTGAAAGAGTAGCGGTATCTGGAGAGATGAGTTTGAAATATGACTTAAGTGATGTTAAACATCCAGTGCTCCTTTCATGCATATTCTTTTTCTCTGCAGGTTCCTTAACATTTATTAACTGTGTTAATGTAAAGTGGGGTACCCGTGTACAAGATATTTTCACATATGCAAAAGTCATGGCTCTTATCTTGGTGATATCTGTTGGCCTTTACAAAATTGGCAAAGGTAAGAATAATTTTCATTTACCTAAATTCTATAAGATGATTTCAAAATCCATCCAGGGAGATCTTTAAGACTTATATATGAAGTGTTGTTTATTCTGGAAAAAAAAAATCAGCCATAGGAAGATCAGATGTATTTTATGGTTTGTTAAGCAATAGGGGGTTAATTATTCAGGCCAAGTCCTGTGCTGCTTGGTCTGAATAGCAAATAGCAGCTGAATTAACATCACTTTACTGCTGACTAGCTAAAGTCAGCCTTGGTGTCTGACTCATGCATTACTACCTGTCCTATAACAGGACAGGGAAACAAAAATTGCATTGCTCCTCACAGTTCCCCCCACCACCATTCTCCCCCCACCTCACCCCACTGGCACCACCCCCCAGCCACAGCACCCTGCCCAGAAGAGGACCAGAGAGGGTAAATCATAGGTGGGATTTGTGGGAGGGCATGTTTGTTCCTAGAAACAGAGGAGGAGGCTGTAACAGTGCAGTTCTGTGAATCACTGTGGCATGGTGTGACTGTAAGGCATCACAGGGCAGATGAGCCACCTCCTATCAGCAATAACTGGACTGAACTGAACACACTGCAAAGCTGGAGAGAAGTTTATTCTGGTGCTACCTCAGAGCTTTGCATCTAGCAATAGATTGCATTTTATTAATTTTGGCCTCTGGTACAGTGAATTCTCCTCTAGTTCTAGCTCTGCTGCTTAGATTACTAAGGTTTTTCCATTTTCATTTTCTTTGAAATTCTTAAATTACATAGCCTTTATCTTTATTCCGTTGAAATAAAGGTGGTTTTCCCTCTTCAGTTTAGGAATTATCTTTTTCTCCTGCTAAATTAGCTTATAAAACCTAACAAGCATGCTTTCTTTTCATGTTTTCTGGCCTCCTCCTTTTCTTGGCTGCAGTTGCATCAGCTGTTACACTGTAAAGCTACATTAGACTTTAGGAAAGCTTTCTTGTTTAGCCATTACCTCTGCATGGCAGCTGTCACCAGCTGGTTGAAGTCTAAAGGAACCTGGAGAACCAAACCCAGCCCTAAGGGCAGAGATGTGAAGATTCAGAGAGAAGCATTGCTTAAGGGTCACAGTTGCATGAAGGAGTAGTTCCCCTCATGAAACTGCTGCAGTTTTGCAAAAGTGTGATTCTGTGATGTCACCTCTGTAGCAGCACTGCCCCTGCTTTCAAATTGCCTCCTTCAAAATTGCCTCCCCTCCTGCCCACTGGTGTGCTGCTGGATCCAGGGGCTGCTCCCTCTGGTCCCACATACTGCCCATTTTATTTCCTCTGCATTGCTCTGTGGGCTCAGGGAGGTTGAAGCATAGCGGGAACATTATCGTGAAGCACACAAAATGCTGAGAGCTTTTACTGGTAGTAAAGGTCTCATCTCTGCTTTGTTTAAGCAGAACCCAGCAGTTAAATACGGGAAAGACTGGGAGGAGGAATGATGTAGATTTCTGGAGGAAGCTGTGATCAGGTCAATGACCCTTTTAAACTCAGCAGCTGTTTTAATGAAAAGAACAGTTATGATGTTTTAGCCCCTGCCAAAATCTTTCTGATGTACTTGGATACCCTTCTTTTGTTAAAGGACTGCAAATAACAACTTTTCTTGAACATTTTTGATTTTTCTTTCTTTTACCTTCCAACCCTTTTCTTCTCCAAAGTATGTGTACATCTCATAGCTTCTCTTCTTTGGTTCAAACAGTCTCCTGCTCTTTGATGACTGAATTGCTTTTGTAGTATCTATAAACTCCTTAGTTGAATCAGTGCTTTCATTTTCTAAAAAAGACATGACTTTCTTTCCTAATTGAGGTTTTAGCATGTTTCTGTCTTCTCTTAATACTTAACCCACTTCCATTTTCATTAGACAGTAGACTTTCCTTCTGCAATCTCAGTAAGGCCTTTCTTCCCCTTTCCAGCATGGCAGTGAAGGCTTGTGCAGTTTCACTAACATTTGGCCTATTTTGCAGCATTCTGCAGGTTGTCATCTCAAGCGATGGAGCTTAACTAAAGCAGAATTTTGAAAGGAAAGATTTTTAATGTCATCTCTTTGTTTTGGGGAACACCCTTGTGGGTCAGAGCATGCCTCTGAAAGCTAAAGGAGGTCCCCCTCTAGTGGCCACTAATTCATCTGGCGAAAATAAAAGCACAGCGGTTAGGAAGAAAGAGACAGATTCAAGAACTGAAATGGATTTGCCAAGTGCCTCCTCCTGGCTGACACGGTACTGCATGCCCTTGGTATGGCCCCCTCCTTCGGTAGGGTCAGCAGTAATGTCAGGAGAGGACTCTGTGAATTCTGGTAGAATTACAAAAGTCACATCCAAATAACAAACGTGAACATGTTCTGTTTTCTTCCTGTGCAAGTGTAGCTGTCTGAACATCTGGCTGAAACTCTCTTGTTTGTTAATTAAAAATGTAAGTTGTGCAGTTTTAGATACAGAAATGAAACCTGGGTGCAGTGGGGTGTTATTTCCTTTTGGCTAGCTGGCACTTCAGGTGTGCCCTTCTAAGTTGCAATCCTTGAAATGTAACAGGCAATTGGCACCTGCCATTTGTACAGGGGAAACTGAAAACCTGAGAGCTCCGTTTGAGGGCTCAGCAACAAACCCAGGGATGATTGCCCTGGCTCTCTACTCTGCCCTCTTCTCCTACTCAGGATGGGACACGCTCAACTATGTCACCGAGGAAATGCAGAATCCTGAGAGGTAAACACAGGATTTTCCTTTGAACCACTGACAGGTGATGGCAGGACAAGCAGCTCTGTATTTGTTTCTGATTAGTCAAATTGTTTTCTCTTCCCTTCAAATGAAGGAGTAAGTGGGAGAACTCTTTCTGATTATTGTGCTCATTTATCAGTTATATCACACTAATGAATCATTTACCTGTATACGTGTATTTTACATCTTTCACTTCAGACTACAATTTTTAAAGAAGAAGAACAAATCCCTGCTGGAAGCAAGGAAAAGCAAAGGAGCATCTAGCCCTCTAAAATTCCCTGCATCTTTTCAGTTAGGCAGAATTATTTTTCCAAGACATTTTTTGCCACAAGTAGAGTAAGACTGTGTCAGATTTATGGCTTTTATGATGTGATCTTCAGCATTATTGTTTATGGGTAAATATCATCTCCTCCCTTCTGTAGGGATGTCAGCCCTGTGGGAGTTGGCTTGAGTCAGCCACTCAAGCTGATATAGTCCCTCTTGTCTTGGGACGTGCATAGGTTATGAGTCAGGAAAAAAATGCCACAGTCAAGGAAACACCTAAGTCTGCAGTTAAATATCATTGTTTCAGAGCTCTCTTAGATTGCTGCATATAACAGACAGTGTATTAAATTTACATGTATGAGTGTTTTGAGGGTTTTTTTTAAACTTGTGACAGACACACAAGCAACAAACTAAGCTTTTTATGGCATTGTTTCACGCATGGCTGCATGTTGTTTTGTAACCCCATGATTCAAAATGATGGATTACAAGACATGATGGAGGTATCTATTGTGGGAACAATCTTCTATTTAATGATTTCTCATTTAAATAACATGGAATAATTTTTCCATTTTCCTTTTGCAGGAACCTACCTCTTTCTATTGCAATTTCAATGCCTATTGTAGCTATTATTTACTTATTGACTAATATAGCTTACTATGTAGTGTTGGACATGTCAGCTCTCCTCACAAGTGATGCGGTGGCTGTGGTAAGTTGTGGAACATAGCCCAAACAAAAGACACTACAAGAAAATTTCAGGTAGCATGCTTGGCAAACAGCTGAAATACTGTCATGCTGAAGGCTGCTTAAAACGTTTTTTTCATGTAACAGTACCAGTATATTAGAAGGTGCATATCAAGAATATATCCAATAAAAATGCTCTTGACAAATTGTCTTGTATACTCTTTAAATCCTGCTCTTAACACTACATCATAGGAAAGATGCTTTTGCTGCCAGAATCGGGACAAAGGAGATATAGAAAGTCTGGGTGGTTGGAGAACCAGGTTTTTTTGTTATCATTTTAATGTACAGTATAGAATGTTTAACGCTGCAGAACCACAGCAGTATTTTCAGTGAAGAAGTGTGCACTGGAATGTTTTTTAAAACCTTTTAAAAATATTAATATTTTATACAGAAATAAAATGATAATTCATGGATTACTACAGTTGGGATTTGTCAGAATACTTTAAAGCCAATCTATCATCCTCTTTTCCATCATTGAATTAATCTAGGCTTAGATTTTTTTTTAAATGTTTTTTAATGTATCTGCCAGTTTTATTTTGATGCTGATCAGCTTTTCCAAACTCTGATTTCCTAAGTCGTTATTGGGTGTCGTCAAAAAGCATGGGCTATGACACTACATTTGGGATTATGTGTTTTCATGAGAGTTTCTCAGAATTATCCACATGCCTAACATAGTGGGCCTCACCATTATTTTTTTTTCCATTACAGACATTTGCAGGTGAAACCCTTAGTCATGCCAAGTGGATAATTCCTATAGCAGTGGCCATGTCTTGCTATAGTGGCTTAAACTCATCAATTATTGCAGCATCTCGGTATGAAATAGAAGATTTATTTTAAATAATTGAAAAGGAATGAATAATCTGCATTCTTTACTACTGTTGGGTAATTTTTGCCATGTCAAGTCATACATTTATGATGGAGGTATTGTCACAATCAGATGTCTTCTCATGATTAGCACCATTTGATAAACTAAAGACATTTAAGAAGAGAGGAGCACTTACAACAGAGTAATAAAAGAATTATTTCTTTGCTTTGTCAGGAAGCAAAAAGTTATTCCTATGGCTGAGTTTCCTTAGTCTTTTCTTTTAGGCTTTTCTATGTTGGAGCCAGGGAAGGACACCTCCCTGCCAGTCTGAGCTTGATTCACATGAAGTGCTTCACACCAGTCCCTGCTCTCCTGTTCAACGTAAGTGACACCCAGCCTCGTGCCTGGCTGGGCAGATGGGGTTTGCACCTTGGGTAAAACATCTCTGCTCTGCCCTGGACTTCTCACAGACTTCTCCTGTCCTGGAGACATCCTCTGCATATGCCTACAACTTCTAAAACTCATTGAGGGGGTGGGAGTGGTGTTATTTTGTCTGATAGAGGGGTTTTTTTTCAGTGCAAAGAGAATGGCTTGATTTGTTAATATGCTCTCCAAATAATGTTAGTGAGAAGTACAATAGCATTGCTGAGAAAACAGAGAATGGCTAAAGATGCCATGGTATAGACAAGAGCTGTTTCTGTCTTTAATGTAAGCTGTTAAAGTGTCACTGGAGGAGAATATGTCAGGAACATCTCTTTGACCCTGCTGTCAGCTGGTGTTCTACAACTGTAGTTATAACAGCAGTGACAAAGCTCTTAAAATTAAATTTCTACCATTGGATACCTATAGCCCTGTTGACTTTTTTTTCTGCTGTCACTATACAAATGAGATCTTGTGACATAAAATTGGGGAACCATAAGTTGTGGAATTACTGGAAATTATTTTCATAAATAATCCATGTATTTGTGCATGCATTTTATTTGGTGTCTGCCATTGCCCGGTGTTACATATCATTTATGAATAGATTATCATACTCATCCTGCTTGACATCCAATAATTTACTAAAAATTATAATCTCATTATGAAGACTCTTCTCACAGGGACTCTGCACTAGCAAGTTGATTTATACTCTCCCAGTATACCACCATTCACATTTTTTATGTGGAAAGTGGAAGTTTTTCTGCTCATCTGTTAAAATAGACATTAAATTCCTGGTGGTTTAGGTCTTTCTGTACAGGCAGTATAGCACCCCTGCAGGGCACAGAATTTACTCTAATGGTCTCCATTTATGAGTGGACTTAAGTCCTGAGCTCATACAAATAGGTTGGAAACAGGTCAGTTTATCATTTTGCTCTGTCTTTATTTTCATATTAAAAAGTCTTTGTTTTTATTATCTCTAGGGCTTAATGACTTTGCTTTATCTCCTTGTGGAAGATGTTTTCCTCCTTATTAATTACTACTGCTTCAACTACTGGCTCTTTGTGGGTCTATCTATTGCAGGACTAATATATCTGAGATATACTCAGCCACATAGACCACGGCCTGTTAAAGTAAGTAAAAAAGTCAGGAAGAAAGCTCTAAAAGCCAGCTAATGCATGTGGTTATATGACCTTTAATATCACAACCATAACAGTACCAGTTAATATTATAGATTATTTATTAGGCATAGAAATTCTTACAAAATACAAGATGAAGGAACAAAACCCATTAGAGTCCACAAGAACATCTATTCTGGTAGTTTTGCTGTGAGATTGAAATTATATACACCATTTATTCTTCTTTAAATCAGACTTACAATAATTTTTGTTTCAAAACAAATAAGGAATAAATAAATGTCTGGGCTTTTTAGCCCATCCTGGAAGAATAGCAGACCTCAGCAAAGCTGGTGATGGAGGCTCCAGAGAGGTTACACTCTGGTCAAACCTATAAGATTTAACAAACACAGTAAAATCCTTCCAAAGCCCAAAAATGTCCACAATTCTGCCCACACAGAAGTTATCTTAAATTATCAAATATATTTTGAATGCTCCCCTCCCACTGCATAGTGGTCATAGACAGTAAAATGCAAGTTTAATGATTGACTTAGAAGAGCATTTGACTGCCAGTTAGACAAGGAAGACTGCACAGAAACAAAGTGTGCCTAAAACCTGTTTCTAATTTTAATGCAGTGATTGTCCAGGAAGCAAGGATGGAAACACACAGCAGGCACACAAAACCATGCACTGTCTCCTGTTTGTTGGCTCTGTGACCTGCATTTTGGCTCTGCAGTGATGCAGTAAAAATCAAGAGAATTACAAATTAACACCCCCCCAAATATTTCTTCTTTGTCAATCTCTCTTCCTAAACTCCTGCATCATTTCTACAAACATATTTTGTTTCCATTTAAGTGTCATATCCTGATTAATTTTTTAAAAGTTCAAACGAAGGCATAAAATATTCTAAGCAACTCCTGCTAGAAACCTTCCCAATTTTCCACAGCAGACCAAATTTTCCCGAAGCATGTTCACACTCAATTTCCAAACTTTCCCACAAAATATGTGGAAGATAAAGATTAAATCTTGCCTTATTGGCAATTTTGCCGCTGACTCTACTAAGGATTACAGTCAGATTTTACACAAAGACTGTTTAATTCCTGTCAGCATTTGCCAGCTTAGTCAACACCACAACTCCACACACACCATTTCCTTTTCTGAAATGCAGCAGTTGGTTTCATCAGCTTACATTTTTAACCTTTATAAGGTTAAAAACAGTATTTATACCCGTAAACTCTCACCAATTTCAGCTGGAATTCAAATGTCAGCTCCTGGGCCCTTGAGAAGGCTCACTACTAGAGACAGTAAAAAAAAAAAAAAAGAGTGAAAAATAAATTCATAAAGAGGTTTTTGAAGCTTTCATAAAATCATAAAATGTCAAGGTTTGGAAGGGACCTTAAAGATCACCTAGTCCTAACCATCCCTGCCACAGGCAGGGACAATTTCCACCAGACCAGGTTGCTCAAGGATTTATCCAACCTAGCCTTGAAGTGCTGCCAGAGTTTGGGCATCCACAACCTCCCTGGTAACCTATTCCACCGTCTCACCACTTTCACAGTGGAGAATTTCTTCCTAATACCTAACCTAAATTTCTCCTCTTTCAGTTTGTTCACATTATTCCTTATCCTATCACTACAGTTCCTGATGAGGAATCTCTCTCCAGCTTCCCTGTAGGCCCCCTTAAGACACTGGAAGGTTGCTGTGAGGTGTCCATGCAACCTTTTCTTCTCTTGGCTGAACAGCCCCAACTGTCTCAGCCCTCAGTCATAGGGAAGGTGCCCCAGTCTTCTTATCAGCTTTGTGGCCCAACTTTCCTTATTTGTCATATGATATTTGTTAAGTGCTCACAAAAAAGGGCTGTAAATCAGTCCATTAGTTCTACAACATCAAGATGGTAATTGAAGGTCTAGAGAGATAGTTCCCAACCAAAACTACATGCAAAAATTCTGAGCTGAAGTTGGAGAGAAAGCTACCCATTCCTTAAAGAACTTCTTTCAAAGGTTGGTCTTTTACTAATTGTAAAGGAACTGAGTTTATGCAGGCCTGAAAAAAATAAAATAGATGCTCAGATGTGTACCAAATAAGAGACTCTCAGCAGTGTATGTGCTGAAGTTAATAAATTATGCTGACTGTAAGCAGTCAAAAAGATTCAGTACATATTTTTATTATTGACATGTCTAACTTTAATCTGCAAAGCCTGAATTTTTACAATAGAGTGTTTGTTGCATCTTTTAACAAATGCTGGTTGTTTATTTTTTTGTCTTCACAGCTTAGCCTCTTCTTCCCTATAGTATATTGTTTGTGTTCCCTGTTCCTGATTATAGTGCCTCTCTACAGTGACACAATCAATTCCCTTATTGGCATTGGTATTGCCCTCTCAGGCATTCCTGCATATTATTTGGGAGTCTACCTGCCAGCTGAAAAACGACCTAAATGTCTACTTTGGCTCTCTGGTAAGCAACATCATGTCCCAGTCACCATGTCAAAACCTTGGTCAGAAGAAAGAAAGAATAATTTTTCCTAAAATCCTTATTTATATGAAGTTTTGCTATGCTTTGATATGTGGCATGTCTGAGATCATCTGCTTTATCACATGGTCCTGAAAAAAACCATGCTTACCTGTACAAAACAGTCCAATATGTAGGTGTCATAACTGTTGGCTCAATAAAAGCCAAGTAGGATTGTGAGTACTAAATCTAATCTTTTTAATAACCTGGAAGGCAGAAATACCAGAACATCTTTGCTTCAATTTCCATCAAAGGAATGGAACAATCTAAATCAGAGGAGTCCACAGATTTTCACAAACAATAAAATAATCAATTATTGGCTTGAAGGGTAGTTGCTAGTCCTCAAATTCATGAAGTCTTGAAAAGTAAATCTTTAATATTTTTATTTATTATACTTCAAATTCAGCTATCAATTCAATTAAAATGTTGATGAAATTCTGATTAAACAAGAATTTCAGTTTAATTATTGGCTTCTTTTGCCTTTAGCTATTTATAACTTATGCTTAATTCTATTGGTTAAAGTGTTTGAAGATGTTTCTAATATCTGTGTAGTGTTTTCAAATCCTCAAAATCCCGATGTACGTCTAAGATATATTTGAATTTCTGTCACACATTTTTGCCAGTACAGCTACAACAACGAAGTATGTTCAGATGCTCTTCTACTGTGCTCTGTCAGACCTGGATGTAGATGTGGAACCCACAGCAGCTAAGACTAAATAGAGTTGCCTCAACAGTGAGAATTGTGCCTTGACATCTCCTGTCTGGAACAATTTTTATCATCTGAAGTTCAGTCATTTATCATCATATGTTCAGTCATACTAGAGCACTAACCACTGTACTGTGCATCAGTTTGATGTCAGTTAAGTTGTGATGGTTTTATAAAACAGTCTGTTTTCCAGGACTTCTTTTTAAAATTCTGTTTGTTAATAGTGAGTTATCATGTAACGTGTTGAAACTATAAAGCACTTTGTTGGAAAGGATGACAGTTTGACAAGAAAGTTTCAGAGATATATATGCTTGGCAGAAAGATCTCTCAATGTAGACTCTGAGAACAAAATAGATCTGGAAGCAAGTTTTGATATAGAAGAACAATAGATGTCTAAATTGACAACTGCCAAGCCAGTTGTTACTGGACAACTAAGAAAACAAAGGTTAAGTTGAGTTGGAAGGGGGTTTTATGGCTAGAGCAAAGGATATATTGACCACAAACAAAAGGATGTTTTTACCAAGCAGAAATAGGTCTTAGGAAAAGCAGAAAGATACCACAAGCAAACAAGCATGCTGATGTGGCAAGTAGAAAAAAGGTCTAAGAATTTTCTGCTGCAAGAAAAACTGAAAAACAACTTTAAGCTTATACTGTAACATACTAACTCATGTGATTGGATAGTATCAACCATAATATGGTAATGATAGTAGTTATGATAGGCTATAGGTAATAGTAAAGGTATTGATTGGTTATGTGTTAAGATGCTCAGCAAAGAAAAATATATAATGCAATGTAACCAAAACTAAAGGGTCTTTAGGCTTGTCTGTAGCTGCAGCTGACAGCTGTAGTTGTGGCTCTGTCACCCACAACCCAAGACTGCTTCAAAATCTTGTATACAATAAACAGCATTTTGAAGAGCTGCTTGGAGTCCTGCATCTCTCGTCTCAGGCTCTTCCTAATGGCGCCCACATTTTAGTAGGCAAACTCAGACTTTTAGCAGTAAGAGACCTCCTGGTGAACTCAGAAGGAAGTGCCCAGAAGAAGGAACAGGCACCTGAAAGGAAGGTGACCGGAGCCTGGACAGGCATTGCTGCTGGACAGTTCCTGGATCTGAGCTCAACGTACAGCACCTGCTGCGAGGAGGACAGCAGGTGAGCACCGGGGAATCAATGGGGCAGATGCATCTGCCGATCAGAGAGATGTGTATCAGCATTGAAAATCTTTAATTAAATCCTGTCCAAGTAAATTACAAGAGCTTAAAAATCTTTTATCATGGACTGAGATCAACTTCCCAAATGCCAAATCTGTCTTTACCAGACTGTCTTTTGGGACTCCCTGCGTCTCAAATTATTCAATGCTATTTCTCACCAAAACAAAACAGCAGCAGATTTACTGCCCACTTGCCACGTGCTTGTAGAAATCTTTGCTGGGAAACCCCCACTGCAGTGCCCCTCCCCCCCCCCACCATTCCACCTGAACCCTTCTCCCTGCTTCCCTCTTTGCCGTGTCTCCAGCTGCAAGAAGGGGGAGGAAGAAGAGAGAGAAGAGAAGAGCAGCTGTGGCTGCAGTAAGAGAAGTAGACCAAACTAAAAGCTACTCTGCCTCAGAGGATGAGGGGGATCCCTGAAATCCAACATAAATAAACCCCGAAAAACAACCAGATTGGTTTCCAAATAATCCCAGGACTTCCCCCATGAATGGAGGAGATCTTTTAACCAGGTCGCTGCTGCCAGCAAGAAGCACTGAGGGGCCCACCAAATCATCCCCCAGATCTCTTACGCCTGAAACTTGCAAAACTTTAGAGAAAATTATCAGTGCTCTGCAAAATAGACAAGCACATTACGATGTTCCAGATAAACTTTTTTTCCTTGCAGTTTTAGGAGAAATGCTGAGACTGTGTGGCCTCATCTTTCAATGGGACTCCTCTCAAAATGATCCTTTGTTGATAACTAAATGGGTTTTTCTTGTTACAGGTCACCAAGTACAATCTTTAAATCTTTAGAAATGATTTCTCAAATCATCATCAAAGGCAAGGCTTTGATGCAAGGCTTCAAATAGGAAGTTTGAAGCAAGGCTTCTTTCTATTGCAAGTTGCAAATTAACAATCATCTATTTACCTATAATTAAATCCTATTTTGATTGGGCCATGCAAAAGTCAGAAGATTTACTGTATGCCTTGTTAGATTTTCCAGGTGTTTTCTCCATTCATTATCCAGCACACAAATTGATCAAAGCTAAATTATGCTACAAAGAGAAACCCCCTATCAGGGAAGTACCTTTAGAATCTCTTCACTGATGGGTTAGGACAAACAGACAATTCAGTAGTTACATGGCAAAATAAAAATACTAAATCCTGGGAGCAAGATGTTCAGAAGTCAAAGGTTTTCCTCAGATTGTTGAATTGGTAGCAGGGTTAAGAGCATTTCAGCTCTATCCAGAGCCTTTTAACCTAGTCACTGATTCAGCATATGTTGCTAACATTGTTAAGAGAATTGAAGGGTCTATTTTAAAAGATGTTAGTAATGACAAATTGTGTCTTTGGCTCACCTGTCTTTATCAAATTTTGTTACACAGAACTAATCCTTATTTTGTTTCTCATATTAGAGCTCACTCTGGTGTCCCAGGATTTATGGCAGAAGGGAATGCACGAGCTGATGCATTGGTATCAGCAGCGTGTGGTGAGGGAGCTGCAGGAGACAGTAAGATTGCACTTTGGTGCCTCCTGCAGCTACCCTGGCTATCATTGTTGAGTCATGCCTTTTTCCACCAAAACGCACAGGTGCTCAGATGAGATTTTCACATTTCCCTAGAGCAAGCACAAGCCATTATAAGGGCTTGCCCTGACTGCCAGCTAGTTCAACCTATCCTTTCTACAGGAGCCACCAACCCAAGAGGGTTGGAAAGTTTGCAAAAGTGGCAAACAGATGTCACAAAGTACTCTACTTTTGGGAAATTTAAAAATATCCATGTCTCTATTGACACATTCCCAAAGGAAGTTTTCGCTTCTGTACATACGGGAGAAACAGCTAAGCATGTTTGCCAGCATTTTTCACAAGCATTTTCCTCATTAGGTGTCCCTCAAGAAATCAAAACTGATAATGGTCCTTCATATGCTTCACAAGAATTGGCCACATTTTTAAATGACTGGGGTGTTCGCCATACATTTGGTATTCCCTACTCTCCCACAAGCCAGGGAATGGTAGAAAGAACACATCAAACTCTAAAACACATTTTAGATCAACAGAAAGGGGGGGGAGCCCAGGATACACCTCAAAGGAGATTGAATGTTTATAACTTTGTATGTTTATAACTTTTTGAATAGCTCTGCAGAAGAGCCTGATCTGCCCATTTACAGACATTTCATGAACAACAAAAAAGCAAAACTGAAAGAGCACGCCCCAGGTTTAATTAAAAATCTAGAATCGAGACAAATAGAAGGACCATATGATCTTATAACATGGGGCAAGGGTTTTGCATGTATTTCTACAGATACAGGACTCAAGTGGCCACGAGGAAGAAACGTGAAGCCATACCACCCATCAAAGCCCGTGGATGCTTCCACATCAGCCAGTGACCCTGCGAGTGGAAGCCAAGAAACCAGCATCCAAACGTGAACTAGCAGAATCACCCAGAGGAAATTGTCTGCCAGAAACAGTTCAAGAAAATAATGGAGTTGTATTATTATTTGTGTGGGTGCATGTAGCTTTTGCCCTTTTGTTTTTATTTTTACAGTGAACCTTTACCGGTTACTCAACCAAAGACGAATGTTTGGGTTTCTTTAGCCAAGTCCGCAGGCTCCAACACCATCTGCTTATCCAGCACAGTCCCCTGATAAATCTTTTTCAACTTGTTTGGTTGAAGTGCCTTTCCCAGAAGCTTTTGATAATGTCACTTTCGATAAATATTGGCCATATGATGATCATCACATTTCCCCAACTCCCAGCCCAAGACACCAAACTTATATTGATAATTATAAAGTTGATAAATCCGACGTTCAAGAATTAGAATTTTTAGGCTCATTAACTCTGGACACTTGTTACTTGTTTCATTTTGTGGGAAAAATGGCCCTCATCTAAATTTATTCCTTACCAAACAGTTTACAGTAAAATGGCTTCTTGGCGTCATCAAACTAAGCTTCTTACAGATCGTTTTAACAAACTTCCTATTCAATTTCCTAAAGGAATTTGGCTCATCTGTGGAGACAGAGCTTGGCAAGGTATTCCTTCTAAACTAGATGGTGGCCCTTGTGCTCTGGGAAAACTTATGATAATTGCTCCCATTGTCAAAAAAGCAACCAAAAAGAAAAATAGAAAAATATGATCTTCCTTGGGGCATCATTATAAAGGCAATTGCAATAGTGATTTTCACCCTTGGAACTCTGGAAAATTGGTTGTTAGAAGCATTTTTTTTGCCTCAGCTAAGTTCCTCAATTGCACTGAAACAGTTAAACAAATTAGGGTGTTGGCTCAGTAAAGAAGTAAATGTCACCCTGCTATGATTAGTGATTTGCTGACAGAGGAGAAGGCAGTCAGACATGCCACTTTACAAAACAGAGCTGCTATTGACTTTCTTTTACTAGCACATAGGCATGGCTGTGAAGATTTTGAAGGACTGTGTTGTATGAACTTGTCTGATCATTCTACTTCTATTTGTAAACAGCTGCAAAACTTAAGAGATTTAGCTAATCAACTTCCAACAGATGAAACATCTTGGCTAGACTGTTTGATGGTTGGAGTTCTGCATCTTGGCTGAAGGAACTTTGTAATGTAGGCTTGATTGTTTCAGTGGTAATAATTGTGATTATAGTAGTGTTGCCCTCTGCACTTCAGTGTGTGCAGCGAATGATGAATAAGACAGTTTCTAGCATCTTTGTTGTTCATCAGAACAGGGGAGATGTTGGGAAGGATGAAAGTTTGACAAGAAATTTTAACAAATATATATGCTTGGCAGAAAGATCTCTCAATGTAGACTCTGAGAACAAAATAGATCGGGAAGCAAGTTTTGATATAGAAGAACAATAGGTGTCTAAATTGACAACTGCTGAGCCAGTCTTACTAGCTAACTAAGAAAGCAAAGGTTATGTCAAGTTGAAAAGAGATTTTATGACTTAGAGCAAAGGATAAGCTGACCACAAACAAAAGGATGTTTTTACCAAGCAGAAAGATACCACAAGCAAACAAGACATCTTGATGAGGCAAATAGAAAAAAGGTCTAAGAATTTTCTGCTGCAAGAAAAACTGAAAAACAACTTTAAGCTTAAACTGTAACATA
>JAYDZK010000113.1:126505914-126522737 GCA_034509185.1 Euphonia xanthogaster
TTTATGATTCTATGAGTCTGAGTCTATGATTCTTCATTATGGCTAAATTGCTGAGTGGAGCAGTGGGTGTGCTGAGCTCCTGCAGAGTAATTTTTTTGTCCTGTTGACATCTATGGCAATAAATTGTTAAGTTCCAGGTTAGAGAAAGGATGGGGACTGATATCTCAGCCTCCTGTGTGTCTGGGAAGATGTATCAGCACAGGCCAGGGTGTCATAGAGCAGTTTCCTGATTACAGCACAGGCAATCAATTTCCGCTAATGGTTCAAAGCAGGGTGCTTTTGCAAAATCAGTTCCCTGGAAACAGGACATAGGGCAGAAGATTTTGACAGTGAATCATCTTCATGGCTTCAACACCCTGGGCTCAAGCCATGCTGGTTTTCAGTTGCTCCGTGGCTCTACCACACTGCTTTGGTAAAACAAAATAGGCTGTAACACAAACATGGGCACTAGGAAATAATCAGCCGGGAATGATTTCTGCGTGAAGTAGAGCCACAACATATATTTCTCACCCCTAAGTGCACTGTAAGGCACTGTCGGAGAAATGCTGTGCTCTGGCTGAGCACAGGCATCAGAACAGTCCTGTGATGCCAGGGAGATCTGAGGGTAAATGACAATGGCTTGAGCAGAACTGAAGACGACAGCCAGGTAGACAGAGCAATAGCATTGCTGAGGACGTGAAGAGGGGTACAAGTAGCTTTCTGCACAAAGGGAACAGACACTCAGTGTCCTTCAGCCAGAACAGGAATATTCACACTCTAACATCTACCAGGATATAAATAATCCTAATAAAGTCCTAATAAATCCTGCATTGATAGACTGGAGGCTGTCAGCCTTTAAGTGGTGTGAGCTATACACTTCTGCTGTTCTCTCTGTGAGAGCCAGCATGTCTGGGCAGTGCCTGTGGGGAGCAAGGGAGGACAGAGCCAGTATTCAGGCCCTCAAATTAATTAACCTAAAAAAGCCCCTGAGATCTAACAGAGCAGTGCTGAATTCTTTTCTGTCAGGCCTTTTAGTTTCTCTGATTACTCTTTAGCTGCATTTCAAACCTTCCACTGCAATAATGGGGCATGAAAAGGGCATTTGTTCAGGTAGGTTTGTTCTTTTATTAGTTACTTTTTGGTTTTAAAAAGAGAAAGTACTATAGAATCAAAAGATTCGAGTTCAGGTTTAACCACAAATACAGAACAGTTAAAAGCAGAAATGCAATTAACAATTGCAGAATGCAGAGAGCTGATATGGAACTAGGGAAGAAACCAGCAACTGGTGTGGAAGGATAACATCAACCTTTCTGCAACAGCTATGCCAGCAGAAAGCCCACAACAATTTTAGAATGCCACATGCCTGGTTTTTTCCTTTCTCTTTTCATATACCAACAGTTTACTTCTTTTTGTTTTCTTTCCCTTGCTTTTTGTCTAGTCTTCCTTTCCTTACCATTTCACTGCCATAACTAGAATGCACATGAGAATGATTTTACTTTGTACAGAGGTATTAAGGACAGCAATTTCTTCTCATTGCCTCCTTTTTCCCCTCCTCCCCCTCAAGATGTGCTTAATTACTTGTCCTAATTAAGTTTGAAAAAATTCTTTATTACGTTCCCAGATTTTCTGTGGTGTGATCACTTAACCTGTAAATTACAATTGAAGATTTGGTACCCATGCAGACTGATTATTATAATTGGTACCTGCTACATCCCTTTTAGCTTTTATTATATCTTTGCACTCAAGGAAGCTAAGACAGTGACATTTTAGGAATAAACAAGATACAAAAAATTAATATGTTTGCTTTTCAAGTGCTTATTGCTCTCATATAATATCGTTAACTATTTAAAAGAGAATCTGCTGAGTACTATCTGGGTATGCTAAGAATTAGACCAGAATTTGAAATTAAAAAAATACTTCTGAGCACATTAGAAATGAACCAAAAATCAAACCAATGTTTGTGGGGTCAAAACGAGCTATGTTACCTGAAAACTTGACCAAATATATTTTCAAAAGCAGTTCTGCCTTGCTGTTGCTTTTCACTAAAAAGATGAGTGATGAATGGTACAGGCCTTCTTCAGTAACTTAGCTTCCTTGAAGTCTTCCATATAATGAAGAGAGCTGTACAAGATCTGTTAAAGATTTTATAGGAATGCCCTGCAAAGCAGAAAAAAATCAAAACAAATTGATCTGAGTTTGGTCTAGTAAGGAAAGGATGAAAATTGAAAGAAGGCTCTGAAACAGTCAAAATGGGCTGGTTGACAAACAGCATTAAAATGCCACTCCTTTTTCATAAAAATCATGCTCCGGTAAAAAGTGTCAGACATGAAAACTTAATCAAGTAATCTTCACACAATTTGGCTAAAGTTTTAATTGGTGAGCATTTAAGATTTTTTTTCCTTTCATTCACTCTGAACTTGGGTAAAAGGGTAGAAGAAAAGTGACTGAATTAGAAAATTATTTTAAGTTGTGGCATTTTTTAATTACCAGCACATCATTGATGCTGGGTAAAAATAGGAGCCCATTTTCATCTGCTATAAATGGAAGAAATCAATACAAATTGACATTATTCTCTTGCCACCTAATAGTATGTAAAACCAAGACACAAGGATTTAATTTACAACATTTTTTGGTTTTGTCTTTGATTGCTTGATGTACCTCTTGTGCATTACCATTTCATTCACAATAGCACTTAGATACCAGCTTAAAGGTTTTAAAATGTTATTGGCTATCTGTAACTTCATTGACATATCTGATTTAACTCCAAACTTTTTTCTTTATCAAACCTAGCCTGACAATTTTGCTCTGCATTCTTATTCCTGAGGGTGTTTTACATTTCTGTCTGTATTCAATCTTAGGAGATGCAGATTTGCCAATGGAATGGAGAGCTGCAAAGGCATTCTATTGCCCTTGCCAACACATTGTTTCCAGCTCAAAGTTTCTCTTATTTAGTTCTGTGCAGATTTGATTCAGATGGGGCTTTTCTTCCTTAGAATAAGAGAATCATAGAATCATTTATGTTGGAAAACATCAATAAGATCATCAAGTCCAACTGTTAATCCAGCATTACCATTGAACCCTGTCCCTAAGAACAATGTCTTCCATCTTTTAAATAACTCCAGGGATGGTGACTCCACCACCTCCCTGGGCAGCCTGCTCCATTTATATAAAATTAAAATGCAATACATAAAATACATAAAATTATAAAAAATAAATGAGAACTACATTACTACAGATATGTAGTACCAATATGTACTGTTTCTATAAAAGAGAGATATAAATAAAATGTAGAAATACATTTCTGCCACTGCTATTGAGCAAGCCATTTAATCCTACTGCTGAAATAGGTCTTGATACCAGCACTAACTCTGCCCTGTGGCTGTCTTATGTGATGTATTGCCAGGCTAGAGCAGCTTTCCCAGTGCAATGATAATGGAGACATTCTGCAACTCATCCAGCAGAGCCTAGCAAAGCAGTACTATGTTCTTCCTTCCACATTTCCTTTTCTGTGCAGCTATTCTCCCTTCCTAGGGAGCTTGTAAGGAAGCTACCTGTTTGTTCTACTATTCATTCCTGTCTTGGTTTCCTAATTCCTCCTTGCCCTGATGCCTATCAGCTATCGCATCATTCTCTATCCATCTGTACTTCAGCCCTCCTCTCCCCTTTCACCCAATCCTGTTTACAAGCTCTGTGGGATGTGGAAGTTCAGGGTTTGCACAAAGCATTGCACTTGTGATTGTTGCAAGCCTATTGTTTATAATGCAGGCTGTCTTCTTAAGCTATTTGCAAATTGAAAATTTACTGTGCTGTTGCATAATCCCAAACCTTCAGCCAAAAAGAATTCCTGACTGTTTTTGTAAGCATCAATTCACACCACGGACATAAGAAATCACCTTGATGAAGAAAATTGTTTCCGCTGGTGATCATGCTACTTTAAAAAGATGGAGACCCTGTTCTATCACAGAACATAGACATATTATGGACACATTGTCTAGATTGATTTCAAGCTGTGATAGTATAGACTGTGTCAAGCTTTTCACAATGGGTAATGTGCTATAAAATTAAGAATCAGAGTGAGGAGTGAAATCTGCTGAAAATTTTATTTTAGCTGTTGTTACCTAAGGAGCAGCCATGTCCTGCAATGCTGTGAAGGGAGCTCTCCTACAACCACTGGCACAGGGTGGGAAGTTCCCTTTGCAGCCCATGGAGGGCCACTCCTGGGACCAGATGGAAGAGAAGTAATGACAGCCTGGAGAGGCAGGAGGGGAAAAGCCCACCTGCCAGGGAAGAAGGAGACACGGGGCTAGCATGTCCCCACAAATGAGCCACAGAGCCATACCTGCCCTTGTTGGAAATGGGTGGCCACCCCAGTCCAGATGAGAGCATTCAGAATGGATTTACACTCTAAGAAAAGCCATGTTATTTAAAATTAATTAAAATACTAAGTAATGAAGCTGGACTTGTGCTAATAAATGGTAAAAAGTGGCTGAGAAAGGCCTGATATCCACTTGTCTACAGTACAGTTTCCTTCAGAAAGAAGTAGGCTGCCAGGTCATGGAGCTTGGTTTACTGATTGATGCTAACTTACTCAACTAATTAAAATCCTCATTAGTGAACTTGACTGAAAGTCTGCTATTTTCAGGTCAGGCTTCTGCCTGCATTCATTTGTCTGATCCTGGGGTTAAAGCACATGGACGCAATAGCAGAAAATAGCTCTTCCCAGCTACCTCACTTTCTTCTGGTGCGTCCTTGACGAGACACTTGATCTGTTTGACTTTCTTTGCCAGGTTGTAAATGTGAAGGCAAGAACTTCCCACTTGTCAGACACACAGAAGCTAATTTCTTAGCCTTTGAAAAGTAAGGTGTCTGATAAAAAGGTATCAGTTGTATTTATTCAGTTACTGACATTAGTCTGAGCAGTGTCTACTGACATTAGTCTAAGCATAAAGAGGGTGACTGGCTAAGTCCCCTGGAGACTTTGTGTTGCAGCAGACCTTAAGCTGTTTACACACAAGTTGCAACAGAACTCTGAAAACCCGTGACTGAGACCCCCAGCAGTAATATTTTTGTGTGCAGGTAATACAGACTAGCTTGGTTAAACAGGGAGAGTGAAGGATTTGCACACAGAGGTGTGCAAGATGAACACTGTTGAAAGTCAAGTACTGAGTCATCAGCTTCCCCTAAGCACACTGATGAAATAAGTTTTCTGTGGCTTACTATGTCTTCAAAGGTCTGAACAGCCTTCGTTTCTTGAGGTAATCAATTCACAGTACAGTGTGGCTGCAGTGCACTTCAAGATTACTGCCTTTAAACAGATTATTCTGAGCCACATATACTAAATACAACTGCCAAGATTCATGCTGATTGAAATAAATGAATGCCTGCTAAAGCTGAATGCAGCTACATAAAACAGAAATGGTACACTAGATTTTATGCCCTCTACCTCCTCCTCATTCTCTCATGAACAAAGATTAAACTGGGTCTAAGAGCATTTGAAAAATTTGTTTCTGTGGTGAAAATCTTACCGTGTTATCTTGTCACCAAGGATGTTTTGCAATTTGTTTCACCTATATTTGAATGTGTAGTCTACAGCTGCAAACACAAAAACCAAAATAGTGAAGGAATCTTTCCTTATTTTTTAGATACTGTATGTCTATAATGTACAACATCCCTTTAAACATTGCTGAATAATACTTCATTTTCTACTTTGTAATTATTATTTATTATTATTAATTAATAATGGTAAAATGCTAGTGTAAATTGCATTTCTCTGGAAAATGAATTTTTAACAGTTGCTTTACTGCAGAATTGCATAGTACTCTCAGCTAATAACAAAACTACATGCTTTCTGTTGTTTTCTAAACATGGGAATAAAAGCTCTTTTCAAGATGACAAATCCTAATACTTTATAAGCTTATAAGAGGTCATCTGGAATGAAACCATTTTTCTACATCCTGTGTAGGATATAATGACCCAGACATATTCTGAAAAATTATTTCATGTTCTGAATGATGATTTTATAGACCAAAGAGAAATATCACTCAGAGAGGTGATGGCTTTTGAGCACAGTGGTGACTGGGGGCAAGTGTGAGAGGACCCTCAAAAGTGTCACCCTGGGAGGGAGAGCCTCTGCAGGGATGTTCTTGGGAACTGCTTGTTTTCAGACATTTAGTCTTCCACAAAGCACTAAGAATTTATCTCACATTATACTTTGTATTGAACATACACCATTACAAATGGCTTTCCACAATATATGTCTCTACTGGGAAAGAATGAAACAATTCTGGTAGAGCCAGTTGGAAGGTATAGAAAACACTGTGGGAAGTTTTGACATGAAAGAAGACAATTTTAAAATAAAATGTTTCTGCTCAATATTTTAAAATCAGACTATGAAGAACAGGTCACAAGAGCCTTTATCCTTAAATTAGTATCCTGTAATAGCTGAAAACACCAGCACACAATGCCACTATTAAAACCTCAGGCTTTTTCATGTTTCCTGTGATTTTGTAGGATGAAAAGAAAAAAGGAAAGGCATTTTGGAGACATATTTTCCTAGCTGCAAATCAGACAGTTGCACAGTATAAATTGCTTTGGAAGTGTCTGGTTTTTAGTGAGCAGACAGAGAAACAACTTCAAGTTCAGGAAGCACTGGAGATTGAGAACTGCTGCAATGCTCCATGCTTCTTTTTTACTATTATTATTTTATTTTCCCATGGAGAAGTGCTACTTTTATCTCCTCAAAACTCATGGTCTGCCTGAATGTCATCCCTCCTTTCCACTCTTTTTAACCAACAAACCCTTAGAAAAGATTTTGCCCCAACTGCAAGTTTCTCAGATCCTTCTCTCAGATGGGACACAGTGAGAACATTTTCACTGCCCTTTGCCAAATAATTACAAGCTCTTTTCCCTTGAGCTCCACTAAGAAATATGATGCTTTGTGGAAGTTTTCCTGAAAAGCACTGTCATCTCCAAACCCTGAAGAATTACAGGTACTCATAGCACCACTTCAGTACATTTTCTAATGCTTAATACTAAATAATATTGCTGCTATTATTTGCCATAATACTCATGTTATAAACATTACAAAAGCCAATTACCCACCTATACTCTGTTTTTGATGAAACTCCGGACTTCCCTCTTGTGGAACACTTGGTCATGTAGGGACAGAATATACGACTGGAGCTTCGGGGAGCAATATTTGGCTGAAAGAGAAGATATCATGAGACAGCTTTATGGGAAACCAGGGAGAAGTGGATTGTAAATCACTACCCAAATAGAGAAGGCACAGTTGTCTGGTTATTTAGACACAGATTGGGTTCCCTACAGTGAACAGAACAGTGTAGGCTATCCACTTGTACTGTATGGATGCAATATTTCAGTGCTGTCACCAAGAAAGATCATTGGTAGCAGAAGTGAAAAAGGTTGATGAAGATGAGGTTAACAAAGTTAACAAGGCTCATACACACTTATCATCATGTTGCACTCCTTCTTAAAAAAGATTTAGAGAAAAGGTTAAATGTAACACTAGAAGCAAATCCTCCCCCATGGAGTGATTCATAAATGTTTTAACTACAGTGCAATCAATATTCTTGACAAATGATGACACAGACTCTACAAAAGCTAATCTTAACATCATTTATCCCCCCTTTTTTTTAAATGTTAGGACTTATTTTTTAAAAAGCAAGGGTGTATTATTATTAATAATATGCATTTCTATTAATAATATATTTAATTAGACTGACTGCTACAAGTAGAAAAGCAGGTCCGACTGTTGGACATGCACAGTGTTGAAATAGCATAGTGGTAGCAGATCATCAAGCCCTTGTACATCCTTCCCACTTGCAATTTCGTGTGTTGGAACACACATACAAACATTGAAAGATGTGTTAGAAAACAATCCTTTTTTGAAATAGGGCTCTCCAGATCCTCCCTTCCAATTGCACAGGCCCCAGCCTCACAAAACCCACTAGGAGAGGCAAGTTGCCTGTGGCCAAAACAAACTAAATGCACTTAGACCCTTCACAAGTACAAAACTTAACCAAGATCTCTCCACTACCAGCACAACAAATATGCCTTAACACAGAGCAATCAAATCTGATGCCTGTAATTCTGGGACCTTTCATCAGGTGCATTGAGGGCTCTCAGGGTAACTGTGCAGGTAAAACTAAGCAACTACCGGGCGGCTGAAAGAAAGAACGTACACAAGTAAAGGACAGAAGTTCCCCAGTTATCAGGGAGAGAGTATTTCTCAGAAGATAAAGCACTGTGTTTTGAATATCTTGGGCCAGATCCTTGAGGACTCCTACAACATTTTCCAAAGAAAAACTTGGGTTCTTTCACAAATCTACTGGATATCAAAACCCGTGAGTTCAGAGTCAGTGCTTCTGGGAGAGAAAAACCTCCCCACCTTCCCCTTGATGTATCTCTTCCTCAGACTCTTCTTTCTCTTACTGTTCCTTCCTTTAACTTTCCCTTTGAGATGGTCTGAGCACAACTAACCTGAAAAGACAATGTGCTCAACTTGTGCTTAGCTTCTATTTCAGACCTGAAAAAGGACTCACATGCCCAAAAACTCATCTAATTTTGCCAGTGGTACAAGTTGATCTAATAAAAGATACTGCTTTCAGCAAGAAAATCTGTCTTGATTATGTCTTTAGGCTGTCATAACAACACCATCACCATCATTATTTTTCATGTGACACAGTCAATCAGTAGATATTTTCTGTCTTTCCATAAGTGATCCATGAAGCTAAAATAAACCAGGCACTGGGTTTTGGTTTTTTTTAGATTGCTGGTTCAGAGAAAGAAGGAGAGAGCACTACAAATAGTACCCCAACCAGCAGAGCCATAATTCAGACAGAAAGTGTGTGTGGGAAAGGAAGGGGCAGAGATGGGGGAACTTGTGGTTTCAGAAGACATATACAAACACCTGAATTAAAAAATTAAATTCAGAACCACAGTATGGGGATAACAGACAGATTGTTCAACCAATGACATCTAAAGGTCAAATAAACTCATGAATCAATATTATTTGTGGGAAACTTATAATGTTGAATTAAACTGACTGTTACTCTTAATCAAACACTGAGGTTGAATACTTCTGGCTCCAGATTTCTTTTTATTTCTTTTAAAGACTCACATCTGTTAGGAGTGTCATTTTGAGAAGAAACAGAAGAGAAAAAAAACAGATGTAACAAGAGAAGGAGATAATTTGCCAAACAAATACAGGGCTGAATACAAGCATGGAGTGAAAAAGGACATAAGCAAAGTAAGGCATCAGGAGTGTTTGAATAAGCATACTGAGGAAAAGGAAAATGGAGAAAATAAAAGAGATGCAAATATTTTACTACATGTCCAAAAAGACAAAAAATTGGTGACTCTTAGAAACATGATGTAGATCAAAAGTACCTGTGAAGAGACAGAGGGGAATGATACACAGCTTGATCAACAAGAGAGGAAGATGATTCCTGTGACAGCATTGTAACTTCCATAAAAACCATACAGCAAAAAGAATCAGAACCAATAGCTTTACTAATTATGCATCAGAAACAGAAATTCAAGAAAGTTGATTTTTGTGCGCTGTTTTCACATAATTTCTGTTATAAAATGTTAACATTTAACGTCAAACTCCAGCATTTATTATAAAACTCAGCTTCTAAATGTGATAACTGCCTCATATATTCAGATTATTTTACTTTATTAAATGCCTGATCTGCTAAATGTAAAGCAAACATTGTCACATCAATCTTTTTCATCGACTACTGTACTGCTTTCAGGAACTAACAGCAACCTTCTTCCAAGTACGTATTTCCTTGAAAAAGATGTCTATTTAAAGAAATGAGTGGGGAGATCTTCACATATATTTTCAGACTTCCAGCTTGGATCCATCAGAGTTTTAGTCATATAATCATTCTTCAGCCTTCTCTAAGGACAGTCATAACAACCAGACATCTGAATTTCAGCATAAGAATTTATCTATACTGAGCATCATCTTCTACCCAGGTGCAACTACACTCAATTGTCAGTGTTAAAAAACATGGATAAGTCAGGAATGCCTGTTACAGGGCGCCACTCCATAAAGACATGGAATTCTCAGCAAAAGCTCTGAGATGTGCCTTACCTATTGTATCTAATTTGTGCTCTTCCTTAGGGTATTTGAGACATAAGTCCTGAGCTCCCCATTCCATCTGAGCAGCAGAAAGGATGTTTTGAAAAAGCCAATGAGCTGGGCAGTGAGAACAGAGTACGGTGACAAAATTTTCTGCATTAGTTTTCCTCTGCAAGATAATGCTCCTTAGCTACCCTGCTGTGGTTCTTACTTTGAACTATGAGGAGCTTACTTTCTTTTCTCATTCATATTTCAAAATACAAATCATGCTTACTAACTTGCTTGCATCCCATTTACTTTTTAGAAGTTTACATTTTTCCTGTTAAAAAAAAAAAAAAAACCCACATAAAAAACATACAAAATATCTGTAATTTTATGTCAACCTAATGTCATGAGTCCAATTATCCCAGGGCTTGGATAATCCTCAGGAGAGGTCCTGCTGAAATGTACAGAACTGAGCTAACCACATCAGTAGGTTAACACAAACTACTCAGTTTTTTTTTTCTCAAGAGGCCCAACAATTGCTAAAGATACAAGCATGTTGCAGAAAAACATCTAATTTCCTAAAATAATGCTGTTATTGCTTGCATTCTGGTCTTCCCCTACTAAGTGTCTGATTATGTGAGTATTTTCCATAAGAGCTCCTGTTGGGTATTCTGGTCATGCTTTTAATTTTCTTTTCATGTAATCATATTAATGAATTACTTGGGCAGCAGCTTTCCTTCCCAAGAATGAGGTGTCAACTGAGTTCATTTGTAATCTGAAATATGTGCACCTAGCAACCAAGCTTAAAAAACGCTATATTCAAATTCCAAACTGTGTATTCATTACTTCCAGAATTCAACAACCATATCAGCTTATTATAGAAGTGGAAAGTCTGATTGTATGATGTCAATTTAAAAACTGTTTTGGTAAATTTTGTATTCAAATTCAGACAGTTTTTTATAAACTTTTCACTTTAGGTACTCTTAAAAAAAAAAAAAAGAACAAAACAATATTTTGCTTTTTAGTATCTCTGTTAATGCTGAATATCTACATGTTGGACAGTCTAGTAATTTAATATTTATAGAAATTAAAGTAAAATTTAATAATTCTGCCAATAGAGTAAACTTTGTACTATGCAGCATTTATTTTTATAATCATTTCTATCTTTAAACTGTGACAAATGACCAAAATAATTCCTGTCAGGCAAGATGGTAAAATCCTTTACTAGCTAAAACTCATTTCATGTGCCAGCTCTTTCTTGATTGACACACATTAAAGCAATTAATGTACAAGAGATTTTCTCCTTGGTCATTGAATTGCTCATTTGTGTAAGACTACTGTGCTTAAGTAAGACTGCCTAGCCACAGTCATGAATACCCTGTTTTTAATAAGAAAAAAACAGACGTAGGTTTGGGGGTATTTTGCAAGTAGTGTTTGTTCAAACAGTAATAATGTGGCCTCTGATGAAAAGACCATTACAATAAGTCTGTGATTTGCAGTGGAAACCTACTGCAAATACAAGAGAGAGAGAGAGAGAGAAAGTAGCCTGCAGTCCAAGGAACACGTCCTTGCTCTCAAAATTCATCACTTTCTGTTCTAAATTGAATTATTAGTAATACTTGCAGAAGAGACTTCTAAGTTACAGCTTTCCTACCTTCATTTTGATGAACTTGTTGGCATGAACAGGAGTCTTACATAAAAATAAGGCTTGTGGACTAAAATCGGAAAACATTTGCCCCACCAGCATATTTAGGTATTAGCATATGCACAGTTGTCATGCCATTCCTGTTTCAAACCATGAGCAAACCTTGCAACAATGCTTTCACCAATTAGATTATATTTCTTATTTGAAATATAACTTATGATTTGGTCTGTTGATGGGCGCAGACAGCTCACCATTATGGGGTTGCTACCCGGCTGTGACTTTTTCACTAGATTAGTGTTGTACTTCTGCTAATCAAATCCTCTGGAGAGCAGGGCTTAGACACAGTCATTTATCCAACTATTCTGCTTTCAGACCAGAGCAGAATTAAAATCTTGCCACACAGACTACAAGCAGAGCAAACACATACCTGCCTATCTGGAGATAGCATTTTATTTTTCTACAGTGGCGGGAGATGCTTTATGCAACATCCATGTTTGGGGCTTTTCCCCCCATGTTTGGCAAAGCATTAAAACTGAGAATCAGTAAAATAATATTTTAAGTATAATAGAAAAAAAGTAGGAATATAGGAACATAGTCAAATAATGTTGCAATTTCAATAAGGACATCTTGTACAAGCATACAAGTACTTTTACAAAAAGTAAAACTCATGAGGCCAATAATGCTGATAAGATGGAGAATCCTTGAAAAAATGTAGTTGCTCAGGCTAGCAAATCTGATATGGACTTAGTTTTTATAGCACTGCTCATTTTACACAAATAAATGAAGTTCTGGAAATATTATTCACCTAGCCAAGACTTTCCACCTCCAGCCCATGCTTTGTATCATGTACACTTATAATCTGATTGAATAAACGGTTTAAGTTATATATTAGTGGTAGTAAGTTTTGGTATGAAGCTATAATTTACCAATAAAAGGAGCTTGAATGTAACTTTTCCCCTATTGATCTCTGCTCCAATTTGATAGCTCTTTTCGGCAGATGGCATTTTTAGAAAACAGCCAGATTCCAACTGTTTCTATCAAAAAGAAGGTCTGGATTCAAGGAGAAAAAAAAAAGGTTTGGCTAAATGCCAGTTACTACCAATTCCACATCTGGTAACTTGAGCTGAACTCTGTTGACTTGGATGAAACAGCAAATTGATTCACAGGCAAGAAAGAATTCTCACAAATCCATGCTCCCCAGCTGGCTGTTAGCTACTAAAATAGGGTCAGTGGTTTGGTGAATGGTTCTCCAGAGCAGGGAAAGGGAAGTAAAATGAGAAAGAATTATATAAATTTTTTAGCAAAAGACTTAGTAAAAAAACCCTGGAATTTAACATACGGAGGAATAATGGCTGGAGCAAAGTATGCTACAGTTTATTTTTAAATTCCATTAGACAATAGTAATGTGAACCTATATTTAATAACAGTGTCTACACACTGAAAACACAGGTGTGATGACTGACACCAGGAAACTGAAGGACTTAACAGTGTAATAAAAAGTACACAAAATACAGACGGGGATGTATGTTCTGCAGTAACAACTCCACCGCAAGTAAGATGCTTCAATATGTGCCAGAAAGCTTGGAATGTAACAAAGTGTCCTCTGCATAAAAATTACCTATTAATTTTGTAATAAGTGTTCTGTGCTTATTTTGCTAAAGAAATTGATTGAGCATTTAATCAAGTATGTGAAGTGTTAAAATGCTATATTTAGAGAGAACACTCTTTTTACTGGCAATTTGAGCAGCATGTATTACTGGTTTTCTCCTTCTGGGCTAAACACTACCTTACTTACAAGGTGAACGAGTGGTGCTTGCAGACCTGTCAGTTGAACAGCCCTGTGATCATAAGATCAGAGATTTTCCAGTTATTTGAGTCACATTAGTAACAGCTCAGCTAATAAGCAATTTTAAAAGGATCAACTCACTAACAAATTAAAAGAAGTATCTGTATACAAAGAGAGATTGTTCTGTTTGGCTCCAGTCTTGATAGTAATAAATAAAAGCATCTATTGTGTGAAAGCAGGGAGATGTCTCATCTGTAGTGATAGGGATTCATTTTGGATGACATAGCCGCAGTTGCTATTTTTTCAGTGTTTTGTGGGGTATGTTTTGGTTTCTGCTTACTGAGAGTGAAATTTAAGGTCAGAGGCTAAATGATGTCAAAATGCCTTCCAATCATTTGATGTGACAAGGCAGCTGAGCCGTTCAGGATGTGTCCCAAACGCCACAAATATGAGGCAATGTTTAAGGGCACACTGTTGGCGGACTTACTGTTTCTTCTTGCAGATAATATTTCAAAAGCAAAGTTAACAAGGACATCTTTGAAAATACTGCCATACTCCTCTAAAAGTGGAAACGCTTTTATTCTAAAACAAAGAGAGTGCAACAGAAAAAGTGATTCTAGAGGCATTGGCTGAATGCCCCGTTGCCCCAAGCACTGTGGTGTCTTTTATGGATGCTATGAAACATTTCAGTTTGCCTTGGATTAGGACGCTGGCAGTACAGAGCATGTGATCCCAGCCTCAGCAAAGCATTCTTTCTATTTGGGATACAGCTATGGAGTGATTTTTCCTAGGAGATTAGCTGAATTTAGCCTAGGCATCTGCAATACTTTTTTCTTTCACATAATGGAAAGCTTTTAATCAGAAATGCGACACAAGCTAGTTACAGGAGCCCTCTTGGTTTTCTCAAAGCAAAAGCAAAGACATCAAACAAAATAAAAAACTCCAGTGGCCTTAAACTAGTACCCTAAACATACAGCAGAGACCTCTTATTACTGGGAGAAAACAAGGAACCATATGTTCCAATAAGAGGTTGTTACTGCAAGTTTAAAAAGCATTCTAAAGCAAGCTACTTGCTTAACATAACATTATCCTTGTATCACAACTGGAAAAAAAAAAGCTTAAATTACTTCAGTAATGCTAGTCTGAACATATCAGGAGTACTATGAACACAGTACCCTGACTTCCAGGGGACTGGTATTAGGCACTATGGAAAGAATAGATGGCCAAAGCCACAGGGCTTTAGTCTGTGACTATGAAGTCAATAGATTTTGTAAGTGAATGCCATGACAGGATGCTTAGACTACAACTCAGCAATTTCTGAGAGGAAGATTATGAAAATACATTGCTTTTAATGTGTTAAAAGCTCTAGCGATCTTTCATGCAAAAAGGGCTGTCATGATCTGTCATCTTCTGAGATGAAGCTTTTCTGTCATTGTTTCATACTGAGCACAGTAGCCTGCTGCTGCCATAAGTAACATCACACCAAAAAAGGTAAAATTTTGTCTGGTGGATATCCAAGGATTCATTTTAAACTTTCCAGAAAGAGTCTAAGCACAAATTATTTGAGTCCTGTAGATTTTGTTTGTAGTTGAAATGATATACAATTATATATATTCTGCTAAGATAATTTCTTATAGGGATGGAGTTTTGTTGTTCTCAGCTGAAGCATTTCTAAACAATATGTTAGATAAATCACAACAAATAAAAGCAAATAAAAGAAAGGTATTAGCACAAAGAAAAGTCCTGTAGAGAAAATAAGTTAAATACAAGCAACCTGAACACTGATGTTCATACCCTGAACATATGGTGGTCTGAGGCATGAAGTGCTGGAGAATGGGTATGGACAAATTGAAATGGTTTTAAAGCAAGAGAAGAAGGAAAGTAGATCTGATATTTAAAATAGAAACAGTGTCATAAGTATCTTCAAGTATTTAAACCAAAGTCATGAACAGCTGTAGCTAAGTGGATTTTTTAAAATAAAAACATAATTGAAGAGTGAAAAAACATTAGTGCATATCAGAAAAAGCAAAATTATATAATAATCATACAATAATAATGCAATCAAGAAACTAAAGGCAACCAGAAAAAAACTGGTTTTCATACTAAAAATTATCAAGAGAAGTACTTTTAATTGTAACTAGTGACCCATACTCAGGGGGAAAAAAATCACAAAAACTAAATTCTAAATATATAAAGCATTGCTTTTCTCCTTCCCTTGTCTCTAGTTTATTTTACACCAGCTTTACAATGTAGAATTTACAAGCATGAGCACATCAAGGACTCAAAAGGACAAGTGCAAATAAAGAGACTCTACACTATTTTGGTAAAAATCCTTTGCTAATTTATCAATGCCTTTGCACGCCAGAAGAGCTGCATAGGTCAACACTAAATAGGAAAGATGATGATTTCCCAAAGCCATCTAATACAGCTGTGGCAAGCAGACCTGGCTGGCTCCAGCTGATGCAGGCTGCACACCTAACTGGGCTCTGCAGGCAGCAGCCAGGAATCATTCCTAATTCCAGTTCCAGGGGGATTACTAGAGTCTCATACCTTCCTTACCCTGCCAGATCAGTGTAAAATGAGCAAGCCTAAATTCTGTCCTAAAGTCCCTGGAGTTACTGAAAATTTAAAACAGTATCTTCACTTTCATCTGAATATGTGACAGCAAAACTGAAATGCATATAACACATGGTTTTCCAAAGATGAGGTCCCCAATACTGATCACTCAGCATTTCGAGTGCATCAGGGCTAAGTATTCAAATCCCACATTCCCAAGTAGTTCGGCTGAATGTGTACTGAAATGCTAAATGCTTGCAATTGTTTTCTGTAATAGCAAGGGCCAGTTGGCTGGCATGTAGAACAGTTAAGCCTTTATTGTTGCTAGACTTAACATTTTCAGCAAGGTTGAATAAAGCTATTATCAGTGAGACCTCCATCTGTTGTTTCAGGAATATAACATGGGGCTTTTTAAGCAAATGCAGGGACCTATGCGCATTACTGAGGCTGAGCCCAAAACAAAGGTGCCAGAAACACTAAGCCACTCAAGAACAAGCAAAATTAAGGGTCTTGTCTGCTTCTGAACCAATTGTTCACAGCAACTTGTCTCCATAGATTTTCATGCAATCCCAGCTAGGAGGTAGATGACTTTATTTCCATCAGGCATTCATCAAAGAAAGTTCCTTGAAGATGCAAATCAGTACATCTGGTCACCCGAAAGTATATTTGACTACTGAGATAAATACTTCAGGGGGGGATAATAGCATCTGCTTTTACCTGGTACTGAACACTGCTTATTTATTTAAAATATAATTATAAATATG
>JAYDZK010000113.1:126531589-126542350 GCA_034509185.1 Euphonia xanthogaster
CCCGGGCGGGCGCGCCGTGACCTTGGGCAGCGCCGAGGCGCAGCCGGGCCGGGGGCAGCCCGCGGCCGCTGATGCTCGGGGTCGCTCCGGGGTTCGCAGCGCTGCCCCGCCCGGGATGCCGGCCCCGAGGGGCACCGCTCCGCCCGCTTACCTGAACGAAATCCAACAGTCTGGCAGTGGTGAATTCTCTTCTGGAAGTGTCAGGTTGAGACCAAATTCAGATTCCTTTTATATAACGAGTTTTCTGTTAACCGCCCACCACAGTCCGTTTCTTCCTTTCTTTTTTTTTCTTTCTTTTTTTTTTTTTTTTTTTTTCCTCTAAGTACGCAGTGTATTCTAGCATCTTTCAAAACGGCTACCTGGAAAAGGTACCATTTATTTTAATAACCTGCAAAAAATTACGCATTGTTATCAAATTATTATTATTCGCTTTTTCAAATGGGAGAAAAACTGTTACCTGTATGCTGTGTTTTTTCTCTTAATAGGTTAAAAAAAAAGGCAAAACCATGAAGGCACATTTTTGCATATGTTTAGAATCTGGGTGATTGACAGAATGTAATTCCCTAGGTTATTTGAGTGCCCAGTATAAGATAAATTAGGCTCTGGTGTTGGAACTGACTCATCTTGTGCCCACTTGCATGTCTGAAGGACTAGAGCCGTAGGTGATTGTGCCAAGTCCCCACCACTGCAAAGCTGTCTATCGTGAGTTTTATCAAGATAAAAACTGCTGGTACTTGGTGGCTTTCAGTGCTGCTCAGAGGTTAGGAAGGTGGTGGCCCCTGACTTCAGATCTTGCTAGGTTCTGGTATGATGTTCTTGCAAAGGAACAACATGCTGCTGGCAACACTCCTTCGTATGCACTGCATTTTGTGAGCAGGTATTCTGGTGCACAGAACGAGAAACTGCACATTGTGTGCAGATGTTCCTGTGCAAAATCACCAGTTTGGTAATTTGTGATACACTAAGCTGCATAGAAGCAACATTTTTATTGTTAAAAGATTCTTCTACAGCATTGTGCATATATCTCTTAAAAGAAGTTTTGAAATGTTTCTTTCGGTTTTATGTTCCATCAAGCACAGCAAGTATAGTAAAGCCACACTAAAGCAGGCATGCTCCCCTTAAGCCTGTCTTTTGCAAAACATAAGGTAGTATGCCTTTGTCAGTTTTGACCAAAGGCTGGAAAATAAAACAGTCTACCTGCTCCTTTCTAAAAGCAGAGGTGAAAAAATCAGTATGATAATGTGTTAGGTGTCTGCGAGAGTTAATGTGCAGCTGTAATCAAACAGTAAGCAAATAATTTGCCTTTTTTTGTTGTTGTTGTACTGCAGGGAATAGTGATATCAAGTACTTTCCAAAACAAATGCAAGCTCAGAATATCTCCCCACACTTTTTAACAATGCCATCAGAGAGATGTATTACAGATTGTGCTACTGCTGTTGTTACTGCACACTCTGTCTCCAGTTTACTTCAGACTTCCCCACTGAGGAAAGGCTTTTGAAACGGAATCTTGGGTGCTGTGGGAGTTGAGGCAGTATGTGGTTTATGTGGCTTCTTGAAGGCCGTGGGAATTGGATCAGCATCTTACAGTTTTGATCCTGTGTAGAAAATAGTTGCTGAAATACTAGAATAGCTTTAAGATATGCAAAGTCTTAGGAAATAGATAAGATTACTTTTATTTATTATTGATAATTACCATGTTTATAAAGAGAATTTTTTTTTAGAAATTTTTCTAGAAATAAATCCCCTTGTTGATATAGGCATTTTTGATGAAAAATTGGTTGTGCTAACTTCACTAAAGACTTGACAAAATAACTGCAGTAACAGATTGTTTTTAATTTGACTCTGTCTTTCTAGCTAGACTGATAGTTTGTGTGCTTCTTCAATGACCTGGAAAGGTTTCAGAAAGGACTCCTAAATAATTAAATAGAAAACATTATAAGACAAGTCTTTGTATTCTAGAAGCACATCTACATGGTGAGGAGTTACAAGAGAAACTTAAGTGTATTTTTCAGAGAAAGAACAGAAAAATCTAGGAAAATGGCCAGTGGTGAAAGCAGTCTGCTGTGCAGGAGCTGACCTGACTACATGGCAATTCCTTCTGTAAAAACTTTTAATAGTGGCAGGATGGGTTATGTTTAGGGCTTAAAGGGATCACTTCACAAGGATCCATCCTCACACCCCTGCCAACTTTAACCAGCCTCACTTCTCTCTGAATGCAAATTTGTTGAGGTGAAGTCCTGTGTGCTGTTCAGCCAGCAGGAAGGGATATGAGCGCTGCTGTTGCACCTTAGCTGCTCCTTCAGGCTTTGTCTGGCCTTAATGTTGCTAATTGGCTAGGCAGTGTGTATCTCCTGATTTGATAAGGATAATGAGGAATGAGTTCTGCTGTGTGGGGGATCAAAATAATGCTTGTGGCTATACTTTGGCTTTGTATAAACTGAGATTAGAAATCTGCACTTCTGCGGAGCCATCTGTGCTTTTTTGTTATCCTTCTGTAGACTTGCTAGGAGAAAGTAGTTTTAAAAAATCTTCTGTTAGAAAAGCTGTGCTGAAGAGTAAAATTGTGTAGATTGGATAAAACATATCTGTTTTGGTCTCAGTTTCACCAGTTTCGTAGCTTTTAAAGTAAAACATCAAAAGGGACTATTTTTGAAGAGACTGTTCTGACAACAGTTCACTGTTTCATTTTAGTTTTCTCCCATCTGTCCTTCTTAATTAGAACTTACAGCGGCACTGAAACCGAAGGACAGCTTTTGAATTCCTTCGTTCAGTACTTTGGTGACAGTCTTGGGAGGAAGATTAAAAGAATGCCTTTAATTGAAGAAACTGTCCTGCCTGGGGACTCCCTTCTTACCCTGCCTGTAGTAATAATAGGTGAGTTTTTTCACTTTTTAAAGATTCACTGTCACTGCCATTGCCTTTATCGACCTGCTGCATTAAATAATTTATCAATAAATAACTAATGCTTAGAACCCTTATAGTGAAGATCTTTATTAGAGTAATACAGTTGGTATAATTAACAACAGTAGCACTATATTATATTAAGGGACTTGTTGGAGTATATTTGAATTTAAATTGTGCTTTGAAAAAATCAGTTCTGTAATTTAGCAGCAGATATGGGAGTATTAACAGAAGAACTGTATTGATTCTAGTGTTGATAACGTATGTTTTGATTAATGTGGTATGTCTATTTCTGTATGCATGGAGGTTGTCCGTGGTACACCAGTAGAAATCTGTGGGGTCACGTGGAAAAATGAAAAGCATAATATGTGCTCTGTGTTGGTTAGGTGCTAACCTGTCATTGATTGCCTTTTTCTCTGTTGTATCCATCACTAATATCTAAATATTCTCCCATCTTTTCCAAAATGGATCCAGCTCAATTTGGCTAGTTTTAAATAATAAATTGTAGTCTTGATTGAACACTTAAGGGCTTGTACTTGTAAAATGACAGGGTAGCAGAGGGGGGAGGCTCCATAAGTACACAACTTAATTGAGAGTGCCAGCATAATGTGTATTGGGCCAAGGTTTTTCAACAACAGCTGATCACCAGCTCATTCTTGCCATGACTTCATGAGGGGATAAAGAAAAGATTTGAAGTAAAGAAGGTTTTCAATAATCTAGTCCAAAGCTGTTGGGACTAGAGTCAGTACCTACCTGTAAACAAGCAAAGATTTTGGAGATTGATGCTGCAACATAATTGTGTTCACAGTGTCTGCACAACATTGAAGACTGATGTTTGCGCCGTGCCTGTTCTCAAAGCTCTCTTTATGATAGTTTAAAATAGTGTTCATGGAGCAGACTTAGGTGTGTGTGACAGACGTGAATCACTTGATGAATTCTGCATCACAGTTGAAGAGAACGGTGTCCTGGCATTTCGTCAGCCTTAGTATAGGTTTGTCATATGGTTTATGATTCAGTTTCCACTGTTTAGCTTTGCAAAATGTGTTGTGCAAATACCTGTGCTCAATACTTATTTTGTCTAGAGCACCTTTCTAGGTGCTGACCAAACACAGCTGTCTTGACCACTTCTCCATCATCAAAATGCTTCTTCACAGATATATTTGAGACACCTTGCAAGCTGATCTTCTCCACTGACAGCCTATTATCCCTGAAGAGCCTTTGAAGGGATCTAAAATTATTTGATAATGTAGTAGAGGAGTATGAAAATAGTTGTCATCCCCCCTGCCCCCCATATATGAACACACTCTCTACTGGTTTAATAATTTCTGTGCAGTAGCTGTGTACCTGTGTTGGGAAGAAACAGATACATTTCCATCAGGGTTGAACAATTTCATGCTGAAACTCTTAAGTTTAGAATGTGTTCTATGCTAAACATTTTTATCTTCTGCACTAGTTTTGATCATTACTATGTGGAATGTTGTCACTTCTTAGCCAAATAACAAGGCTGTTATGATACTTGAATATTTGCTTTAAATTTAGACACGTAAAGGTGATTGTACTACAGTTTGCTGTTGATCAAGAGAAGATTTTGCTGATATTCAAACAAACTTCCAACTCCTTAAATGAACAGGACCATGGGGTTTCTGATTATATTCATTGTACAACTAAAGTTTGTGTAATAGTAGTATCTCTTAATTGCAGTCAGAGATCTTATCGGAGGCACTGTGTGCAAATAAAAAACAAAATTTGTCATTTCAAAAAGATTTTTTTCTCATTTCCCAAGAATTTTCTGAGAAAACCATAGCAAGTCTAATTGCAGACCTTGCAGCTGAACCTTCATCCTGTGTGTTCTTAACAGCATATCCTCAAGGGATTTCCTTTCCCTTGAATTTAGTCTGCTTAAAGAATAGGAGCTGGGTTTGGATCAGCTCTCTGGATGATCCCAGAAAAGTTCAGGGAACTCAGTGACTCAGTAATTCACCTTAACATCACATAACCTCTAGGTTGGAAGAGACCTTCAAGATCATTGAGTCCAACCCATGCCCTAACACCTCAACTAAACCGTGGCACTGAGTGCCACATCCAGTCTTTTTTTTAAACATATCCAGGGATGGTGACTCCACGACCTCCCTGGGCCAGCCATTCCACTACTTTATCACTCTTTCCGTGATAGCACTTTTCCCTAATGTCCAACCTGTATTTCCCTTGGTACAGCTTTAGACTTGTCCTCTGGCTCTGTCAGTTGCTGCCTGGAGAAAGAGACCAACCTGCACCTGACTACAGCCACCTTTCAGGAAGTTGTAGAGAGCGATAAGTTCACCTCTGAGTCTCCTTTTCTCCAGGCTAAACAATCCCAGCTCCCTCAGTCATTCCTCACAGGGCTTGTGTTCCAAGCCCCTCACCAGCCTTGTTGCTCTTCTCTGGACACACTCAAGCATCTCAAACTCCTTCCCAAACTGAGGGGCCAGAACGGGACACAGCACTCAAGGTGCAGCCTCATCAGTGCCCAGTGCCGAGTACAAAGGAAGAGTGACCTCCCTGCTCCTGCTGGCCGCACTGCTGCAGATACTGGCCAGGTGCCATTGGCCTTCTTGGCCATCAGGGCACACTGCTGGGCCTCAACAAATTTGCATTCAGAGAGAAGTGAGGCTGGTTAAAGTTGGCAGTGGTGTGAGGATGGATCCTTGTGAAGTGATCGCTTTAAGCCCTAGACATAACCCACCCATCCCATCCTCATTAATTTCCTTGGGCCTTGCCAGTCTTTGTTTGGCTGACATTTGTTAACCATTTACTTCTTTTAGTCTTATCCATTAGGAATGCTCTTTAGCATGGCATCCTTGGCTATGGCACACATTTCCCTCTTTCCATTGTGGATGAGCTTTCTTTATATCCCAATGGAAAAATAAAGTTAGCTGTGCAATTGTAAAAACATTAAAAAATTCTTAATGCATTCATGTTATAATTTTAAAAACAATTAAGAATTTACTCAGCCATGGAAATGCTTGTGAATTATTGGTATGATTAAAGTGTTTTTGTCACTTCATTTGATTTTGTTAAGGATAGTTTCTCTGCATTGCTACAGTTCTCTCTCACATCTATTTCATGGCAAATGGGTGACAGGAGGAGCTTGCATCTTCTTTAAGCTTTAAATTCCTGGACTGAAGCATATCCTGCTATCTTATGTTGATCTGTTTGTGAGAGGGCAGAACAGTGTGAGAGTAAGGAAGATCTTTTTCACTGTCTTTAGATTCTTTAGATGATTTCCTGTAGCCTATGGCTGTGACCAGTCTATGTGCACAGAGTTGTAATAAAGTATGGGATATTCTGCCACTGGGGACCAGGTGAGTATAGCCTGGTGAAAGAGGAAAAAGATCCAGTGTATGAAGAAACTGGGAATGAACAGGGCCTCAGCAAAGTAATGGGGGATTTAGGACTGAGGAATCAGGAAAGGGAGAAGAGACAGGCATTGGAGAAATGGGATTGTTAACAGGTGATGAAAATAGTGTGTGCAGAGGTGATGGGGAAAAGTAAATGACCTGTGAATTCTTGACATCAAGAGATGAAATGGTTAGAAGTAAGAACAAACATCCAGCAATGCCTGCTATATTAAAGTATGAATGAATTAATAACTTAAACCCAGAATTTGCAGTGTGTGCTAAATAACATGTATCCAAACAAAGACAAAGTACTGACAAGTGGCTCATTAGGAGAACACTGTGCTTTTCATTCAGTTAATCAGTAAGAGGACCTATAGAAATATCAAAACATCGCCACATATTTAAATTTTGTATCATAGCACATACTTTTCTGATTTATCTTTCTGTAACTTTTGATGTCTGAGTTTGCAATATGAATGTTACTTCTGTATTTGCATGTGATAAATATGGTCCCCTACTTTATTTAATACTGTCAAATAAATAGAAATGTTTACCTTATGGTAATGTTTTGGTTCCATCTATCTCATACTTTAATAACATTTTAAAAATAATTGTCTATTAAAATTGCAGCAATACACATATACAAATTGAAAATGCTACAAAGCTGGTAAAAGTTTTTGACTTGATACTCTTCCTGAACAATGAATGTGGACTTTCATGAGCTTCTTTTTCTCTACCACTTACCCACAGGAGGTCTATGATCACTTAGCTTTTATGTTGCTGTTTTGCAGTGTCTGTAACTTCTATTCTGATTTTCAGTCTTAAGCTTTCTGCTTCTCTTCCCTTTATTTAATGGACATACCTGAAGAGAATATAATCCATATTGTCTTTCTGCTCTGTGTTGTACAGTGCCTGTGGGAATGCAGAGTTGTAAGATAGCAATAATATTCAGTTCTCACTGTGACTGACAGGCCATTAGCTGTCAGGCCATTTTCACACAGTAGTGAATTTGACATAGTAAATTAGGGAACTTCTTTATATGCATTTTGCTTCCTGGTGTAAAAGTCAAGCTTGTTTCTCTTTAACTGAAAAAAAAATTGCTCTCTTTATTTGGGGGATGGTCCTTGTAAAAGCTCTATTTTACTGCAAAGTTTATAAGCTGCTTTGAAATCAAGACAGTCTGGCATTTACTACTTCAGTATTATTTTGTTGCTGTATATTTAGTGATTAACAAACTGTAGATTATAAACATTTTTACTAAAGCAGCTAAAACAGTAATTTTTTTTCTTTAATAGGAAATGGACCTTCAGGAATTTGCCTTTCTTACCTGCTCTCTGGATACAGGCCATATTTGTCTCCTGAAGCTATACACCCAAACCCCATTCTACATACAAAATTAGAAGAAGCTCGACATCTTTCCATTGTTGACCAAGTAAGCTTTGTCTAGCTCTTTTCCTGCTGTAAGCATTAGTGCATTAATAAGTTATTTTCTTATTCTGTTAATTTGAATAGAATCAATTCATTACCATTAGATCCAAACCTGGGCTGTATAGTGTTGTTTTTGGCTCTTGAAGACTTTTAGTTTGTGGTGTTTTTTGGTTTTACAGTCTGCTCTTTTTTGTGTTCTTACTACTTGCCAGGAGTGTATAAAGCGTGACTTGGTCAGTGGCTGATGCAGGAATTCCCGTTGTCTTGTCCTGGGATGTTTGGGCCCTATCACCAAGGAACACATGCTACTAACATACATAAAGTACACGTAGTTCAAGTTAAAATATTCTTAAATACTACAGTTCTTACTAAGATTTCATTTTTAGTTGTATTGGGGACATATATCCTCTATAAACACAGTCCATTTTTCTTTTTGGAACAGTATGCATCCTTCAGTGTTTGTGTTGTATTGATAGTTGCTCTTGTGCTGTAGTTGTTACACATGTATACGTCCAATTTTTCTGTCTGGTTTGATTAGTTAAATCTTCTCCAGCATTTTTCTTTCCACTTGTCTATTGGTTTGCCATGTTAACACTGTTTTCCACTCACCTCATTGCATTCCTGATGGATTACTGACAATGTTATCACTGTGTTGCCTTTGTGACTAATTTATTTGAAATACAAACATGGATTTATATTTGTAGGGGGTACACAGGAGTTTGTTTGGCTTTGGATTTTGGAGGGTGTTTTTATTTCAGTGCTGTGCTATTTGCATGTGATGTTTACCCTAGGTCTCAAGGGCTTTTTCTTTTGCAGGAAAGTAGGTTGCCTAAGTTTTGGCTACAGATGTTTCATGTACTTCATCCTCTCCCAACCCCCTGATATTTTGACTAATTTGGAAGCTAAGCTGTACTGACTTTGTCAGCAAAAATTGGTCTTATGTCCAGTTCTTGTTTCAGATCTCTATTTTCTCTTCAAATATTTGCTATTGTATAATTTTTGCAATTATTGCAATTTTTAGAACAAGACTGGTTAATAGATACTGAAATGTGAACTTTACAATGTTCTAGAAATTTTTCTCAACATTAACTGGTGTGTAAAATTATCCTTAGTTTTACTTTTTTAAAATAATGCTTATTTTATCTTCATTATTTTAAGATATAATACAGTTAGTGTTGGAGCTAGCTAAAACCTGTCAAAAGAGCCTTTTCTACTTGATGTTTAAAGCTTAATGGTTTTAGATTCCAATTTTGCATTATCAAAATGGGGCTCCTAGAAATATTAGCAGTCCTTTGTTAGAAGCAGTCTGCTGTCTATAAATATAGATGTTACTAAGTTGCTCTGATCTCTATTTGTCCACATACTTCTTTGTTCTACAAATACTGACTTGCCCCAGAATTGCTGTTATTAACATGTAATTTTTAAATGAGTGAGATGTACTATTCAGAGTTACAAAGAACTGAATCATAGCAGTTATTTCTGAAAAGTGTTTTGATAGAACCTCTACATTAAATACTTTTACCTAAAATGCAACTTGAATTTTGTTTTCTGTTGCAATTCAACTTCTGCACATCAGAATAGCATGATGAACATTAAAAGTTTAAAATTTGTCATCCTTCAGGATCTGGAGTACCTATCAGAAGGCCTGGAAGGACGTTCCTCAAACCCAGTCGCAGTGCTTTTTGATACGTTGCTTCACCCTGATGCTGACTTTGGCTATGACTACCCACCTGTTCTGCACTGGAAGTTAGAACAGCATAATTATATTCCCCACATAGTTCTTGGAAAAGGACCACCTGGCGGGGCTTGGCATGTGAGTGAAAATTTCATCTCGCTCCTAGAGTAACTTGATAATTGCGTATTTTGGGATTTTTCTTACTACCTTACTCTAGGGCTGCTTTAGATGGTAGTGCCAGTTGCAGTTTCAGCTGCTCATTAGCAAAGCCCAAATAAGTGGGGGATATGAGAAAGGAAGGAAGAAGTCGCCTTTTACTTGGGTGTTTGTGACCATGAGTGCTGTCTTATATTACCAGGTTTTTTGTTAGTTCACATTTAATGAATTATAATGAAGAGTATTTTCTATAACTTTTTTTTCTTGTCTGCATTCCTTCCAGGTGCTTTTATACACAATCTTAAATTTTGGTGTCTTTATATGATGCTGCTTTCACATGTTTTGTGTTTCCTTCCTCTTTTGTATTTCAAATAACTTGCTTTTAGTTTCCCTTTCACATGTTCTCTCTTCACCTTCTTTATTAGCTCATGTGGTTGCTTATTATCTAAGTATAACACAGAAACAGTTCTTCAGTTCTTCATTTAATGTCCTGGTTTTATGTTGTATTCTGATATTTTGTTGCTCTAAATGAGTACAATGAGAAGAGCTTCACTGGTTTTTACATTTGAATTTTTTTTTAAATTACATTCTGCATTTGAATTGAAATTTGAATTTGAAATGTGTCTGATCATGCGTCTTCATATTTTCTCCATAGTCCATGGAGGGCTCTATGCTAACCATCAGTTTTGGAGATTGGATGGAATTGCCTGGCCTCAGCTTTAAGGAGTGGGCAGCTAGCAAACGCAGGTAAAGATACCGCAGAATCCATTTGGGAATCCTAGTGGCTATAAAAATCCAGATAACTGGAAAATATTCAAGCTTCGCTGTTCACAGGAGGGCTTCTTGTTTAGTTTATTAAATTGTTTGATGGCACTGGAAATTCTTTTGCTGTGTGTATTCTGATGGGAAAAAACTGGACAATGGTCAGGCAGAATAATTGCTGGTGAGTGCACTGAAAGCAAACGTACAGGCAGCGGTGTGTTCCAGCAGCATTTCAGAAAGAGGTGCTTGCTGAAAACAGTTCTGATCAGAGGTGAGGGAAGATGGAGGAAGGAATTTCAAATCCACTGAAGGGGGTATTGCAAGTTCCTCTTTCAACACCCATGCAGCTGAAGTTGCTGCGCACACCAGCTTTCTTGCAATTCAGGAAGTTATATATTTCAGCATTTGCTTTTACAGGCAAAGCTGCAGCATTTGAAATCTATGAAGATCGGAAGAGCGTCG
>JAYDZK010000113.1:126542450-126576496 GCA_034509185.1 Euphonia xanthogaster
ATAATTCAGTATTTCTGTGTTAATTTCTAGCAATAAGTTTCTTGAAAAAGCATGAGAAGAAAAGTTAATCTTGTGCAAGCTCTCTGGTTTTACTTCAGTTCATAAAGGTCTGTGTGAGCAGATGAACCTAGGAACACTCTACATGAGCTTTTTCTAAAATTTAATTTTTTTTTTACTTTGTTCTAGCAAAATTAAAGGAAGTTGGTTTTGTACCATGTATGGGAAAAGAAGAAGTACAGTTACTTGAGCATATGTCTTTAAGGGCAGACTGTTACTCATTTTAGGACAACTCTTGAAGTGAGGAAACTGTAGCTTTGTTCTTTAATCCTTTTCTTGGATAACCACAGCAATCTTGCCTCCTTGCCTAACTAAAATCCCATAAGCTGCTTATTATCTGAAGCTATGTATTACAGTTTTCAACAATGCTAAAACCAGAAATGCTGACCTGTTATACAACAATTAAACAAGCTTATTTAAAAGGATTGATGATAATGTAAAATTCTAGTTATGTAGAATAGTTTCCTAAGTTTCCTTGCAAGAGGTGTCACGCTGTCATGTTATTATCTTCCAGTAAATATCTCATGAGGATTTCCAGAGTAGTAACCTGAGCATTTAAAAGAACATGTGCTATTATATTGTTAGTCTAAGAAAAAGAATAGCCTGATTATTTGTAAATATGATTTTAAGTGTAATTTAGTGGCAGTGCTGATGTTCACTACAGTTTGTTTTGCCCTTTTCCTAGAGCTTACTTCTAAAGAAGCAGCAAAATTCATGCAACTGTTCCAAATAATTACACTGTCAGCTATTTTTCTTATAAATGAGACTGCAATAATCACGAGAAAAGCACAGATGTAATAGCAGGGTTGCAGTGCAAAAATGGTTTTTATTGAACACTTGAACCTTACAATCCTGTTTACATAGTTGCATTAACACTCTGTGTCATGTTTGCTTTGCTCATTCATGTGACATGGAACTACTTCATTTGATACTTAGTGAACTTAACCTTACCCAAGGGAGAAGTCTTTTGTAAAGTATAATGACTGCTTGGTTCCAGTAACATATTGAACCTAGCGTTTCAAAATTAGCACTTAACTATGACATTTAATTAATTAGATCATAAGTAAGTGTATTCTCACGGGGTACAAGTTTAGCCAATACTGTATTGTTGATAGTCGTGATGTTAAACTTTGTAAAACGCTTCCATATGGAGCTGCCGTGATACTCCAGAGCTTTGTTACACCTAATTTCTTAATCACCATAGCAATTTACATTGTATAGTCAAGTTAGCTGGTCTTGTGTATCAGGAAACAAGAGAACAAATAAATCAAATGCCTTTAAAGATGCTGAACTCAGTGTCATTTACACTGAGCAGATTCACTCCTCATAAACTTGACCTGTCATGTGATATGTCATATCTGATAGTCAAATTACCAATAAGGTCTATTTATTAACCAGAACCATTCAATTTTCTTTCAGAAATATAAAGAGTGATCGAGTAATGCCAGAGGAAATAGCTTGTTATTATAAACACTATGTTAAAGTTATGGGCCTCCAAAAGAATTTCAGAGACAATGTTTACATAACATCAGTGTCCAGGCTTTATCGAGAAAAGGATGATGAAGGCAGGAGTCACCAAAATGAAGATATTTCAACACAGCATTTGGAAATGGAAGATGGACAGAAATCACTTATTAAGAGAAACTGGGAAGTCAGAGGTTATCAGCGAGCAACAGATGGCTCTCATGTGCCCTTCTGCCTCTTTGCTGAGAATGTGGCTCTTGCAACTGGAACCTTTGATTCTCCTGGCCGACTGCAAGTTGAAGGAGAAGACTTTCCTTTTGTCCTTCATTCCATGTCTGACTTTGGAGCCGCAATCAGCAAAGGAAAGTTACGTGGGAAGGCAGACCCTGTGTTGATTGTGGGTGCTGGACTAACAGCAGCTGATGCAGTACTATGTGCCTATAACAACAACATCCCAGTAGTCCATGTGTTCCGTAGAAGAGTTACCGATACAAGCCTCATTTTCAAACAGTTACCTAAAAAGCTTTACCCTGAATACCATAAGGTCTATCACATGATGTGTACTCAGTCTCATACCGTGGACTCTAACCAACATTCTGCTTACACTAGTTTCCCTGAACACAATGTACTTTCCTTCAAGCCTGAGATGAAATGTGTTCTTCAGAGTGCCTCTGGACTGAAGAAAATTTTGAAGTTTTCTGTAGCGTTAGTTCTGATAGGTTCTCACCCAAATCTTTTCTTTTTAAAGGACCAAGGACATAGCATAGGTCATCACTCTGATCAGCCCATCACATGCAAGGGGAATCCTATAGAGATTGATCCATACACTTATGAATGCACTAAAGAAGCCAACCTCTTTGCTTTAGGGCCTCTGGTGGGAGACAACTTTGTACGGTTTTTAAAAGGAGGTGCCCTGGGCATTGCACGATGCTTGGCAATAAGACAAAAGAAGAAACATGAATTGATTGAAAGTGAGGATGGAGGAGGTGAGGGAGTACCATAAACGAGACATTAGAAACTCTCACATCCGGGATTACAGATGTAGTTTTAACAGAAAACTCACTGGCAGCAAAAGTTGATAGCAGTCACATTTCTGTTGTGTACAAGTAACCTGCGCTTGTATTGCTTGGTAAAGGATGCTGATATTACGATACTTCACTCTTTAAAAATACAAAAAATTGATCTGCTATTTCAACTGATCTCAACTGGAATTGCTTCCAGATAAACAGAAAATGAGACTAACTTACCTTGGCCTGCCTGTCTGTCATCTCTTGCTCAACTACAAGAGCAGACTTCGTCTGTGAAAGGCAATGCCTACCAGAGTGGTTTTACGTTTTAGTGTCAAATGTGACAAGAATACTCTTACCATGAAATTGAAATAACTTCTAAAAGCAGAAAGCTTGTTTAGTACAAAGTGATTCTTTGTCCCAAAGCAAATTTGGAGCCTTCTGCTTGAAACAAGGATTTTATTTATTTGCCACAGTAATACTTGGAATGAGCACTTAGTAAAATGGTTTCTACTATAAGAAAGACTTCTGTAAGCAAGAAGTATTCCTCAGCAGTTTTAAATTATCCTGGTAACTGGAATAAAATAATAAGCATTCCCATTCAATCTTTAATGATTTGACACAACACAATCCATTAATGTTTCTTCACACTATGCCTAGACTTGGGTGAGTGCACAAAGACTAACATGAGATGTTCCCCTCCAGTGATATGTACATTTCTGAGAATACGCATTAACAATAAAGTACTGTTGTAAGTGCTCTTATTACAGTGTCAATATCATGAATATCTAGTGTGCTACTGAAAAATTAGGTACATAATTAAATTAAGGGGTTTTTGCTTCCAAGCTCAGGAAGACTGAATGAGATCACATGGCTGATGAAGGTGGGGTGGGTGATAGATATTCTCCCATTTGAACAAAAATTGGTTCTCTTTTTTTTCTAGAGCAGCACATGATAGTAAAATATTTTAGCCTGCAGTTTTTGAAACTTAAGAAAGGCTTATAGCTTACAGACAGCTAAAAAACATACCAATCTCAAAACAAACATGCAATAGTACCTTTAAATCTTAAAGCTTCTAATGAAAGACAAAGACTTAACTTGTACCTACCTCTGAATCCAAGTTTCATCTTTCCACTCCATAATGTAAGACCTAGATATCATTTGCTGGGTTTTACATAGTTAGTTCAACTAAACACACTTGTAGGTTATTTACCATCATGAGATCAAGTTAGGAAAGTGAACTCCCAGAACTCTCAATAGACAAAAGTGATTGGTCTTAACTGTTTCTTTACCAAATCTTCTCATTCGGGTCCAATATGATGGAAAAGGTGTTATTTTTCTGTTTGGGGTTTTTTTTGTGTTCAAGAATGCCATGTTAGTTTCAAGTATTCTGTTTGTGTGATTAAAAATCTCCATATTGAACTTCAGCACATTTTAAAAAGGAAGTTAGGCTTTGTGAAACTGCTAGCGTTAGCTGGTTCCCATCTGCCTTAACTTTCATAAATGGTAGATAGCTATATTCAATAAATGCCTGTTTTTCTGTGCCTCTGAATTACAGGGTTCTGTGGCTACTGCAGGTCTTTATGCATCTGAGTAAGTTACTCAGAATTTGGACATAGAAGTTGAAAAGGTAAACGATGCAAGGATTAAAATTACTATTTTCAGTGGAAGTCCAAAATAATTTATGATATTATGCTACTGCTAATAGTAAATTTTAGTCTAGAGCCACTTAATAGCATAAACACAAACAAATGAGCATTTCTATCAATTTCTTCATTGCCCACATGGTTGGCTTTAGCCATGTATTGTCAATACTAGTTAAGGTACTTTTTTACACTGATATTGAGCTGATTTTAATTCCACTGAAGTCTAAGCTTGTTGTTTTTTTTTCATATTTTAATTGAGATTCTACAATTTGCCTTCTCTGGAAGAAACTGTATATAGAAACCAATTATAAATAGTTGATTATAGAATTTTATTGCAGTTTAGTTATTGGGAACACATCTGCACGGCGATTAAATTCCTGCAGCTTTGTATCAATATAAATGTCCAAATACAACACATGGCACGTTACTGCTTTTTCATAAAATCACAGGAGACATTTAAAATGCCAACAAAAAAGAGATTTACTTAGCAGTTATTTTGCAAAAGGGGGAAAAAATTTCAGCCCCTTTTCTAGCCTCTGCAATCTTACAGTACCTTGAGGCTTAACTGCTTTTGTTTTTTTCATCAATCTTACCAGTATTTTTGAGATAAAAAGTTGCATGTGAGACTCCCTAATTGGGCAGAGAAATCTCAGTGGTCATGTTTATTAAGCCAGTGTAAAAATACTTTTTTCAACTAAAGCTTTGCTAGACGATCATCTTGTGTCTTCTAGGAATTGCTAATTTCAAGTTGTAGCTAGACTTTTTCATTTTCACCTTTTTGATTTTGAGAGAAATTTCTGTTTCTCTTCTGTTTGGTATTTTGAGGAACTAGGTGATAGAAAAGTTTGGACTTTGCCTTAAGATAGTTTTACCTGCTGCATTTATTGTGAATTGGATGATGGCACTGAATAGTTGTTTTTTAGGCAAACACCTTGTTCCTCAGATTTAAAAAACCTCCAAGCATTTGAATTTCCTGTGTAATATAATAATTTACAGAAGGGAGACTGTTTCTTTCAGCTCTTCTTTCATTGAGAAGAATAAACTTTTAAACATATTGTGTATTTTAAAAGGATACTTAGTACTTAAGATTTGTCACAAAAATGCAGACAGGAAGAACATAATTTTTTAGCTGAAGTGAGTTAATTTGGATTTACATTTTTAAAGCTGTGTGTTAACCCATACTGTGTATTTTCTAATAGGCTAGCAGAAAAACAGCTTTTACACTTGGATTTGGTTCTTAATGCTGTGAATGTGTCTTTTAGTTAAATTATTGCTAAGAGTATTTCAAGGGGTGCCCAGATGCTGAACTGGGAGTAAGATTTCTCCTACTAGATTTTCCTAACAATCTCTTTCCAGTACCTCTTCTCACTGAATTGTACTTAAAACTTTTTCCACAGAGGAGTAAGCCTAAGTTTCACCCAAGTGAGTAAACACAGGAATCCTTTCTGCACGTAATCCAGAGAGAGTGGTGACAACACCGCTGAATTCTTCTCTCTCTCGGGAAAGTGCTTTGTCTTGGACTAGAAGCCTGAGCTTGCCAGTGACTGCATGAAAAGAGTATGGCTCCCAGGAAAAGTGGTTTTGCACTAAGAAAGGGACAACAAAGCGTATCCCACAGCTCCAAGTCCCTCGTCCTTGTCATAGGGAATTCTTGTATTTTACTTCTGGCCTGGTGGATGTAGGCAACTTCTTTTTAGTAATTTCATAGAGTGATGTTTGCATCATGAAAAATACTCATGTTGTAGAAGGAGGTGGCTGTAGCTTCTTTCTCTCACAGCTCAAGAACTGAAAAGAAGGCTAGAGCCAGAAGTCCAGAGTATTTACTCAAAGCTGGAGGAAATCAAAGTAAAACCTCAACTTTGAGACAGGCCTGACCTGCATAGCCTGTTGAAAGGAAAGGCCACTTTTAGGCCAAATGCTTTTAAGAGAATGAAAGGGAGTAAAATTGGCAAAGTTGCAGTGAGTCTTCACAGCTGACAAGTGATGACCAGTGAGGGATGATGGGAGGAAAGCTGTGAAGAACGTGTGCAGCGTGAAGTGCAGATGTACAGGTGCTGTAGTGCCAATAGACTGGGAGTGTCCCATCCTCCTGGGGGAAGATGTGGGGCTGTGACAAGAGCTCTGCACGGGAGCTGTTCATCCAACACCTGGCCTGGGATTTGTAACGTGTGTGAGAAATTCTCTTTGCTGACGAAGCTGTAGGACCGGATCAGCGAAGTGGGGTGCCAAGAGATAAGGCTTTGTTACTCTGCTACCATATTTTGTACTTCTGAGAAGCAAGCAAGTATCTTCTTGTAATAACAGGATCTTGACAGTGCTCCCAGACCTTTCTAAACAGGAAGAGGTAGCACACATTTGCTCTAAAGGCAGCTGATTTTATTACTGTCCATATAGTAATGATTTAATTTTGAGTAAGTTTGGGAACCAAAAAGGCCAAAAGGTTTATACTGTTACATCTTAATTTAGATGATCCATTAGAACCTTACAATAACAATGTTCTGTCCTAATTTTTGGGTTCTTACTTTAGAGTGAGAGCAAGACAGGAGCATTCAATAGATGTGAGAGCTTGTTGTATAAACATTTTCCTCATTTCTCCTTGCCCAACCTCAAAGAAAAGTCTCGTTTGAAATAACTATAAGAATTGATTTTACTTAGCAGAAAGAGTGGAAAATGAAGCATCTTTGACAGAAAAAGAAAGGCTTTGGTGACATTAGGGGTACAAACCTGAAGTGAGGAATTATAAACATTTATTTTTCTGAAACAGAGTACTTTTGGGAATGTGGTACACTGGGAGTTTCAGTTTAATTTATTTCTGAAGCTTGAATTACACAAAGAATTGTGTAGTCAAGGATGAATTTGGTGTAAGGAACAAGGATTATAAGCAAGGGGGAAAGCATTTCTAGTGTTATTTAGTAGCTATAGTGAATCTAAGACACTAGAACATTTCAGCTCAAGCATACCTTGAACGAGTTCATATTATACCTGTCTGCATGTTAGGTAATTTTCTAACTGATAATTTTGTACTTTCAGGGCATCATAAACCAACTCTTAAAACCTAGGTGTAATCAGAAGTCATCAAAACCAGGAAACAACTTGTTCTGAAGATTAAGTAACTCTAATTTGCACCTTCCTCCTCCATCTCTTTATTCTGAGATTACTGGCAATAAGTACCAGCCTACAGTGGATGCTTCAATAAACTGTCCCTCTGTAGACTTACATGCCAGCATAAAGAAAATTAATGACTAGGTTTGCTATGTATTCACAAAATACTATAGAATCCTGGCATGTTCTAGGTTGTCCTTTAACTAGATATACAAATATTTTTCATTGGTTTGGATGCTAGGACCAGTTGCTATGTGAACAGTGAACTATTGTTTGAGAACTGATCCTGCTACCTTACATCTCCCTGGCACAATTTACTGAGTGAATACTCTGACCTTGCCCATTTCTGTTAGACCTGCTATGCTGGTTGTATGCTGGAATTCCAGTTTACATAAAGGACTGTATTCATCTACCTGTGTTTGCTCACACACAATGCCCCTGGACTTGGAGATACGTGTAAATATAATTTGTGTGTGGCAGTGCCAGTTTTCATTTTTTGTTGGAGTATGCTTGCATAATTTTTTATTAAGATGAGCAATGTAAACACAGAACATTTTCTGCAAGCAACTTGTGAGCAAAACCTCTCTTTTGATTAGATGATAAGTATTCCTGTGGTTTGCATGCTAGGCTTGTTTTATCTTAATGTGTGAAAACTGATTACAGACTGAAGGCAAAAGAATTAAAATAGTGCCACCTAGAAGTCAGTTATTTTGATTTTGAGAAGTAGGGAACTCAAGTCAAATGAAAGGTCAAACTGCAGAGGAAAAGGCATTCAGAGAGCTGCAGTGTTCAGAATGAGGGAGAAGATGTTTTGCATGGATCTGGTACTGAAACCAATGACTGACAGATTCCAGTAGTAAAAGCTGCAGCAGAGCAGAACAGGCAGAGTGCTAAAGCAAGTGGAATAGAGAGTTGCTAGTCAGGGATATCTGATATTGTGTAGCATTTGTAATTATCTCACTGGAATGTGGTGATGGCAATCAGAGATTGCAAGAGGAAGAGGGAGGAATAATGGTAAGGAAGAGGGTTCATTTTTTGTCACATTTGGCTTCAATTCTAATGAGATACCAGAACAAACTGAACACAATTGGAATTTGAAAATCAAGCAAAAACCAGTTTGGGAATTTGTGACTCAAACCAGATGTGGCCAAATGCAACTGAGGATTGATTCAAGAAAGGGAAAAGAACAAGAGAAGAGGGTGCAAGACTCCCTCCAGTTTTATGGGAGAGGGAGAGACAGGAAAAATATGGACTGAGAAATCATTTGTATAACATGGACTGGAGCAAGATGGGGAGTGGATTAGAGGTAGGTCTACAGTAGAAGCTTCAGCTGCTTTCTCAGTTAGGATTTAATGTGACATAGAGCCTATCACATATCAGAAATGAAGGCAAGGAAGGGACTTGGCATTTCAGAGGAAGGTGATGGGGAGGTGGCTGGATGGAGGAACTCAAGCTGACTGCAAATACAGTTTCCACATACAGGAACTGGTGTAATGACAAAGGAGAGGGCAGCCCTGACGCACAACTGCCACCATTCTGGGAGAAGATGGGGGAGTTAAGGGTAGGAGAAAAAAGGACAGACTCATAGATGTGAATGGACAGAAATAGAAATTACACTTCTACAGTGTGAATATCTTGGTAGTCTTCTCCAAAAAAACCCCAAACCTGTAGCTTCCCCAGCTGATGTAGAAAGTGGGAAGTCAGCTGAAATTGGTGTGAGTTAAACTGAAAACTAAACATGTTTTTATGCAGGGATACAGCACCTATCCAGTTTTAGTAGTACCTAGAGTGATTCAATCTGCTTTAACATGTTTTTATCAGCTAAACTGCTGAATGCAAGACTGTATGTTAAGAGCCTTGCTAATAAAAATTTATTTAGTTTATATATCTTGTGCATCTCCTTCCTGTAAGCAGCATGAACAAAAGTATTAAGTGTTACCAAAAAAAAAAAAGCATCCCAAACAAACCCTCAAACTGGTTACTCACAAAAAAAAATGTAAGAAGCAAGATCTGCAGTTTCTGTTTAGATGTATTTTTAAGGTGAAGAACATAACTTTGTCAAAAAGGTGGGTATACTTGCAGACCATCAGTGTGGCGGATGAAAGAAACCTTAAGATATCCTCTCAGATTTATTGAACTTTTTTTAACCTTCTAAAGAAAAGAAGCACCAAACAAGCTCTCCCAGAAATTGAATGATTGAAACCAGAGAGCACAAGCTGCACAGTGAAAATAGAGCATACAGCAAAATTTCTGAACTGCAAGATGCAAAGTTGATTGCCCTTGCTTGTGCTCACAACCTTTGCCTTACCTATAAAAATGCCTCAACCCATGAGCTTTCCATCCTTCTCTTTTCTGATTCTGTGATTCTCCCATCCTGCTGGGGAGTGTGTGAGTAGCTGCCGGGTGTTTAGCTGCCTAATGTAGGGTTAGCCTACAACAGTATGTTCTATACCATAAAGGAAACTCCAGATGAAGTTAATGCACTAGCTCCAGGGATAAGGCAGATATTGATGTAATTTACTGGAAATTGAAATTTATTGGATCATGTAATTATGTCCTTCACCATCTACCTCAGAAACTTCAGTAACAGGAGGCCAAACCAGTAAGCCAACAAGCGTATTTCCTTTAAAGTATTGAGGTGAAAATCATGATGAAAAATAATTTAAAATGGAAGGAAGACTTCAGAATAATGAATAGGACTTGTAACACGAATTTGGTATTACAATTAAAGCCAGGGTTAAGGGGTTTGTACGTTTAAGCTTTTTAATGCAAGCCTAAATTCATATTAGGTGCAGAAGCTCAGGTGCACTTATGTGCAGGCTTTTCATCAACTAGACAGCAGCAGAAACTGGATTACAAACCAAACTATATCACCTGTATCACCTACTAGACACCCTCAAGTTGGAATTCTAGAATATTCTGAGCTGAAGGGGACCCACAACTCTTAAAGACTAAATTAAAAAAAGTATCAAAGCTGGTTAAATTCAGCTGTCTGGCAAACTGGATTTGAAGAGCCCTAAACCACAAAACATGAACAAAAGAGTGCTCTCAGCTATGCCACCAGGGTTGCTTGAGCCCCTAGCAGATTGCAGTCTGAGCAGCAAAGGACTTAGCCTTTACTTTGTTGTAGAAGGCCCCAATATATTGCATTTCTTGTCCCTTCACCTCAGAAATTCTCCAGCTGTTTTTTACAACTGTAAATACAACCTTTCTGAAGAATCTTGGAAAATCTTGTTCATTGATACTCTGCTATCCAAACTATTAGCTTGAATTTAGTAACAAGAATCCAAAATATCAGCAGTCTAGAAGAGCTGCTAGATCAGTAGGTCTTCAGCAAGAAAACATGGAAATTTTCACAGTGATAGCAGAAAAACTCACCTGAGGATAGAACAGTCAGTAATCTCTTCCAGAAAGAATTTCAACTGTTTAAGAACTGCTTAGGTCTTTTTAAAGGTGTTTGGTGGATAAGATTTGATGTGCCCTGATGCAAACACTCTCACAGCTTTTGTGGAGCCCAGAAGTATTGGGCTGCACTTTGTGTATCACTCTGGACACTGCTGACCAGCAAGAGGATGCCAAGACAGACCCAAGAAAACATTGGCTTTGGAAGGCCAAATATTTTCTGCATGTTACAACCATGATGACTTCAGCACATCTGCTATCTTGACATGCACAATGCTGTTCCTCAGACCTGATCCACAACGGAGCAGCTTCAAACAGGGCAGCTCATGCTGATGGCATGCTCACAGCTCTTGGCAGAGGGAGTGATTCTGTTTGTGTCAATTCAATTACATCAACCAGATTACTTCCTCCCATGAGCTAGGAGATGCTCCCCCTTGAAATAAGATGCAACAGAGCTACTGTCCATCTTAATCTGTATGTGAGACAGACTTCATAACGTGAGCAGGAAGTGTGGAAAGTTTTTCTCACTGTAATTCCAGGATAATCTCACTAATTGCAATTCTCAGCTCATTAAGATGAGCTCTCCACAAACAGGTAATTGTTTCATAGCTTTCCCTGTCAATCAAACTATTTTGAAGGCCATATTTTTTACACAGTGATTGCAAAAAGTAAAGCCGTGAGAGAAAGAAATGGGTCATATAACTCCAAATGGAGTGTAACAGCTCTTTAAGACTTTGTCTGGCTTGGAAGTAGGTTTCAACAAATGAACATTCAACCACACTGATTTAAAAGTGCAAATTAAAATATGTTTAAGCAAGAGAAAAAGAAGCTGTTTTTTTCAGTTCCAAGATATTCTGTACCAGTAACAACAGCATATGCTCTATAAAATGAACCAGAGAAGTGGTTCATTATGAATCATATAATGATCATATCTTATCAACCGTATCATATCATGATCAAATACCAGTTGCATCTCAGCCTCAATAGATTTTCAATTCTTAAGGTAATTCCCTTGAAAATGCCTAATTAACAAAGCCTTTCTAAAAAAAGAAAAAATAGCCTGATGCTAGCTTCCTTTTTTTTCCCCAAAACAGTACTGATAACCAAACATTAGAAATAGCCTAAAATGAAATCCTAAGTATCTACAATACTTTACTGATCATTACTCTGAAATAACTAATGGGAAGGTCTTGACAATGGTGTAATCTGTAAGTACCAAGCAGTGAAAGGAACTTTTCTTTTTCTTTAATAAAAGCAAGACTTAGAAAGCATATCTTACAATAAGAGATATTCAAATGGTCATGTATAGGAACATCATACACACTGTAACCAGGAAACCTAAGGAACAGAAAGCAGGTTTTGGCAGAGAAACAGTGTAAATCCATGTCACAATTTATCTTCTTCTTTTCACATTAGGATCATATCTGCAAGAAAAAAATAAAATTTGTCACAAATAAGTAAAACAATGATATTCTAAGTTCATATAGATATACAGTGTGATGCAAACAGCTTTATTATATATTCATAACAAGGGAATAGCCAGTGCTCAGTCCTTTCCCTGACTACACTCCTATAATTAACTATAGTTACTACTATTTGAATGAAGGATGCGTAAGGCAGAAGAACCTCTGTATGAACTTAAGATAACTCTTAATGAAATTTTCAGATTTCTTAACTTACAACCTTTAAATCTGATCCATGAACAAGCTTTTCCAAGCCTTTCATGTCCCAACACTAAGCACTTTACTGGAAAAGGACACCACAAAAAACAAGAGGAGGGAGGGAAAAGGGGTCCTGTACTTTTATGCTGACGTACATTTGGCCACAACTCATTCAGACAAAACCTTTCTGCTGCTTCCTACTCCCACCTCAGATCCTTACCCTACATTGCTCTTTATACAGCTTCTGATTGACTGTTAGAAATTTAGAGCTACTTTCTGGATATACTAAATAGTTACCTGATTTACTGTAATATGCTTATAGTTTGACTCTACTTGACACTGCTATCCCTTGGCCTTCTCCATTTGTGCTTCATCTCCCAAACTCCTGTCATTTCTTTGAAATTCTGATGTGTTTTGTGTTCATGCATTAATAACTTACAGACGCAACTGAATGATCAGGCAGTTTTACTTCCACTAAGTCTCCTTTCATTCATCAAGACTTTAAGCTTAGACAGAAAAATGTGACAACTTGTATAGCAACAACAATGACTTCTAATACCTTTCTAGATACATGATGATGTAATATTGCTCACAACTCAGACTTCAAAAATTAAATGTACATCCTTTAAAAGAAATGCTCTATAATTAACTGTTAATGAACAGAGCAAATTGTTAATGCAGTAAGATTTCCTGAATGGCTCTAACATGTATTGATATGTTAGTATAATGTTTGTTTGACAGTGATTCAGAAAAAAAAAATCCTTCTTCATCACATACATTTCTCTACCCAAATGCAAACTTTTGGTGTTAGTCAAATTCATGAGAGGTGAAAAGTCAAACACTGGTCACTTGTTTCTTCACATAAAAAACATAGAAAGTAATGAAGTTTTTGCAAAACAAAATGAGATCCCTGTATTAACTCTCAAAACAGTTATTTGATTTTATTGTTATGGCATTGTAACATGATCGTTCTAACGCTTAAATGTCTTCTGGACAGCAAATTCTACGTAAGAGTCTATGGACTGGATATGGATTCCTACGGGCAGGGGAGAAGTGGGGAGATAAAGCAGATTCTAAAATCTGCCCCTTAAAACCATGCCCAACTCCTCATTAGGCACTACGGCTGAAAGAAACCGAGTAGGAGATGATACATGATGGAAATCTCGCATCGGAACAACAGCAGCTTCAACCCTGTCTGTGACTGGCTACAGAGATGCTGACAGTCATGAACATCTTGTTATGTTAGCTCCTCCACCTCACCTCCTCCCATTTTCCATGCTAAATGAAGCCTGAATAGGTTAGTTTTCCTCCCCAAAGAAATTGCTGAACCACTTTGACTACATCCTATACATGAGAATACATGAAATTTTGTAAAGAATACTCAAAAGTAATTTTTTCCAAAATCAAAATTTGTCAAAAAAAGATGTGATGCAAAAATACACATTTTTCTAAGTACAAACATAAAACTCTTACCTAAAGAGATCATCAGCAAGTGATTCTTCTCTTGCGTGTCGGTTCTGTTCCTGAGAAAGTTGATTTAATATTTGATTGTTAAGGATAATTCTAATGAGCCATATAGAGAAACAATATTCCTGCACTAACACAGTTTTCCTCAAAGAACTAAGTTTTCTCTAAGTACTCCATTTAGTGCATATTCACATTAGACAAGTTATTTCATTACCCAAATTTGGCTACTGCTAACAACTAATGAAATGGAATAGCTTGTGAAAGGTATCAATTTTGGTCAGAAATGTGGTTTTTTAGGTTTTAAGCACCATTATAGAAATATATTTTTTTATCTGATTATTTGTGTATAAGGGGAATTTTAATTAGCATTATCTATATTCAGGGATAAAAAATGAGCTAAGAAGTGCTGATGCAACTGCATCTCAATCAGACTCTGGAAACAATATGACTCATCAGTAAGTATTTTTAGGGAAACTATCAAAAATGAAAGTGCTAAAGAACTGCCACGATAAGTGGGTTTTTAGGACTTTTATATCTAAAGAGGCGCACAAAAGAAAAAATATTAAATTTATTCTTACTACATCTCTTCAGTACACTGCAATAGAGTTTTACTCATGCATTTTCTGTTCCATTCAAGACTAGAATATCAACTGTACTGTACAACTATTTGGACACAGTTAGCCATATATAAATTCTTTCTAGCTTCCTGTCACATTTTTACAAGTCACAAGTTTACACAGCACTTATTTAACTCATCAAAAGATTGTTCTCATTTAGGTTACTGATTTTGCTTTCTAAAAATATTTCTGATTACCTGAGTGTTGCATGCGAAGTGAATTTAAATAAGCAGAAAAAGATGAGTGTTACCACTGACTTCTGACATTCTGTAACTTTACTACTGTACATGCTCCCATAAGCATGCATGGACGACTAACCAGCTGAGGTTTAATTTAAAAAATAAAATCCTGAAGTACTCCAGTAACGATCACAGGTTGGTATGACCACTTACATTACTCAAGTTTTTATTTCATCATGTTTAAAAACTAATTTCTTACCTCCATTTCTTGCCTTAACCAGTCTTCTAGCTCTGAATTCTTTTTAGCATGGTGAGCAATCAAATCTGATCCTCCAATAATGTGTGGAAGTTGACCTGCCCCAGGGTAAGCTACCTGTTGGACAATAAATTCTTAAAACTACAAGGCAAGCACAGTGCAAATAAAGATCTATTTTAACAAATTCAGAAAGTCTATTCAGACATCACAGAAGAAAGGCAGTCTTTCTTTGATTAACAAAGATCAAAGATCATATTTAAAAGTGACTGAAGTTAAAAAAGCATTTACAGAAAGCTATTAACTCCCTCCTTTTACCAAAAGAAACAAACAAAAATACTTTTGGTAAGTTAAATATAATAAATAAATTTCAGAGTGCATTAAGTGGAGCTTGAAATATCAAAAATCAGTTTATATTTTATTGTCAGACTGCATAAGCATCTGTTACAAAATGGTGGAAAATAAATTATTATCAGAAAATTTAAACATTATCTAAAAATGAGAGCATACTATCAGGAAGTAGTATTATGTGATCACATTCTCTACATAGTATTTTACTGAAATGCATTTCCAGTCATCTCACACAGTATGATTTTACTTTTTATTTTATTTTTAATATAAGTTGAAGCAGTACTTTTACACTGAACACTAAGAATCAATTTGCAATTGTCTTCAGAACCCAAGCAAGCAATCATCTTACTTTTGTATGATACAGATTTAGTTCTATTTAGAAATCCAAGATTTATTAGTTAAAATGGAAGATTCTGAATCAGCCTATGCTATATATATATATAGGTCTTTGGAGAAGCGGAATTGCTAGCTTTTGGAAGTACAACCTGAAGTTATGGTAGCTATCACTCAACAGCTTATTCCAATTAACAGCTTGGAATAGGGAGTACAAGTATCTAAATAATCTAGCACAAGGTAAGCCTTTGTCAACCTGATACTTCTTCAGTCAATTAACAAAATACTGTTTACAGTATAATATGGTATTTAAATTGTTTCTTTCTTTTGTTATTATCAATTTCTAAAACAATCTTTAGTAACGTATTTCTACAATCTGAAGGCAAACAGTTTTTAGTATTTTTAAATAGTGCCATCTTGTGACTATTCAAAAAACACACCAACCTTTTTGAACATTTTGAAATTTTTCTTTCCCCCATAGCTGTTATTTCCAGAGAGATGACTATTCTGTCTTGGATGGCTGACAACCAGTGATCTGAACTCTGTCAACAGAAGCCTGCTAGGAAGATTGCTGGAGTCATCTTGCAGTTTGCTGTGGTTCTTATGTGGGAAGAAAAAGGAAGAAACATTCAAGTGTGTTAACAGACATACAGCATATCTAACAGTATAAACTGTACAGAAATTATCTGTAGAGCAGAGCTAACCAAAAGTTAAGATTACAAAACAGTGAGGGAAAGCAGCAGCAGTGCTAGAAGCTAAGATGATGTACAAACTTCCCAGCCTCCTTATATACCATGAATAGAGTAAATTTATTTTGCTTGTGTTTAAGTATGTATTTAAATGCTCCATGGCAGACAAAGTTAAACATCTTCAGCTCAATTCTAGCCTACAGATATCTGCCCAACTTTAGGGCTGTAAGATGAATTTGATTAATGTATCAAATTTTTCTTGTCCATGAGAATGCTCATACATCAGCGAGTTTGCATGCACACTTTGCTGCCTGGGGCTACATCTATGTGGATTCCAAAGGATGTCTGAGGCAGTACAAGCTCACAAGTAACATTAAACTATGTTCAAGGACAGCTCAGCTCAAATACAGTATAGCTGCTTTACAGTAAAATAAAACTAAAAGTCCTTTAATCTGACCTGACCCTGCACTTTGGTATACTTGCTCAGCATTCCCTCTTCTTGGGTTTGTTTTTGTATGTAGGTGAAATGGTACTATTCTGTCCCTTGTTGACTGGCTACACTCTATCTCTTCATAATTTTTTTATTTCAGTTTCATTCAGCCTAGTCTCCTTCTCCTCTGCCTCACTGCCACTCCAAGCAATTCTTCTCTTCTCTCCTTCCTTCCTTCCTTCCCTTCCTTTCTTTCCTTCCTTCCCTTCCTTCCTTCATCTCACCTACAAAAAATTAGCATGCTATCTACTGTTAATCACTGCATGTGACATCTGCATTTTCCCAGTGCTCCATCTCTTCCATTTTAGTTGTGATCTTACAGCAGACAAGATTACATCCCTGGCAGGTCTTTTAGCAGTAATCCAAGAAAATCATCAGTACAACTATTAACCACATCGAAGAGTTAATACAATGACATGTAGTTTCAGTCACCTTTAAATATCCACCTAAATGCCATTACAGAAGCACACAGATGAACTATTCTTCACAGTCTACAAGCTGGACTGCACTATTCAATTTTACTTGTGATTATGTTAAGGAGTACAACTCTCCCAACCTCCTTTACCCTGAAACAGGATCCAAAAATACTATGTTATGAAGAGCAAAATTTTGATGTGCTTTTGTAATGCTTCTTAAAGTCTGCTGTTCAAACTTAAAATTAGCTGGCTCCTTACCAACACTGGAGACTCTTGCTTGATATTACTTTTCATTTCTGAAGTTAGAACTGATCCAAGTTCCTCTTCTTTCTGTTTGATTAAAAATTATTTTAAATGTACAACTGAAATGAAATGGAAATGTAATTACATAAAATTGTTTTCTGCTCTTTATGGTAGAATAAGCATAATCAAATCAATATAATTTTTAGACAGGAAATAAACTGCCCCATACTTTATTTTTTTATGATTTTATGCACACTGTAACAATCACTGGAGATTTTCCTCTATTAAAACATCACTACTATTTGTTCACTTTTTTTTTAATTTCTTCCTTATACACTAGGAAGTTTTGTCCATCTGTACAATCTTCAAAGTTCTGTGAGGTTCTGGAAAACTGTAAAAGCTTTTGAATATAAAAAGTAACATTTTCAATTTGATATTTGAAGTGTACATATGCGTAGAAAGGACGTTTCATTACCAGGACAAGAAAGTGTTCTGCAGGTTGATTATCACCTATAGTTTAAAGCCAGATTTGCATTACATAAATTATTTTCAATGGTTGATAAAATACCAAATCAGCTTTATGCACGTTGTTGGTTTTGAGTCAATTACATTCTTTGTCTTGCCAGACATACAAGGTGCATCTATACTTAGAAAAAATAGTTATCAAATTTGCCTGGGGAGGTTTATCATGAAATCTCCTTCCCAGTCCACTGGAAATGTATTTAACATGAATAAAGTAGGTCATTATTAAACTATGAAAATACTTCTTTTCAGCAGAAATCTTGAAGTGCATATTTATCTGCAAAATTACCAGTTTAGTTGCACATACGATTATTTTTCTCCTTCAAAATCCTGACAAGAAGTTAGACCAGAAAAACTTTCCAAGCACCGAGCAACAAATTTCAATAGACTATTGCAAGCATCAATTTTAGTCTGTCTGTATGCTCAGACCTAATAAAAAGTACCTATTGCCTGATAGGATAAAAAGCAAGAAACAAAATTCTCTAAATTATAGGACTTGTCTTTTAAAGTTTGCCTGTTAGTAACACACACACAATAAGAGCATTATAATGAAGTTAAAGTTCACACTTTGCCAGAAGCAAGCTCCAGTAAAGCATCAACCAGGTGTCAAGCTGCTCTGACCTAAGGATGCAAAGACAATTACTAATTCTCATGTGGTCCAAGGAATCTTGCAAATTCCAGTTAATCATGCCTTCAAACTTTTAAACACTTAAACACTGCCTACACTGTAAATGGACTGGACAGTAAGCGTTAAAATATATATTTTAAATAAATAACAAAAAACTCATTCTCTTATTCCTATTGTATTGTTAATACTCTAGACCTCTCAACATTGTTTTCCTTTATAAACCTGCTTTTCTTTTTTTTCAACAAAGTGACCACTGTTAACCCAAGGTGCATGGCTTTCTTCATACCTCTTAGAAAATTTCCTTAGTGTCAAAAACAAAAACGGAAAAATAAGCACAAAAACACAAGCTGTGTTTTGGTTTTGCTGTTGTTTTGTTGATTTTGGTTTAAAATTTCTCATACAGGAATTTCAATAATCTTTCACACAGTATCAAAAGACTCAAAAGATGTTGGACACTACTGTGGTATTCAACAGAAGAGGTCAACTAGAAGTTTCTTTAGAAAATTATTTAAAAAATATAATTGAGTACTATCTTAGTATAAATAACAATATTATAATTAACAGAGCAACAAGTAGTATGAGAAATTTTTCTTGGACCAGGAATATATTCTCCTATTCTACTTACAGTATATAAAGTAAAAAAAAAGAGGAAAAGTTCAGAATTTCAGGCAGTTTTCAATACACAAAGAAAAAAAATGCCCAAAAGAATGAAAAAAACATTTAGGTAGATGTAAAACTGCAATATTCACATGTAAAAGATGAATCATTCTGAACTAAAAATTGATGTATGAGATTTAAGCAAACAAATTTTACACTTTCTGTATGCAGGCAACCTCCCCCTTAAAGGAGTTAATTGCATCCTTCTAACAAAGTTGCAAATTTCAAGATTAGGCACCTGAGAAGACTATAAAACGTACCAATATTTTATTCTCCTCTTGCTGATTTACATTTACTTCTGGAATCCTGCTTCCTTTGGCTTCCAAACACTGTTTTTTTCGTTTACTTCTTTGAGCTTCCTGGTCATGATCTGCAATTTGATCTTCCCAGTCTATATCTCCACTTCCAAACACAATTTCTAGTGCTTCTGTATCTCTAGATAAATCATCTAATTCCTTTCTCTTTCTTGGTGCACGATTTTCACTAGAAGTGGTTTTAGTGTCTGTTTTATCACTTGTTAGTTTGACATTTTCCCTCATAGGCTTTATACCCCTGTCTTCTGCAAAATTTGGGTTTGGGTCAAGGATGTTATTTTTCTTTTGATGCTGTTTTGCTTCACTGTTGCAGATCAATGAAGTTGTGGATTCAGTGCACTTGGGAAGAGGCGATGACCTTTCCTCCAATTTTGCTATTTTGGGTACAGATGTTTCTTCTTCTTCAGCTCTTTCCCTTAGCCAGAAATAAATTACAAAAGAAAGAAATTACAAAAGCATTTGAGTATGATTAGCTGTACCCACAACATAACAGCTTCTGGTGTTTTAGGGATTGCACTGTAAAATTTAAAGTACCCCTGATGAAAAACTTTCCATTCCAGGAATTTGACCTAAAAATTACCTTTTTAAGTACACGTCAAATTTAAAGTACATTGCTTGAGTTAAAATTTTCCAGAAACATCATGAACATGCCAATAAGGGAAGTAATGTCACAAACATTTCAACGTACCTTTTTTTAGAAACCTGGAAGTAATTGGTAATTGAGTTTGACTGGTGACGTGAAGCACTCTCACAAGGTTTGCCAGCTTCTGGAATTTTAGATGGTGAGACAGGCTGACTTCTTTGACTGAACCCAGATGTTCTGTTCCCTCTAGGTATCGATGCTCCTGCATTTACACTGCCACTTGTGCCAATGTTTTTCTTTCCAGTTTGATCCTGGAAAGCCATTTTCCTTTGTCTATGCACCTGGGAAGTATTCTCTATCTCCATACTAGATTAGAGAGAAAAGAAATACTAAATGACACACAGGAGGTGACCAGAGATACATCGACTGAGACACACACTTTTTAAAAAAGCTATACCTGTACTTTGAATTAACTTGTATAAACAATGTGCTAAAAACAAACTGTGAAATCTGCTACAATCAAGACATTTTTATAATTTTGAAATGGCTTGAAAATTTTTAACAGTTCAGACAGTCAAGACAGATATGCAGTATCTACATGCGCATTTGAAAGTCATAAAAATCCTATGGGATGCTTTCTGTAATCTAGTACTCAAAAGCAGAAATTATCTCACTGCAGACAAGTGACAGCAATTTAGTGAATGGCATTTCTAACCCTGTATATCTTTTCCCATGGCAATGATACAGTTCCTCTGCCACAAAAGACTGCTTTATTTGCAAGTATAAACTTAGAAATTGCCATGAGTACTTTACCATGTCTGCTCCTCTGTATCAGCTATGTATAAGGTGCTGCTATCTGCAGCAGTTGGCATTATGGTTTCATCCACAGCCAGACTCTGGGAAATGGCTCGGCCTACGACAGCTGATGCAGAACTTTCAGGTACAGCTGCAAGACCAACACAAGAGAAGAATTAGAAGATTAATATAAAATCTGTGTTTCTTTGCATGTGCTATTGCACATTACTACCTGATCACGTGAGATCTTCGTAAAATGATATTAAAGCAGTTTTCATTAAAAAATAAGCAGATTTATTAATTAAAAAAAAACCTGACAGAAATAGTTCTAAAGAACCATACTCTGGAATTCAGATTTAATTACATATTCTACTGATTAAGTAATGAAATTCTGCTTCAATAAAAATAAAGCATAATGAGAAATCATATACCAGTATGTACACAATGTACTGAAAAAATCATGTGACATATATTTTATGCAAAAAAATAAAATATATATCATGCAATATATAGATCATGCAAAACTGTCAGAGCACAAAATTCCTTGTATTTACTTCTGTATGATGATCTCTAATGTGATTATTGTATTTGGGATACAGGTTTTTTCAATTTTAAACACTGCTCCCTTTAAACTTTGATAGACAGTCTGTTTACACAATTTCAGACAACTTAACTTTTATCCAGTTGAACTGTTCAGACTGGAAACAAGAATCAGCATCTCTGCCACTATTGCATATATGTCTTTATTCAAAATACATTTTCAAGTAAGTAATATTCCTGAATGTAAAGACCAACTTAGGGGTATTTTTCTTTGATTTTTAAAATAATGGTAGGATTTTCTACCTGATACAACATTTTGTAGAACAAACCAGAATCTATAAAACATAATTCTGAAAATTTCATAGCAACAAAATATAGAATAATATGAAGAGGCATGAAAAGAGACAAACAAAACCTCTTTCTGTCTCTCCAAGACTTTTGTTATTACCACATTAGCAAATACAAGCTTCAAGTCAAAACTTGGAATGTCCACTCCCAAACTACTATTTCAGCAAATGTGGTGATCATGTCTCATTGTCTTAACTTATGGAAAGATTATTTTTAGTTCTGAACTGTGCAGGAAGTGTCTGTATTTTCCTAAAGCAAATTCTCTTTAGAGCAAAGGGCAAAAAAGAAAAATGCAAGCCTTAAAAATTTATTTCCATTCTTATTCTCCTGATTTCTGAAATTCATCTTTAACTTCCTGATTACCCCAGTCTTTTATGAAAAGACAGAATAGCATGGAATTCAAACTACCACATACATATGAATTCAGTGGTCACTAAAAATATGAACTTCAGATATTTTTAAAGTGCCTTTCCTTTCAAGGTCACTCCTCTATGTGTCTGCCTTTTAGGCTAGTTTTAGATCCTCTTTTTTATTTACATCTAAGAGTCATACAATTTTCACTGCAATTTACTGCAAGACCATTTAAAACCAATTACCTCTTTGGAGTTGTATACATTTTTCATAGAATGTCACTCCTTTTTAGTGGTCTTGCAAAACAGAACAACTTGAACATTACAACTGATACTCCTACACAAAAAGAAATACTGCCTCTTTGAGGCTGTTAACGCATTACTACCCTTCTTCCAATTACCTTTGGAAGCAGGCTGCTTTTGAGGGTTGCAGTATTTTTCTGTAGACATGAAGATAACTGCCAATCCAATTTCTGCCTCTGGAATAGCCCTAAGATTCTTGCTGTTAATATAAAAATTAAAAAAAAAAAAAAGCTCTTTCAGTACAGAGTCAAAGACTAACAGGCAAATGACCTCAGGTATGGCAAAGTACAAAATGTTTAATTCTTCCTCCAAAAAAAAAAATCAGCCTCCAAAAAACACTACCGTTTTTCCCAATACAGTAAGTCAGCACAATTATCCTTCATTACAGCCATGTCCTGTATGTAGGAACTCCCATGTTTCCTGCTGCTGTAGCCACTGTCTAGCTCCAGTAATCTGGCCCATACATCTCTTGTTTCCCGATTTTTGGGCACATAACCAATTATGCTCTACCTCTGATTGAAAAATGTGTGAAAAGAGACTCGAAAGATCTGACCACTTCTTACAAGTCAGGCACACTCCCCCCCCACAATTCTTCTGTACTAGTCATGAGGAGAGATTAAGTCCTGTCTTCTCTACCAGCAGGAAAATTTAGGAGAACTAGGTTTATGTGTTAGGATTGAGATTTTGTCTCATTGTTTTAATAAAATGGCATAATGGTAATCCGAACATATAAATATATGCAGTCTGCCCTCTCAAACAAAACCTACCACCAAAACAAAAAGTAATTTTCATTAAACAGAAGCTGTTTTTCAAAAACACTGTACAAATAATTATACAACAGTGAACCACATGACCTCAAGGTGCCATCTCATCTCCTTTTGATGAAATTACATATAATCAATGAAATATCATAAATTATCTATTTTGAATTCTTAGACTATATTAATTTTAACTTCTTTTAAATAGTAGAAGATAAACTATTTGCTGTCTGTAATTTTAAAGCAGCTTCATTATAATGAATTTCTGTAGAACTGAGTTCTACAAAAATATAGTAAAAAGAAGAAAGCGAGAATTCCATCAAATCCTCACGGAACTGCCAAGTTCTTTCTTTACTGCTTCAAGAAGTTTTAGTTACTCTGCTAAATACTTAGAACAATGTAAAAATGCCCTCTTTATAAGCAGCCTCCTGCTTAAATATGCATGTAAACACCATGACCAGGTCTCTGTAGAAGTTCTGGAATTACCCTGCCACTGTACAAGAGAACAATGCTGCACCTTTCCAAGTCAGTCAGAATGGAATCAGTCCAGTTTGTCATAGAGTCAGATCCTGAGATCTGAGAGCTTGCCAAACCCACATCAACTACACAAACTTCAGGAGAAAGTAGTAAAGGTATTTCTTTTCTTCCTTCTGTCATCAACTTTACTTCCCCTCCTCCAAGAACAACTGCTGGACCCAGTTTCTTGTGCTAAAAAGAGAATGCAAAAAAAACTAACTTAGAATGCAGTCAATTCAGAGGTATCAGAATACAGAACTATCAGTGTAGTGCTTCTCACTGATGCACTACTGCAGATGAAATATGTTCTGTTCCTCCTCTACATTTTATCTTGTTTAGGCCACTGTACTATAGGATAAATACACAGAAATCCTTCTTTCCTGATGAACCCAGAATGAGTGTGATTTCAGAGTGAACAAGTCTGAACTTAGCTACCCCTGCAATATTTTTGCAATGAAAAGCCTGATTACCTGCTTGGCAGTTAGAAATACAAAAGTTTTTCCACTGAATATTTTTTTCCTTTCATGATGCTCAGATAAATCCAAGTTTTCGCTGCCAATGGAAGGCTCATCAACTGGAGGATAAAAGCTGCAAGAACAGAAAATGAAAGTTATAAAATTCAGATTTGCTTATCAGTCCTGACTCACAGTCCTTTCTGTTTTAAAGTTCTGAAGTTAAAATCCTGCATTTCTCTGTTAAAACTACTTACATAAATAATTTTCAAGAGATTGTTAAGAAAAAATAGACCCCCCCAATTTCGCAACATCAAAGGTAAGACCAAGACTTTCTACTTCAGTTACTAAGAAAACACTTTAAGGAATGCATTCTCCCAAACTGCTGTACACACATCCACATTTTTACTAACAATACTGACAAGTGAAATTGCAACTTCCTTCTGCACTTACTCTAGACAATAGTAAAACTCCACACAAAATTAGTCATCTTGCTTCCACTACCCTCCATGTGGGGACAGTTACCTCTCATTCTCTTCTACTGTGTCAAATTGTGTGCCACCACATTCAAGAACAGCCTACAACGTGACAGCAGACAAGTACACTTAACTTGCTGGTGGGATAGAGAACTGAAAGGATTCACTCCACAGATTCTCTATTATTTTGTCCAATACAGGGAAAGTGAGCAAAAGTTTAGCTGGGAAACATATTAGGCAAAAATAAAACTCTACCCTGAAGCCCTAAACTATATCACAGCCTGTGACCTCAGCTCCAGTTGATGATGGCCTGCCCAGAGCATGAAAAGCCTCTGGAGTTAGGACATGCATCTAACTAATAATTTCAGGATACTTACAAGATCTTTTAGCCACATTTTCACTGCGCTACAGCAATTCTGACAGAGCAAGGTATAGGCACATGTCAGAAAGTATGGAAACTATAGGTCAGTTTTAACCAAACTATACCACATCTGTACCCAAATAGCTGTTTATGTACATAGTCTGGCTGATCACAGAACTACTTATCTTTATGCTGATAGCTGATTATGTATCCTTACTATTCAGGGAAAAAAAAAAAAAAAGAAACACACCAAAAAAATTCAGTTTAACAGCAAAGATTAGCAGATTCTAAGAAGAAACATATGAAATGCTGAAATACTGATGTTTCAGAAAAAAATCAACCATATGTAAACAGAAAAACATCCCTCAAACACAAAAAATAAACCTATATTTAAAGCTGAACACAAAAATAGGCACGTAAATTTTCTACTTCATCCAAATATGCAATTCAATAACAATAGGCTAAAATGTGTTACGAATAGGCTATACAGGTTATATACAGTTACAGGTGCTTTTAAATAATCTTCATTCTTATGTGTTCTTCACAATCAATTCTTCAACCTTTATGTACACAATGAAAATTAAGCAACCTAAATCCACCAGATTTTGAAAGATGAGTATTTGATCTATTTCAGCAGCCTGTCCAAATCTGTTTACAGAAATATTGTCGCATTGAAATTGAATAGATATAATGAAGCCTACTAATTTCAAGTAGAAGAAGGGCAATTCAGACTTTAGTTATTATGCCAGAAGATTTCTGATAGCAGATTCTCTGGAGACAGCTACTAGCCTAAGATAAATACAAGGGACAAAGTCATCTTTAAAGATGAAAGAACAAGTAAAAATGGAAAAACAACAGTTTTCACTACTTTGAAACTAGACTCTAGTTTCTTTATAAATGTATTTAAAAATCTCAGTTTTTTTAACTTCAGCATACAACTTTAAATTAAGATTCTCCCAAAAAAACAACCTCTGATTTTCCTTATAAACTCTCACTCAATGCTGGTCTCATAAGCTTTTAATAGTAACACCATTATCTTGAAAAGATCATCTACAACCTTGAATCTCTCATTACATATATTATGATTCTTTATGAGTTTCTATTAAAAACTCTGTTACTGTTCTTCTTTTTCAAAGCCCTATTGACACTGGGCTGCAGTAATAAAACACATTTCCCACAGGATTACGCTCATGCAGCCATTTGTGAAATCTTCAGTTATTGTTCTTCCTTGCATAGGTTGTCAGAGAGTACCAGAGAACTGGGGTAACACCATAAAAAACTCAAGTCTCACATTCATATGGGAACTGCAGGTTTGCCATTACATGAAGTCTTACTGTAAACAAAAAGACACTTTAATTATTTTTTTCTTTTTAAGATAATGTTTCCCTAGGCTTTTTGGGAGGGACCAGCTCTCCAACAATAGTAAAGATTTAATTAGCAGTGTCACCCAGTATTGCCATCTCGATATACTTTTCCTGTTTCTCACCCAAAAAGTATTGCCCCAAGCTGTCTGGTGTCTGTGGCTATACCAGCTCAGGTCGGCTCTAGCTACAATGCACAATATAGAGATTCCCAGTCGAAGTTACAAGTATTTTTGGAAGTTTAATGAAAATAGTCGCCAAGTAAATTTCCAGCATCTTCCCACAAGCTACATCTCAAAAACATGACCTATTTAAAATACAGCAATTATTTTAAACATAGATCTGTGTATTAAATCAGCAGTTTCACTTAGCTTGATGCAGAACTCTCTTTGAAAGCTACATAATGTGTATACTGCTAATGTCACTACCTTTTAGCCTTCAGCATCTTAAAAGTTAGCAAAAGTATTTCAGAAAGGTAAACATATCCATCTGCCTCTTTTTCAGGGAGCACATAAAAGCCAGTTATACTGTCACCTCTATTAAATGGACACACATCCTGATTGCAAGACAAAGACACTGTTTACTTGTTCCTGCAACAGACAGGAACAGCAGCATTACCACCAGGTAACATTCCACCAAACAAATTTCAAGTTGTACAACCAATCACTAGCTTTTGATGGCTTGTATGACTTGTACTGCAAAAGAAAAAGAAATCTCACAGGAAAGTATTTCAGAGAGTACTAAATAGTTTCTTTAGTTTTCTTACATTCTCAGAAAACAATGCAGAAGTAGAAGGGAAAGTTACAATTCATCCAGATTCTCTTTTTCTTCTGAAACTGAAGAACAAATGAGTTTTAAGCCACTCACAGATGATTGATTTGACATATTACATAAACCCTGCTAACGTAAAGCAGCATCTTAGAAACTAAGGAATATTTCCCACAAATTGCTCCAGATTGGCATCTGTATTTTTGTAACAAGGTAGTGTCATGTTCTTTGAAATATATTTTACTACATATCAAGCACAGTTTATTGTGAATCCTCTTGTTTTGTTTCTATTTCTCTTGTTTTGTTTCTATTTTTTTTATTTTTATGTGTGCACCAGAACCTGGTTTATTATCTACCCAGCCTCAGTCTTCAAACTATTCCACCAATGGCTACTACCACACCTACTAAAGAAAATAAATTGCCATTTCCTAACATATATGCATATTGATGACCATATGAATGCATATAGATAGTGGGAACTTCTTACCTGTATAAACCACGTGTTCATACAATAAAAAACCAACAACTATAACCCCAAACAAACACAAATGTCTCCCTTTTCAAGGTAAAATGAGTAGCAATATGGGCTCAGATTAAATTGTCACATACGATGTTGTGACTATTTTACATTTTCTCACATTGAGAAAATAACCAGAAGAGCTATTCTGCGGTATTTATTGATTCCAAATTAAGAATTCCCTTTTAAGTTAATTTAACCATGAAAGCAATGAATATTTTATTCGCATTTAGTGAAAGCCAACACATATTAGTCTCACTTCATCTCTCAACAGCTAATTAAAAACCTCTTCTATTTCAGAGAATTCAATGGTCAGGCTAACTCTGTTCTGACCAAAGTTTACAGTAAACTCAGTAGCTAACAGCACACTGGAAAAATACCTCTATGTAATAAAATAAACTTGATACAATTTCTTTTATAAAAGTGTAATTTCTTCATTTTTATTTATCAATTCCCAGAAGTGTTTGAAGCAACATTTAAATACAACCAAACAAGTTCCTTTTCAGGGACAGTAACATCTCTAAGCATAGAGTGAATTCCAGAGCTCATTTTATAACTCTAGAGATGAGAACAATAAAATTGCTGGAATATTAAAATGTTAATCATATTAAGCATTACTCCACAAATAAAATTACTATGAATTGCATATTATGTCAAAAATCATCAGATAAATGTGTAGTTATCTGATAACCTAAAACCCATAAATTTCATTCTGCAACACAGTAAACAAGATGATTTGGCAACTTACCTTTCATGATTTGGCAACCGTTGCCTGGACTGAACAGCTCTGATTAATTCAGAAAAAAACTCTGGTTTTATAATTGGTCGAGCACAAATCAAAGCACATATAGTCTGAAAAACCAGAAAACACAAATATACTGCATAGAAAAAGTTCAAATAGAATATGGTTCAACTGACATTAGCTTTTTAAGATCTAAGATGTGGAAAGTATCAAACAAATAAAACAATACTGATTTGTGCTTCTAGGATTGTTTTGCTTCTAACAGCCTAGCTTTTAATTGGTGTCTTGATTAAAGTTATTAAAATGTAGAAGACAACTGATGAAAATGCCTAAGTCTTCAAAACCGTCTTTTTTTGATTTCTTTCCCTTCAACTTCCTGTTGACATACACATCTTCTAAACTTAGAAAAAGAAGAGTTGACTACAGTTTTACAGTAGAGAAAAATCCTGAACAGGTCTAGAATTTAATTAGCAGTCACGGGAAAACTGCAAAACAATGCTATCAACAGGCAAAAGCTCAACATACCTTAACAGTAACTTTTACTGATACCATTACAAGGTGGGTACATTCTTTTGTCCATTCATTCACTACAAGGCCTCCAAGCTGCTGAATGGCTTGATTTAAAGCATTTTTCTGAGCTACATCTAAACACGAGGAGCAGACAACCAAAGGTTCATATTCCACTCTGCAAAAAGCAAGCAAAAGAGAATTGCTTAAGTTAATTCAGCCAATCATTAAGATGAACAGAGCTGACTTAACTATCACATTTGTATCTCATGGAAATGTGAACGTAAAAAAGAAAAGACCCATAGTCTAATCTAGATCAAAGTAAAATCTTCCTGCTTTAAAATTTCCTGAAGAAACAAAAGACTAATTTTTATTCAGAAAAATTAATGACAATTTGACCTGATGTCTGAAATATTTCTATGGACTTGTGGCTCTTTTACAGACATATCATAGAATTAGTGCCTCAAGAATAGTGCAAGGTCTGGGAATATCAAAAGAAATTTGAGTGTGTGCCTCCAAAAGCAGAAGTATGCTCAACAGCACAGGTTGCCAAAAGATCAATACTTAAAAATACAAGTGTCATAAAATGCAATTTCAAGTAAGCTTCCTAACATTTCCATTATCCTTGACCATAAGCCTTGATATATATCTTAGATCTTCCATATCAAATTCCCTATCAAAAATGATTTCATTTCTATATTATTTAAATTTCTTTCTACTTTGTAGACTTTCTACTACAATATCCATGATGCATGTGGTCTCATGGTGTGATTCCTGTATCATGTTTCAGGTATGTTTACCTAAAATATTAAAAAATAATGTATTGCACTAATTGGAGGAGAATGCCAAGTTTCTTCTAACAAAAAGTAATACCAGCAGCATTGATAAAGCTGAATAAAATTTTAAGGCACAAAGCCACCTTCTGGTTACATTAACATTGATTTTAATGGTCATTAGATTTTCTATTTATCTGCTACTCTATTTTTAGAAGTTCTTCCTGTAAATAAACAGATAGCAATGGCTACCATGGTAAATTTGGAAAAAAAGTCAAGTTGGGTTCACATCCTCCTGCAACATCAGTTCTTTTCTCATTACATTCTAACAAGGCTCCAACAAACTCTAAACCTTTCTCCCTTCTTCTCATTTGGTGTAGGATTTTGTTCTTTGCCTAAAAGAGCCTGAAAATACTCATCTATCATCTTCTAAAATGCCAATGCTTTCTTACCTACAATTTTAATCTAGTGTCAAAATAAATTATGTAAAAATATAATGGAAAACTATTTCAGAAGTAGGTGTGGAACACAGGCAAAATGCTACTTACCTCCTTTGCTTTCTAAAAATTAATCATTGCTGTATCACTTTCAAAGTTGTATGATGCGCTAAAATATTCTTCCAAAAAATTAATTTTAACTTGATATTTATAATCAAAACACTTACCTAAACTTGCTCTCAAAGACTCCAAAGTTGATTCTGTCACCAGACTGCAAAGATACTGAAGTACCATTGAGTTTTGATCCATTAACAAAAGTACCATACTTGGATGTATCTCTTACTGTTAATATAGGTACTGAAAGAGACTGACTCTGAAAATAAACATAAATAAGCCATTATAGTTTATCAGAATGAGACAGCTTTATCAGAAACAAGTTACTATCATTGTGAATGAAATCAATGGATAAATAAGAAGCAGCCCACAAAATATCATCTTAAATAAAGACTTTGGACAATGAGGCTTGCTACATGTAATTATTTATCTTCTGGTTTTTGTAGAGGAATGTGAGAAAATATACATGTTTTTAGCTTTAGAACTTCTGTGCTTCTTAAACTTAGTATTTTTGGAGATAGTACTTTGTCTTTCTGGAGACTGTGCATAGCAGTCATTCATTAGCCCAAAGCCTGAGCTAGTGCAATTCAGCAAGCCTCTGAGATTTATTATGTTTTTACCTACTGCTCAGCTCTATCCTGGGCATTGGGCTGAATAGCAAGTGAAAGCCTAAGGTCACCTGAGAGCACTTTCTTGTGCTTCCTTCCATGAGCAATGCTAGCCTCCTCCCAACTACAGGACATGGAGACACCAGCATCTCTTGAGAAGAGATTAGATGCTGTCAGATTTCCAAAGTGGCTCACAAGCCAATGAGAGCATTGACAGCTTGTTTTTATGAAATTCTGCCACGAAGTTATAGGCTCCTACACAGAATGGATAAGGTGTGAAGGGACCACTGGAGGTGATCTAATCCAAGCTGCCTGTTGAAGCAGGTTTCCTTATAGAACACTACTCAGGATTGTCTCCAGGCTCCTTTGGAGCATCCAGAGTAGACTCCATAACCTGTCTGGGCATTCTGTTCCAGTGCTGAGTCACTCTCACAGTAAAGTTCTCACTCGTGTTCAGGTGGGACTTTCTGTGTTCCAGACACTGATGAGGTCCCTTCTCAGTTGTGTCTTCTCAGGCCCAGATCCCTCAGCCTTTTCTCACAACTGAGGTGCTCCTGTCCCCTCATTATCTTCATAGCCCTCCCCTCGACTTACTCAGCATTTGCAGTATTAAAGGGACAAATATATTTTACATGTTTTATTTTAAACACTACATAAAGGTTACATAAACGAAATTTCTGCTGACTGGCTTCAAAACATCCATAACTGTCACAACACTTAGTGACAGTAAATTGCCAATTGCTAATTCTCCTTGGTACATTTTTCTTTTCCATGCCCTAAGCAAATACAGAATTAATGATGTGAAATGAAACAGAAGCTAAGTCTGCAGTAAAGCAACTGAAGGACTTCCTAGAACCTAAAATTTGTCTGTGTAATGAAACTTAATTGCATGATTTTCCTGCTATGATTATTTTAATACAAATTCCTGGTAAATCCTCACTCTGGGATAAAAGGAAGTTTGAACTACTAAAATTATGCCACAAAATTCCTCAACGAAAGCAAACAAACCAAAGGTGAAAAAAAAATAATTTCAAGATAAAAAAAAAAATACAGGTGACCAATGGTTCTACTCCAAGCATAAAACTGGTGAGAGATAAATGAGAGTATGCATGGTCATGGCAGCCTGAACTATCCCCACAGTCCATTGATAATACAGTAAAATGGTGGCTACTTACAGGGCTTGTTTCAGGCCGACTTACGGTCAGAACTGCATGACTTCGACTGATAGACTGATCATCCTGAATTAAAATTGTGGCGTTCCTGCGTCCAACAACATATTCTACACCGCTTAAAAGCCGATATGGCTCTCCTGGAAACAAACAAGAGAAAGAAAAAATACCAATTTAGAAAAAAAAAACCCACTAAAATACCTGAAGCACATGGGAGAGACACTGAGAAGTTTGTAGTACATCTGAATCTCAGCTCTGCCATGCATCATTTATGGTTAGAGCATGGTACCAATAATGCCAAGGTTGTGGGTTTTATCCCCTTGTGTGCCATTCACTTAAGAACTGGACTCAATGATCCTTCCAACTTAAAATATTCTGTGACTCTGAATTCTGTGATTCTGATTAGAATTATCCATTCAGCTTATACACAAAACCTCTTCCTTTCTCGCTCCATTTCTCTGTCCATTATAAAAGGATACATTTTACAATAAACAAAGCAGTTTCAAAAGTGGAAGAACAATTTTTTCAAGGACAGTATTTTGCCAATACTTTCTTGAAGATTAAGTGTAACATCTAGAAGGAAAAAAAAAACCCACAATGTAAGATAGGTTTTCTAAAACATCTTTGTAAGAATACATAATTTTTGAGGTTATATTATTTATTCACATAACTGATTAAGAGGTTCAGAGGAAAATGTCCTCCTAATGAATGTAAGCAGATCTTCATGTAAATCAAACTGACAGTAAGTTCAGCCTCTGACCAATGCTTATGCTTTAGCTTATGCTTTGTACCTGTCACCTGGACCCCATGGTGGCTTCCCAGTGAATGGCTTGACTCTCTCCCAAAGGTGTGCTACCACTGGTCAACAGAAACAAAAATGTTCCTTGATGAACATGAGTATGTAAAGATAGATTCCAGTTATCAACCCTGGCAAATAACTTTCCAAATATGAACTGTGAAGAAATAATCATTCTGAATAGAATGAAGAGTGTTTTGATTCACTCAAGAGCTTTCCAGGCAGTAAGATCTAAATCAGTTCATTTCAACATGATTAGGTGCTGTATCCACCAGGAAATAAATCAAACATCCAAAATCTCCTCCCAGTGAACAAGGAAATAGAGCAGATGCAGTTGTGTTAAGTCTGTTCCTTACAAGCACTTAGGAAGAAGTATGTATTATATGATACCTATTATTAAATGTATTATATGATACCTATTAATGCATTATATGATACCTATTATTAAAGCTCCTATAGAGAAGAAAACAAAGTAAAGTATAGAGGCGATTTAGTTTCAAAACTTCATGCAAGAAACGCCATGAAGTTCAACACCTGGTCCTTGAAACATCAACACAATAGTTACACATCGTTTCTGACGTTGCTGCCTCATTGTTCAACTCTCCAGGAATTTTAAAGCAGGACTCTGTAACCTGCAGCACCCTAAGACATCCCACACAGGTTCGAAAAGAAGCCCTGCTAGGTTTAACAAGCGCTATGGTCGGCAGCGCTGCAGGGAAAAACGGAGGCTTCGCCGAGGACGAACGCCCCGAGCGACCAGGAAGGACTTCGACCACCATCGGCCCGAGGCAGCACGGACACGCTCGCCCGGCCGGAGCCTGCCCTATGGAAGCCAACACGCCCGCCCGGCTGGAGCCGGCCCTATGGAAGCCAACACGCTCGCCCGGCTGGAGCCTGCCCTATGGAAGCCAACACGCTCGCCCGGCTGGAGCCCGCCCTATGGAAGCCAACTCGGCGGCACGCCCGCGCACCCGAGGTCGGGGCGAGGAGGGGCCCGCGGTGCCCGGGCCCAGCCCGCCGAAGCGGCGGAGGCGTCTGGCACTCCCTCACCTTGTCCCGAGGCGGGCACCAGCTTCCACATCCCGAAGCACCGCCCGGAAGCCCCCGACAACCCGGATAAGACCGGGCCGGGCAGAGAAAATCCCGAGATCTGCCACCGCGATCCCGCGCGCCGGGCCGGGATAAGGGGAGGGACGCAAGCGAGGGCGCCACCGACTGGCCTCGCGCTACCTCTGCAGCCGTGGGCCGGCGCGCGTGCGCGGGGCGGGGCCGGG
>JAYDZK010000113.1:126576595-126614816 GCA_034509185.1 Euphonia xanthogaster
CTTTGTGCCCTGCCCCCCCCCCCCCCCCTCACTACAAAAAGCCAGGCTGTGGAAAACTAATACATATCATCGTGCTCACTTTCACCATGGAAATACAATGATTATTTCGCAGGTAGCTGTTTGGTAGATTTGTATTTTCCAGTGCGTGGTTTGAAGTTTGTTTCCTCTTGCTAGCATTGTCCCAGTGAAGCTTCCTAAATTCTGTCATATTTGGCAATGTAAAAGCTTCCCTTGAACTATATACACTCTGTTTCTCCTGCTTTTTTTTTTTTTTTTGGTAGTTTATTTCTCTGTTTGTTGTTGCAGTTTTTTTGTTTTGTTTTTCTGTGCAGTGATTACAGATGCCTTGAGACTCAGTGTGGTTGAATTAACTGATTGTAATGGCATGTTATTGTGTAAGTCTTAGAGCGACTCTAACTCTTACCAAATATTTTCCATAGGCTGCTGTAATGATAAATGTGGCAACTACTGCCCAGCAGTGTGGCACTGTTGCTTCAATGCCTTCCAGACAGTGTGCAGAACTTACGAAGATGTTACCTGCTCTAGACCTTGCTGCACCACCAGAGCATCAACAATTTTTTTTTGCTAAATGCTGAATATTTAGAGAAAATGGCTGTTTCGCCATTTTTATACAGGGCAACGATGACTGAGCTGTAGGACTTAAATTCTGCTTCCTCTGAACTCCCACAGCAGTGTGTAATCAGTTTGCCTGGAATTCTTAACTCAAAAGTTGATAGCACAGACCAACTGATGGATTTGTTGTCTGTCATGCCAAGTTTTGTAACTGCATAGATTCATCAAGTGTGGTGTCCTCCCCTCAAAACCTGAAGCTTTACTAAATCTGTAGGTTCTTACTATGCTACTCCCCCAACCCCTTTCTCTTCCTTATGAGTAGATAGGACTCTGCAGATTTCTGTGGTTACCAAGGCTGGTAACCACAGAAATCTGCAAAGTATCTGTCAGTCATCACTTTTTCCATCAGTCAGTCTGTGCTCAGCACAGATAAATCAAGCATTCTCCAACTCTCACAGCTGGAAATGAAGGCACCAGGGCAGTGGCTGTGGCTGAGAAGGTGCCCCTGTGTTCTTCCAAAATAGGTTCTTTGGTGTGCAAGAGGCCAATCCGGATTTCTTTACAATTCTGTGCAGAAAGGCATGTTGGGTGACAAATCCACAAGGCCAGCACAAGGAAACCAAAACTTTTCACTATTTAAACATTTTAGCAAAAAAGGGCATTCATGTTCATTGGCTACCAGTTACCTACTTCTCTCATTAATTAGTGTTCTATGTTCTATTGGTTAATGATTCTTTCACTTCTCCTGCTCTGTAGTCCATATACTCAGTCTTTCTCTTCTTTTGGGTCAGTGGGCAGTCTCCCCCGTCAGAAATACCCAGTCAGAGCTGACCTAAGCGATGTTGCCTTTATTAGTTTTTGTTTATCATGGGGATTCTCCCTTGTAGCCCATAAGTTCTGCATTCTTTGTGTGCACTGTCAGTAGTACATCTCTCTTCCCAAGTTTTGTTGATCTCTCTCTAGGTCTGAGATCATTGAATCATGTCAAGCCCTAAGCCTTAGCAAGGCAATTCCACCGACAAATAATCTGTCTTTCACCTGGACATCGCTAAGAGCTTGTTTGCTCCTTTCTTGTTGATTAGGCTTGAAAGTATTCAAAGATCAAACAACAAAGAACGTCCTTTTAAAAGATTTTTTTTTTTTTACATATTATACGTTCTGCAGCACCCGGCGCGGGGGCGGTCCCGCGGTGTCCCCGGTCTCCCCGCGGAGCAGGCGCAGAGCGCGGCGAGAGAAGATGGCGGCGGCGGCGCGGCTGTGGCGGCGCGGGGCGCGCGGCCCCTGCGCGTTCGGCGCCGGGCGGGTAAGGCGCTGCCTGCGCTGCCGGGCTGAGGGCGGGCGGGCGGCGCCGCGGAGGTGTTCCGCCACCTCCTGCCCCGCCGCCCCGGCTCTGCGCCGGTGTCCCGTCAGAGGGAGGGCACGGCGGGGCTCTGCTGTTCGCGCTGCAGGGGCTGGGGAAGCAGCCGGGAAGGGAGCACCCCTCGGTTCTCCTCAGCTGCCAGCCCTGCCCGCCGCGGAGCCCCCGCAGAGGTGCGGGCTGAGCTGCCCGGCGCTCGGCCTGCTGCCCCAGCGCCGGGCGTGCCGTGTCACCCAGCTGAGAGTGTCGCCCTTTGGCCCCGATAACACAGCTGTGCAGGGCCATCTGTTTAGGTAAATGGCTGGAATGTTGCTGTCCAAGCAGTGGCGTGGCTTGACTTGTGACCGAGTTGGCGTTTTGGCAGGCTTCTGAAGAGAGCACCTGAAGGGAGCCTACAAAAAATCCGGAGGGGAACTTTTTTCAAGGGCGTGCAGTGACAGGACAAAGGGGAATGGATTCAGATTGAAAGAAGGTGGTTTAGGTTAGATATGGACATGTTGCCCAGAAAAGCTGTGGGTGCCCCATCTGTGGAGGTGTTCAAGACCAAGTTGGATGGATCTGTGGGCAGCCTGTTACAGTGGAAGGTGTCCTTGACTATGGCAGGTGGGTTGGAACAAGATGATCTTTAAGGTCCTTTCCAATCCAAGCCATTCTGTAGTTCTGTGACTGTGTGGATGTTGAGGGAGGCCATTTCTAGTGAGCTCTCCACGAGCACGGTGCTTCTTTCTAGTGACTACTTTTGTGTTTCTGAGAAGGCTTTCTGCATTTATTTCACAGTTCATTTCCACCCCCTGGGTAAGGGTTGTTTTTTTGGTTTGTCAGCGATTTATGTGTTTGTTGTTTGATGTTTGGGGTTTTTTTAAGCTGTTTACTGTCTTCTTTATATCTGTGTTTACACCTGAGATTTAATTTAAAATCTCAGCCTTAAGCAGTGGAATGATTAAATTGCATGGATGCTGTCATAGAAGCCTCTTGTGCAAGCCAATAAGGAGATGATAGGAGTCTGACTAAAAGATTGCTCAATTATACCAACTTTACTGGCTGGTTATCATTGCCATACTTTATTAGTCTTGGTGCAGCCTTCTGCTTTTCCTCTGTTATGGCATGTCTTAATCTTCCCCCCTGGAGCAGAAGGAAAGCTGCTTGCAGTGTTTATTTCATGGAGAGCAAGAAGACTGGCTGTGTCTGTCACTACCAGAGCACCTGATCAGGGGGTCTCAGCACTCATAGGGCTTATCTCCATGTCCTGAAGGAAGGGGGAGTCCAAATGCCATCTTGATTTGCAGTCTCTGCCAGACTGCTGAGAGCTGAAATTCTCCAGAGGGAGCTTTTTTCCTGAAGAGAGACAAGCAGGGGGGAGCTACTAAGGAAGTCCCAAAAGAGAACCTTCACATTTCCCTTTCCTGGAGGTTTAATAGTATCCTCGTACTTAAGTGAAAGCATGAAAATTTTATTTTCACTTGGAGAATTAAATAACGGTAGTGATTTACAAATGTGATAGTTCTAGCTCTAGTTCAAGCTTTGCTTTCTGAATTTTGTCCTATGTAGTGGCTCCAACTCTTCAACTCAATATTAGTTTTTCACAGAACATTCTGAGTTGGAAGGGACCCACAAGGATCACAGCTCCAGAGTGAATGTCCCATACAGGGATTGAGCCTGTGACCCTGGTTATTAGCACCATGCTTTAAGTTGTATTAAATTGTCTGTGTAATTCCATGGTGGTTCTCTCTGTTTTCACCTAAGTTACTTATGCATATGTTTTACCACACAGAAGGATTCATGTGCACACTTTTGCAGGCCAACTTCAAACTCTGTGAAACCCCCAATGCACTGTACCTGTGGGAAGGTCAGAGTAATCATCTACCACTGAATATGTTGTCTCTTAATTTTAGTGTTCAAAATGTGAATTAGTAAACAGAACAAAAAGGTGCAATATTTTTACTATTTTCAAACTACCTTTCTTCTTCATGTCAGTCTATTGAACAATTGCATGGTTTTCTTAACAGGATCATGCAATAGTAACCATTCACTCTTCTTTCACAAAATTGTATTAGATTTTTTTTCTTTATATTAAAATGAACACATTAAAGGCTCAAGTACAAGGTAAAACCTGATAAAATAAGTATAACTTACAGTCTTCTAATTGTTTTGCACATCAAAAATAAAGTAAATCTAGTTTTGTTATACTTAGAAGCATTTACAGCTTCAGATTGTGATAACTTCTGTCTTTTAAATAATAGTGGAATTTCTCAATTATTACTGTAGTGCTGCTGTTCCAAGACATTTAATTCAATGCTTAGATTAGGGCTTGAGTTAGTTTAGTATATTAGCATGCTAGAAATATCCTGCTTGCTATTTTTGCTGCAACTTTCTTGGTGACATCACAAATTTCTCATTACATTTGTGGGGTATTTTCTTACTAGCATAGTTCTCTAGAGGTAATACTGAGTTTTCTTCTTTTTTCATGTCTGTTCTTAAACATATTCCAGCCATGTGTCTTTTTGCAGGGACTAATCCTTCTGAGGCTAATGTACTGTAGATGGTATTTCTGCTGGGATAGAGTGTGATGCTGATAACCTAACCCTGCCCAGTTCTGCTGGGAGATGGCATTGGTTTCCTTAGCAGCTCCAGTGGCCATTAGGGCAAGTCTTGTGAAGTTTGATTCTGTCCTGTTCCCCAGTAAAAAAGAAGGTTTGGTTGAATGCAGTAGTAAAGGATCAAAATCATGAGTCTATTACTGAAGATTTTAAATTTGTAAATACTTATATATGTAACCTGAAATCACATGGATTTGTTTGTGCATAAATTACAGTGCATATATCAATCTGATGCCCAAGCACTTCTGTAATTAGCTGTTAATGGTTTTCATGCTTTAGTAAAAGTGATAGATACAAAAAATCCACAAAGTAGCAAGAAGCATGACTGAAGTATTTTTTCAGTAGTTCTCTAGTTGCAGTATAATATATAAAAATAGCTCAAGTGCTTTCCTATTCTCGTGATAGTGTTTAAGTAAAGGCCCATGTGTGTTGGTATAATGCAATCTAGTCATTCTTATATTCGTATATATTTACTTAAAATAAGGGAGTTATGGTTGTTACCTCCAAAGCCATAGGAAAATCTGATCTTGTGTAACAGTCCTGCATACAGAAAGGAGAAAAAACTAACTTTCTGGGTTTTTTTCTTTCAGTTTTTCAGCCGTGGGTCAAATGTGCTGCATCAAGACAGCAGTGGACCACAAGCTGCATTCTTCTCACCTCTTCAAAAAGTGATGTTGCCACCGAATACCTATCAAGGGAAAGTGGCCTTTATAACTGGTGGAGGTACTGGGCTTGGCAAAGGGATGACAACAGCTTTGTCCAGTTTAGGTGCCAAGTGTGTTATAGCAAGCCGGTAAATATTAATGAACGCGTTTTAGAACTTTCATTTAGTACTGACTGCTGAATAGATGTTTTCTTCTTTACAAACCAGAAAAAATTATTCTATTTATTCTGTTGCAGTACATGTTTAAATTACAGTGTCATATTGTGGATTTTAGAAACTTGCAGATTTATCTGCAAATGTTTAATGGTATAAAAATCAGTAGGAAGAAATAAACTAAGCAGAGTTTTGTGAAATGTAGCAGCAAAATAAACAACCTCAAATATTAGGCATAAATTCAACTAAAGCCTTAAAGAGAACAAAAATTTGCAGTGGGCAAATTATTGAACAGTAATAAATGTTATTACAGGTGTTCTTGATACAGATTTAAATTATAATAAAGAATTAAATCCATTCCTCTTCTGACTTTCACCAAGAGCCCTGATTTTCCTTTAATGATTTTCTACAGCTCTCAAGTACTGCAGTAGTCTAGAAGCACTTCAGTAAAGTCTAGAAAAACAATCTAATTTTAACTCAAAATAAACAGAAGTGCTGTGGCATTCCTCCTAATAGTAATTTGTTTAGTTTTAAATGTGAATTTGTATGTCTGTTATTAATACTAGTAGAGTAGTAGCTAAAACAAAGTTTGTTATGATTGTGTGCTTTTTTTCTGGCTTATCACATGTTGTTTAGATTTAGAGTCTCTTACCATTGTCACTTCTGAGTTGCTTTAAAGTAGCACTAACCATAAATTACTTAAAGTTTTCTTTCAGAAAGTTAGTGGTTAAGCATAAGTTTTAATCATATTTTTAATTTATGAAAATCACCAAGATGCATGTGCACACACACATATATGCAGGTGCACACACACATATTTTAAGTTATAGTTCATATTTGCTCAGAAAAAAAGATTTTAGTAATCTGAATTGTAATTGCATTTAACTGACATAAGGGATGTTAATAATTATTTCTAGGAAGCTGGATGTTTTGAAAGGAACAGCAGATGAAATTTCATCTAAAACAGGGAATAAGGTAAATTTTTGCAGAATTATGAATATGTTACATATTATACTCTGCATTTTACTGGATTTTTTTTTTTGCATTTGTATGCTTCTATGGACTTGTTTAATTTATGAATGATATAGTTTTTAAGTCTTAAAACTGCCTTTACATTTTTCTTTAGGTACATGCCATCCAGTGTGATGTGAGAGATCCTGTTTCAGTTAAGAATGCTGTTGCTGAAACAATCCATGTGGCAGGACATCCTGATGTAAGTCTTCTAGGGAAAGGAAAGAACTCATTTTTCATTACTGAAAATACTTTGCATAGTAGGTGTGAAGAAAATAAGATAGAAAGTTAATGAACTCTTAAAAGACCCTAGACAGAACAGTGGCAGTACTTCAAGGTAAAGCTAACATTCATAGTTAGACCAGTTACTCTGTTCCTGTGGCTCTTAAAATATTTGGTGGCCAAGTAGACAAAACATTTTTACCCTTACTCTAAGGTCTAACATCTCGTTTCAAATAATGGGACAATTCTGAAGGCATTCTTTGAATTAAGGTAATGGAATATTGCCCTTAAATCCTCCTGAAAAGGTGATTTACCTGTCTTAACACAATGCTTCACAAATTGGGAATGGAAATAACCATAAATGTCTTTTTTGATCCTTGCTTAGCTTATTAATATACACAAGGTTCCATTTTGAAGATTAAGTTCTCATAAAATGAGAAAAAAGTCTTCAGTCAGGCCAAGTATCTGCTTTTTTATAGTTTGGCACAGAGCTGACAGAGCTCTTTACATCAGATTGTGAGGAGGATGATCTGGTGGAGTCTGAAAGATGATAATCACCAAATTCCAATGTGGTTGTGAGATAACAACCTGGATTCTGCTAGCTGATAGAAAGTGTGATGATGTAGCATCATTGTGAAGGACAGTCAGATTTAGAACAGTTTACTGTAAATTTAAAACTCTTGTATGTCTGTTGTTGACAATTTGCACTCAGGAGGAGCTTCCTACAGATGTGGTAGAGAGCCTGCTGAATTTTAAATATTGTAAGAAGTAGAGAAATTGTAGGCTATATAGCTGTATGCTATAACAGTGTTATAAATAAGGCAGTTCACTGTCCTGATTTGTAGACAAGATTCTCTGGATATTATTTTGACTGTTAGTTAAGGCAGTTTTTGGCCTAAGTCAGAATCGTGATCTTCAGGTTTTACATGTGTGCAGAGAGGGAGATTTCTTCCTGTATAGTACATTTTTAGAGCACCAGTAATTTTCTGAATAAATACTTTCCATAACTTGTTCTTTGCAAGCATTTACCTTCTCTTTAATTTCACGTATTTTGCGTGTTTATGATAGGTGGCAGAGTGAATTGAATATTCAGTTCTTTTTGTCCAGTTTTTCTCTTAGTTGCAGACATGAGCTGTTAGTTTATGAATCCTGGGTACCACTCACTGCCATGCTGCATGTGAGGTGAGATGTCAAAGACAGAAGTTAATGGCAGTAACTTGAAAGTTCTTCCAGCTTTGTTTTGTTCATTCCATTCCCAAGAATGTTACTCCCAATTAGAAAGCAATTCTTCTTTTGTCATGACATATTTTGGCAGTCCTACATACCTCAAAGATCATATGGTACAGTTCTTAGTTCACTAGTTTTATCGTTGTGTCTTTCCTGTATTTATTCAGTGATTCAAGTAACCTCCTTAGTATCTCAAGGTATTTGGATTTTTTTTCTTTCAGATTTCAGGGAGGCCTTTTAAATTCTATTTGCTGTCCATATGTATAATTTATGGCTGTTATATTTGTAATATGTACTGTACTCTGTTTTGTTATTGAAAATTCAAATACCTTCATTAGAATTTAGCCCAGAAGTTCTTCAGGACAAATAGTTTCTGTTATGTGCAAACCTACATGAATCAAGGGTGCCATTCCATTCATAGTCCATCATTTTATTCTTCAACACATTATATTATTAAATACACTAGATCTGGCTACATAATTTCTGGTTTAAATACTACTAATGTGATGCTTAGTCCCCTGAAATGAAAGTATCCTCTGCGTGATGATTGTTCATAGGAAGTGACAGAGGTACATCTGTTCAACAAAAGTTTTGTAGTAGTTGTTTGCAGTACATTGTGTCATAATATTTTCATCATGACTGATTTGAATTCCTGTTATACAGCAGTCACTTCATCCAGACTTTAGTTATCAGGTTGCTGCCTTTTGCTTCTATTCCCATGCATCCATTATATTAAACAGATGTAATGCTGGAATTTGATGGGGCCAAACTTTTCTGTTAGGATGCACTTGAGACACTATAGAAAATAGTGACTTAAGTCAGCCTCTACATGATACATTTCCTCAGTACAGTAGTTTGGAAATACAGCTCATTTTCTGTTACTGATGCTTTATCTGTGCTGCAGATGGTAAAATTTATTCTGGATTTTTCTCCCTCTTCCCCTGCCCCCCATACCTCATTCAGTGAGGGTATATTTACTTTTGTCCCTGGAAACACTAAAGAGCTTCTTGTAAATTCCTTACTTTTGTCTCAGGAAGAGCTATTTTTAGTTAACTCTTTTCCTTCATGTGTTTCAGGTTGTGATAAACAACGCAGCTGGAAACTTTATTTCCCCTTCTGAACGACTTTCTGCTAATGCCTGGAAAACAATAACTGATATTGTACTTAATGGTACTGCTTTTGTAACTCTGGAAATTGGAAAGGAGCTCATTAAAGTAAAAAAAGGTATCTTAAGCTTTGTGACATGTTATTACTTGCTTTCCTTGTCTTACTGTCATTATAGCCAGTTTTGAGTTCATGTGAGAAGAGAAATACAATTTTTAACATTCTCCTAGAAAGGGAGTTTTTCAGTGAAAGCTGTACTTAAGTATCACACAGTAGATCTAGCTAACAATTACTTCATTGTAGTATCAGGCCTTACAGTTGGACCCAGAGGCCAACTGAGGCCAAATATAAAAATCTAATTGCAGAGTTCTAGTTGTAAAACATTTTTAAAATTAAAAAAACAAAACTTTGTGTTAAAAAAGAAAAAAAGCTGTTATTTTTTAATTTTCTCTATGTATGTTAATTTCATTGAACCAAACATGGGATATTTCTTTAAATGAGCAAGAAGTCAGAATATCTCTTTGAATTTTCCTCCTACAGTAGAATAAAATTTATAGCTGTGCTGTATGACTAATAAATAGTATTAGAGAATATTACCTTTAAGATAATTTGAAAAAGAACTTTGAAATTGAAATCAGTATTGGATTTTATTTTCCCAGGTTTAATTCTTAATTCTGGACTACCTAGAAGTTTAATTCAATATCACAGTTTCACCTTAAAAATATGACAGTTCTTTCATATACTATTTAGCCAAAGATTTATTTAAACAGATTATTGTTTTAAAAGGAAAGGTGATGTATGCCCTTCTATGTTATATCATAGATATTTACAAAGAACTGCTTTCATTTTACATTGCAGTTATAGATTGAAAAACAAGGAGTTTATTGTATGAGATCAGAATAATATAATGTCAAATTCATTTAAAAGCAGAGAGATATAATTATGGTTTTCCACGTGCCCTCGCTACTGAGCCCTGTTTTCAGAAGTGGTACAGAAAATGTGTTGAAATACTACTTTTGTATTTACACTGGTATTTATTTAACCTCTTAATTAGTTTCTTCTTTACTTCACCTTCTGAATTAATTTCTTCAAAATCCTCTCCAAAAAGCATTCCACGAGCCTACACTATTTAATTATAACAATGTGAAGTTAATATTGTTTCAGTAGCTCTGTAACAGTTTTTGTTAGTATACAAGTATGTCCCCTCTATATTTTAGCAGCACGTGAAAAATTAATTTCCACCATTCTAGTGCTGATACCCCCACATGACAAACCCATCCCCAGCTATGACTTACTATATCATTATGGCAGACCATTGAAATAGGTTGCCTTATGGTGTTCCAGGTGCACGTGGTGTGCCCATACAGTAATGTGAAATATGAAATCAAACATGCTTTTGGTTTTGCTGTTGTTGAATGAAAACATTACTTTCCTTACTTCCATCCTCAGATTTGGTAAAATCCAGATGTCATTCACCTTCATGTTGTCTCTCTTTCTTTGACTTCTAAGCTTCCAAAACATTTGAATTTCTTTTGCTATTACTTGCATGTCTTCTTTCTAGGGGAGTCCATCTGTAAATAAGACTTTTTATTAAAGGCTTTCTTAAGGCATGTTTTTGTAAGTCATATGTTTGTGTTTGTCTTTTTACCTTCTTTCTTTTTATACTTGCTTGGTTTTTTTTAGTGTGAGCAGAGGCCTTAGTTTCTAAAGTGATGCTACCTCGTGCAAATATTTCAGAGCACTCTGTAAGGACACTATGAATCTGACACTTTCTAGAACACTGGGATGTCCTTTAGGTCTGCAGTGTGACCTACATAAAGTCTAATGTAGTAAATAAAAGTTCTCTGCTTTTAGACTGCAAGTTTGTGCTGGTATTTAAAAGGAATTTGTAATCTGCTCGTATGTTACTTATTTTTACAAAGTGAGAGGAGCTAATTGTTCAGTTATTGTCCATTTTATGAATATAGGCTTTAGAAATATAAGTTGTGTATGAGCTGAAGTGTTCTTTAAATATCGAGCTGTATATTTCTCAGTTATTCTTGCTTCCGTGTTAAGTTCACCTAGCTTACATTTATTTAACCTGTATTTTAAAATAAAATGAGTGGTTTAATTCTACAAAATGTGTAATTAACAATAATCTCTAGGTAACTTCAAAGTTGTTCTGGGGTTTTTTGCCTTTCAAAGTCTCTCAGTGAAGACTCCTTTTTTATAAACAGGGCCCATGATTTCTGGATATCTGCTGGCATTTCAGTTAGTGATTGTTTTTGGTTCTATTTAGTTTCTCTTGTGTAATATTACTGTAATTTTTACATGAGTCTACTTACATGCAGTTTATCAGTAGTGTATATTGTTTTAGAAATATCCCCTGGGCAGCTATTCTAATGAAATTATTTTTGAAATATAGTAAGTAGAACAGTTATTTTAGTTACTGTGACATAAGCAGTGAACTGTCATCCCTTGTCCTTCATTTCCCAGCTACAGTAAGCTCATGCCAGTCATTGATCAGACATAATTTGCAGGTTTCTATAAAAGAAAGATTAAATAAGGAGTTGCAGTTTCCATTATATTCTAGATTTTTTTTTTGCTAATTCTGTTATAAAATATGGCATATTAAAGAAAGTAGTTCTTTTATAATGGAGTTTGTTGTGATAATAATAGGAAAAGTTACGCAGGTTCACTCTGTAATTGGCTCTACTGCAGAAAAAGCTTCTGGAAATTTTTTAAAATCTTTTTTTTTTTCCATAAATTTTAACTCAAGCCCTCAGCTGTTAATTGGAGATTATGCCAAACCTAACTGTTAATGCTGATTTTTTTTCCTTGTTTTTTTTGTTTTGTTTTGTTTTGTTGTTTTTTTTGTGTTTTTTTCCCCCCACTCAGTAATTGATGAATTTAGGGCAATGGTTAGTGGCAACTAGACTAGGGCAGCGTCTGAAAAAACACTGTAACATCTTAGGTTTTCACTCCAGTTAGACTAATTTATGTATTAAGTTCATTATCAGTGGAAGTCTGGGGGCTCAGACCTTCAGAACCTAATCAATTGCTATTTGCACTTACCTGGAACAACTTTTAACACTCATGCAAAAGGGAACTGAAATAAAAAGGCTTGGAAAGAAAGTTTCAAACACTATGTTTTTAAAATGCCTTTTCACTGTCCAGAGGGGAAAGGTATCCCTACTGCTTGAGCTGAAAACTTCTGTACCATTTAGTTTGCTTTTACCTGAACTTGAGAGTTTGATTTTTAGGGTTGTTTGGTTTGTGTGGTGTGGGTTGTTTTTTAAATGTTTTTTGCACCTTCTAGGAGCAGCATTCCTGGCTATTACAACAATTTATGCAGAGAGTGGTTCAGGATTTGTGTTGCCGAGTGCCTCTGCTAAAGCTGGTGTAGAAGCAATGAGCAAGTGAGTAATACAGCAAAATGTGTGCTTTGGTTTTCACATCCTTAACATGGGGTAATTAATTGGTCTATAAACATGGAGCTTATTAGTGTAGTCCCCCTGTTTCACTGTTCCACAAGAATTCAATCCAGGCTCCAGCATCTTAGCAAGAAAATAGTAAGCTGGCAGCTTCTTACAGAGGGAAGTATTAACTGCTACTGGTTCTTTTTACAAGACCGAGATAAGGACAAGTAGAACTACTTGTTTTGGCAATTGCAAGTTCCAAAGTTTGTTTCACAGAGTTTTGATAATCAGGTTCTCTTGCATTCTTCTTGGTGAACCAGCACCTAAAAACAGCTATGAGGGGACTGTTTGAGATCGATAGCACCTTCTACATTCTTCTGTCTGAGGAAAATAACATGCCTGTTATTTGGGTGCAGTATCGTGTGGCTTCAGCTCTGTTTAGATTACTCAACAAATTTGTTTCCTGTCACTATTTAAAATTAAAGTCTGCAGTTCTACTTAGTTCAGAGCAGTATCATGTTGACATATCCATTGTGCTCAGCAAACAAAAGGATTTCTCTCATTTTTAATTTCAGGCTAGTCCTTCATAGCACATAGATCTTTCCTCTGCACTTCAGCAGAAAGAATTGAATAGATTGGAAGCCTCTTAGTAACTAGAATTCTTTATCTGGAAGAAAATGAGGGACTGAGTAATGGCCTTGATTTCTGTTCTACAGAGCTGTAACGGAAATGTGTACTTGTCAGAGACTTTATGACTCAGCTAATTCATTCACAATAGGAGATCCAAAGTACTCTTCATGCAGAGAAAATCTCGTAAAGCAAAACTATTCTAGTGGTCCTGTTTTCAAATGTATCCTCTGTTTTATTTCAAAACATAATGTGAGAGCTATGTTGCAAATGTTAGAAATGTATACTTGTGAGATAGTCTAAATTGCCACAGAAAGATGATGGCCTAACGGTTGTTTGGTAAGGAATTCAGGTGCCAACACCATCCGTGATTTGCAGGGGGGAAGGAATTGCTCCTTCACCCTGCTTTACCTATGATTACAATATTCCTCTGTTGGTGGATGAGATTTTTTTTGCTTCTCTGAAATTATTTTGTTAAGCACAAAATAAGCCCTCTAAGTAGAAATTGTCTGCTTCAGGAATGTTCTAATATTTATACATTTGATTAAATTTTAATTTCTTTTTTTTTCTGAATAGGATTACAATATTGTGTTTAAAATATTGATGCATTCTGTTAATGAATTTTTAGGTCTCTTGCGGCTGAATGGGGTAGATATGGCATGAGGTTCAATGTGATTCAACCAGGTCCAATAAAAACAAAGGTACATGGCATGAAGTGAAACACAGCCTTGAATATGCTTTGTAGTACAGACTTAACTTCACAACAGTCTAACTTTTCTGTAGCTGTAAATTCTAATATGATTTCCTTGATTGTCAAGACTGTGCTGGAATATTGAACACACTTCCCTCCTAGTCTTTTTGTAAAATAGGATTTTTTGAACTTCTGAGACCTGCCACTGTCCCCTCTACTACACTTGATATAAACAGAACCTCTTTTTTTAGTGTTTCAAAGAATTGATATATCAAAGTATTTAATGATGATTCTTATTTCTGTGTACTTAGTTTGTCAAGTGGAGTGAATCTTAACAGTTGTTGGAGTAAAGTTCCCGTTTCTGCCTAACCCCTAATTTTTAAATAAAACATCTGAAACATTCCAAAATCTTAGGATCTCTTTTAGGTATATGAGAGCAGAATCTCACTAGTTTTGTTGAAAATCTCAAAACTAGAAAGAGAAAAACTAAGTTGGCAAGGAAATGAGAAGCTTTGAAGTGAGTGAGAAGGAGGACTGAAGGGTTTGAAGCAAGTAATCCAGAGCAGCTGGAACAGGAAGAATAAAGAAAGCAGTCCTGCAAGAAGAGAAAGGAGGATCCATTTCCCATTGAATCAAATTATTATGATTCTGAGCACTAACAACTAATAATGGTATTACTTCTTCCATAAAATATTTCACAGTTGTTTTTGCTGTTGTTTTGGCAATAGGGGTGCAGAGTTGGTTCTTTTTTACTTTTTTATGTGTTTGTTTTATTTACTATTCTTTCCTTTTTCCCTCTTGTCAGTTTTAGATGCTATACTGGGAAACTTAGTTTTGACTCCTTTCAATAGAAAGAAAAATAAGTGGCAGAATTAGCAGGATTATAACATTACAAGAATGCTGAAATACCATTAGAGGATCAGACCAAAAGGTCTCCAGGCCTTGTGTCTTGTGTATTTTTGAGTAGAAAAAATACATTTGGCAAGTTGAGGGATTTAAGTGTCTATAGTGCTACCTCCAGTTAATGTTCCTTTTTTGAACTAATAGTGTATAATTTGTTTGAGATAATGTATGTTCCTAATAAAATGCTACATTTGGTGTATGGTTCCAAGTTGAATCTTCCCTGAAAGCATAAAAGGGCAGACAGCATATTGCAAAATCAAGGTTTTCTGCCTTAGGAGCAATATCAATGGCTTTAAAACATAACTGGTTTAAGTCATGATAGGAAAAGAACAAGGCATACAAGCACAACACTGTTAGGCTTATAAACTGGCAATTAAAAACATGGCAATAGAAGACTTAAATGGCATGCTTGCAGCCATGATTACATGAATTATAATGTGCTTTAAATCATAACTCCAGTAATTTAGCATGAATGTTACTGATACATTTCTGATTTTGAGCGAGGCGGTTATTTCCTTGTGGAGGAGCAGAAAAAACTCCTTTTATTTCCCGTGCCATTTTAAGCTATTCAAGTACTAAAGCCTCTGATGACTTCTTTAGCTTTAGCAGTTCCTGCAATTTAACTGAAGTTGATGATTTTTTCTTTTCCATTTTATTTACTCTGTCACCTATAATTTATTTTTGATCACTTTCCTGTTCGTCTTCTCCCCTTGTTACTCTCCTCTGTCCATGCAGCAATTTTGAGTCTTGGTTATTTCCTCAAATGTTTGTCAAGGGTGTTTGAGGAAAATGAGATGATCAAACCCTTTGTTTTTCACAGATAGATGGTGGATGACTATCCCAAATGGATTAAATTCCAACTTACCATCAGTAGATGCATATCAGTGCAACAGGGATAAATTGCTTTTCTTTTCTACTTCTTTCTCTTTCATTCTACTGACAATTAGGGTGTAGACAACTTACTCACAAATATTAACTTCCATATTGTGTATGTGGAGTCAAATCTCTGTTGGATTTTATTTTCTGGTGTCGCTATAACTTTTTTTTTAATGTTCCTTTTAATTCTCAGGGTGCTTTTAGCCGTCTTGACCCAACAGGTACATTTGAGAAGATGGTGATTGAGAGGATTCCTTGTGGTCGTCTGGGAACTATAGAAGAAATTGCAAATCTTGCTGCATATTTCTGCAGTGACTATGCAAGCTGGGTTAATGGAGCAGTGAGTTTTGGTTGATCTTGTTTGTATAATTAACCTGATGATGGTGTGAGTATTGCTGATTTTTTTAAAGCCCTGGTTTCAGAAATGAAACAGAACATCTTGATTTAAAATTCTTTACAAGTATTATTCATCTTTCAAGTGTAGTGCATGGTTGTTAGCACATTGAAAAAGGACTTTTCAAAGTGCTTATATTGTATTATTTTTAGTATGGGCATTTTTCACCCAAATCAGTAAAATTTATTTTCACACTTCATAACAAGGGAATACTGCAGAAGTCGTACAATTACTAAATACACTGTTTGTGCTCTTGCTCTTTCTAGGTTATCAGAATGGATGGTGGAGAGTATGTTTCTATGGCAGGAGAATTCAATGATTTGAAGAGGGTATTAATTTCCTTGTTTGCTATTTTACATTCAGATACTTTGATGTGCAAGTATTATATGAAATTCCAATAAAATCTCTTTTCTTTTGTTAGGTTACCAAAGAGCAGTGGGATATGATGGAAGCAATGATTAGAAAAACAAAAGGCTCCTAAAGTACATAACTTTATGGCGGAGATTCTTGGAAATGAACCACTACTTTTTCATTAATATTTAGAAATAAGCAATTGAGAAATAGCCTTTGAAATATTTTTTATGCTAATTTCAATAAAATATTTTGAAATTGTTGTATTTTGAATATAGTTTGTATATTTTTTCAATGTAAAATCTGTTCTGTTGCCAGTAGTGAACAACAGCTGGTCACTAATATTTCTTTGGTCTTTAGATTGTCTTACATAGCCATGCTATGGTCTACAATCAGCCTTTTTTTTTTTTTTCTGAGGATTTTTTTTCTCATATATATGCAAGTGTCTATCAATATTAATAATATAATAGTAATACCAATAGCATTTCAGTAGTATCATAACTGAATGTGATCATTAATCTGAAGAGAGAAAAAAAATACTAAGTCCTAATCTTCACACTTCAATAAGAAGTTCTAAACTTGCAGATACAGTTTCACATTATTAGCAGGACTACATACACTGAGAAAAGATGTAGCTCCTGTGATTACTTAGGAAATCTTGAAATGCCTGACTGTCTTGATCTCATCTTTTGTGACATTTTCAGTCTGTTAATTATCTTTTTCTGAACTTTAAAAATGGCATTTACGGACCTGCATTGCCTTTCTAAGGAGTTTGCTCTTTGTCATGATGAAATTAATGTTCTTGAAAATGAGAAGCTGGAAATAATTTGTTATTACATATGTGTGACTATGGCAGCTCCCCATAAAAAGCGGTTTATTTAAGACTGTTAAAGGGATGTTGGTATATTGGGACTGAAAGTGTTGAAACCTCATTTGTTGAAATGTATAAAAAATCCCTAAGTTTCATTTGCATTCACAGGCTGGTACTAAAAAACCTTTTAGATGGCATTACCTCTGAATCTAGTCAATTTATCCATCCCAGATAAACAGGTGATAAAAACATTGCTCTTCCTCTTTTATCCAAATTTAGAGAGTTGGTAGATTTTGTCCCTCATGCCTCACACAATGGCTGGAATTCTTCAAAGAAATTATCAGCCTCTGGCCTTTAAAACCTGAAATCAATAGCTTTTGTTTATTTGTTTGTTTGGTTTGGTTTTTTGTTTTGTTTTGGTTTTTTTTTTGGTTTTTTTGGTTTTTTTTTTTTTGTTTAATCAGCGCTCCAGCCAGTCACCACATACAAACATGTCTTTGAGATTGATACAGTGATTTAAGAGTCAGGACAACAGAATCAATTTAAGGATTGTTTACATGACTTGTTTACATGATTGTTTACATTGTTTACCTTCAGGTGCTGGTGGCAGTCATGTATTTTTCCACATAGTCCAGGGCATACTTAACATGTGCCAACATCTGACTTAGAAAGTCACTTGATTGCTTTATTACAAATCTGAAGGAAGCTAATATGTATTCTGCTGAAAGTGTGGACTGTATTAGTGCAGGCTTCCATGTGCCTTTCTCCTGTGAGTGATGGTCCTGTCTGGGATTGAACAGCCACTAATTATAAAACAGTATATATATATATATATATATAAGTATTGCTTTGCTTTTATTGGAGCAGCGTTCACAATGTAAAGCTTTTTTATGGTAACTTGGGTTTGGTAGGTTTGTTGTCAAGATCAAATTCTGACATGACAGCCATATCTTTTTCCTAAGAAGTGATTTTGTTGAGAAGTTAGGCCCATATATACTGGTTTTTGCTCGTCATCCTTTGCATATAACTATACTGTCTCCTTGTACAGGACACAGTTGCATATAAGACTGACATTTGAAAAAAAGTGCTTCAGAGAAAAATTCAAATGTATGTTTGTGAGATGTGGTAACATCAATTATTTCTCTGGAATGTCTAGTAGGTTATCCTCTGGTGGCAGGCTGTCAATAAAAATAAGTTCCTATCAGTCTCTTGCATCTGTGGGTTTCTGCGACTAACTGTAGCTATGTGTGTTGTGTGGTTGAAGTACTGGACTGAGACTGGAGATAACCATGTTCAGCCTCTGAAATTGCCATAGACTTCATGTGACCTGAAGGCATTTCAGGTCTGTAGCCTGTGAACAGCAGGACAGGTGTACTTTGCAGTATTCCCTCAGAGCTGGTCATCTGAAGCAAGAAGAGTGGCAAGTTCCTTCTACCTCACAAAACATAGGTCCTGTGTGGGGCACAGGTGTGAAAGAAGAAGAAAGAGGCATATTCCAAGTCTCAACATGAAGTTGGGATCCAGTTTGTGCTTGGCTTTGGGTGCTAGGAAGCACTTCTGCCTGTCATATGGATCTCCTCCCTGTGTATAAAATAATAGTAACATAGGATAGCAGATTTTGCTTGATCTGACATTGTCAGAATATTGAAGGGAGGCCTCTTAAAGCCTGTCTTGCAAAGAGATACTGGGGATTTATTTACTAACAAAATGTTTGTCATTTGTGGAAATGGGTACTCCTTCTGAAGTCTTCTACCTGTTAACTGTTCATAGCTAAATTAATTATTAATTGTAAAGTGACAAAAAACCTATTTTTAAAGAAATGGAACTAGAAAGCACATTTTAAGTTTTAATGAGCATCTATAATAAGATTAGGATTTCTTTTATCTTGCTTATGCCAGTGACATCCATTTCAAACTACACAAGTTAGTTGCTTTTAGATGCTGAACATTTTGTCTTGGCAAGGTGTATACAATATGTAGGTTTTAGAAATGTCATTTAATGTTTACTTAACTTACAAAATACTTGCTAATGTATAGACTTAAGTGAAAAAATGTAACTGATCTTGTCATCCACTGCTACAGGAGAACGGAATAGTCTGGCTGGGACACATTTCCTTCAGTAAAAGTTGTTAGACCTGGTAGGGACAGTAAAGGAACATTACTGTGAAGACATGAATCCTAAACATCTCAAGTTTGCGTTTTGCCTAAATACAGTGTCATTGTTACTGAAGTAGCAACACATGATATCTGAACTCAGGAAAAGAATAAGAGAAAGAAGCTTTATAGCTACTACTTAACCCAGGCAGTGTCTGATTTGGAAACTCCAAAAGAAGCTTTTCCTAAATGCTGATGAGGATTAGACTGTCCTGAAAAAGGCATAAAATACTGCTAAAACCCAAGAGGTGTCCAATCCATAAGCATGCCCCACAGCTTTGTGTTATTCACAGAGTGAAATAAAAGCTACTTTATTCCAAACATAGCTAAACTGGTAGGAGAGGTAATGTCTATGCTGCCTTAGGCTGGCATATTTGCCCTGAGGCCCTGAGATTATTACATTTCTCACCCTGAGATTGCCAGTGAGCCCCAATGTAAAGGGAAGGATAAAAAAAAGTATTTGTGGCAAAATCATTTTATGAAGTTGGAGGGACAGGACCATGGAGGAATGAGTCAGAAAAGGTGATGGTGTACATTGGAGATTGCAACAGGAGTCAGTGGGGTGCAGAGGCAGTTTAATTTTCATGAGTCCCAAGGATGCTTCCCTAAAACCCAAATACCTTTTTAAAAATTACTTTTGCATGGTCCATCAGTGAACGGTGTTATCACTTCCATGAGCTCAACTTGGAGACACCCACAAAGAGGGTTCATTGTTTGTTTTCAACTGAAAAGTACATCTTGTCTGCTTAATTAAATCTTGAAATTACCCTTTTTATTTCTGCTGGTGATTTACTGTCTTTGAACCTGTTATAATTTATTAGATTAATTCAGTGCTGCAAAAGTGTTATTGTGCTATAGTAGGGGCTTATCAACAAGTTATGAAAATCATTTAAGATTGCAAATTAGAGAAATTTGTTGTATTTCCTCTTCACTATGATACCAGAACTGCTGTCAGTCTTTAGTTCTCCTAGTTCTGGGAACTCTCTCCTCTTGAATATTTTAATTACTGTTGAGAATATTGCTTCTATTTCCCAAGTTGAGGATTTGCTTTACAAACAGAAAATTATACTACTTGAGGGAACTGTGAGTTCCTAGTTGTCCATAGTGGATTCCAAGTTCTTGTGAACTGCTCATTTATATTTTATTTTTTTCCCATACTGATAACATGTAACTAAAGACACTGAACTGTAAGAAAACTTTGTACCATTGTCTTCCTCCAACATAGCATCTCGTTTTGCAACTGCTAAATAAGTACTGCCACTTGAACAAAGGTAACCCCACAGTCTTTTAATATGCAATAATTTAATATGCAATAAAATAAAATAGTCTTTGGGATTTGAGTGCACTGACCTGCTTTTAGTTGCTGAAGAACAACTTCAATTGATTTCATAGGGAATTGGAGGTGCTCAACACTTCAGAAAATCAGGCCATGTATATTCAGGTGCCCAAGTATGTATTCTGTATCTTTTCAAAGCCATAGCAAGTAGGAGTGGATTTCAGTTGCCCTCCACAACCACTGGCTATAAGCATGATTATGATGAGGGCTTAGTAAAAATCAGAAAAAGCAAACCTTATGTAAAGAAACACAGCCTTAACCGAGGTTTAAGGGGACTTCAGCAGCAGTGTGTATGTATTTTATTCATTGATGAGGTTCATTTTGCATAAAAGTGCTGATGACTGTCAGCACCCTAGTCTGTATTTCACATTTGCCCATGGAATATAGTGTTTGGAAATTTATCAGGTTGTGTGGATAATATTTTTAAAGGTGGATAACTAAGTTCTAAACAGGGAAGATTAGATCAGTGCTGCACATGAGCTGTTGATGATAGAATAGTGAAGCAGTGAACGAAAGAAAGCCAACGTATTTGTTTCAAGGGCTGTGTTCAATCCTGATTAAGTTGTTGGTGGAAATTCACATTATATTCTCCATAATAGTTAGCTGGGCATTGTTAATGGCCCCTGAGGTGCCCTGGTGGACAGTACTGTGGGCCCAGGTGGAAGCAGGCACTCACTCTGCCTGACCTGGTACTGTTAAGGTTTACTTCTGTCAGCAAACACTGCATTTATAATGCCAAGGGTTTGAAGGGCCTCATCATTACTATTGTTATTTTTCTTTCAGTTTGCTGGTTTGTGCTTTAAAATTTCTAGAAGATCACCTTCTTTGATTTGACTACCTAGTGCTACGTTAAGTTTTAATCTGTACATATTTAAACTAGAATGGGCTAAAACATTTTATGGCATACTTGTAATTTGTAGGACAGTGATTTTTGGTATTTGTTGGCTTGAGTGTTTCTTTGCATGTTTATTGTAGTATTTATAGACAGCAAAATGGTTAATAGCTTCAGTAAAGGGGATCCCAAGTAGCTCTGTCTCTGTTTCTGTGTTTGACTGGAATATGGCATATCTGATCTACATCATGTAAATAATCTTCGTGTATGCTATGCTTTTTCTTTGGTCACCAGATGTCTACCAGAAGGAAGAAGAAGTCTTCCCTATCATCACCTCTCATAAGTATGCCTTGTTCTGCCCCAACCCTGACATTGAAAAAAATCAGTCTGCCCAGGAGTGATTTAGAGTTTAAAACCAGGGGGTTTTACAGCAGTTTTGACTTAGCCATACTTGTCACAATTTGCTTTGCACTGACAGTAGGCACCTGTGCTAGAACTGGGGTTCTAAACTGCTGCCTTTTAATCCAAGTTTTATTTAAGAGAAATAACTGCAGGAAACACCCCGCCTGTGGGTGACTGAGACCTGCTTTCTGTGTTGTGTCCTGCAGCAGAGCCAGCTGGTGGGCAGCAGCAGTAGCACAAGGGTGGCTTGAACGGATCTATGGCAGTTACCTTTACTTATGTTCAGGAAGACAGATTTCAATTTCTGTGGTGACTCTGTCAAAAACACTTTAAAAGCTTTATCTCTCACTGTAATGATGCAGCAAACGTATTTTTACACACAAGATTTGGGGCTTTTTTCTTTACAATTTTAAAATGTTAGAATAAGGCAAAATCCAGGGTTTCAAGTGGACAATATGAACAATATCAATCATTTATTGTACTGATAGGCAGATTCACTTTTCCTTCACTTCATGTACACAATTGTATTTCACATTGCATAGAGAAAAGAGGAGACAAGCAGGTAAGACGTTAAATCACTGTGCATGGAGTGGAAGTAAAACAGTGAGAATGAACTGGCTTAACCTTATTTTAGTTTTTTGTGTGGTTTTTATTCCCAGCAAGATCCCATTCAGCACCACCTACCCCTTAAATTTCTGAAGCTCAGGCTGGAGAGAGCCCAAGGGCATTAGGCCATTCCTGAAATGGTATTTAGTTGCTTGAGTTCACCTGAGGAATTCAAGGATTCATTTCAGTGGGAGTTCGTTGACTGTAATCTTGAAGGATTGAGCCTCATTGTTTGAGACACATTTCAAGTAAAATGCATTTGCTTCCATATGTTAAATAAGACACAGAAATGCATTAGAGAAGTTGTATATAGCTAGTCTGCTAACCTGGAATTGCTTCCAAAACAGTTGTACATGGAGGCAGCATAGGTTTATTGGCATTAAGAGACAGCCCAATTTCCTTCCTTCTCCATTACTTACTGGGAGCAGTGGCCTGGACATTCATGAAGTTGTCTGGCATAAAATTGGTGTAAAGTAAAAAGGGAGCCAGGCCAAAAGAACCCCAAGGATGCAAGATAGGGCTGCTTCATAGTATAGTTCCCATTTAAAAAATACATCTCTAATATAATAAAAAGCAGAGCCCACCATGTAAACTAAATTAATAAATTGTTATAAAATCTGTACTATTTTTTTCCTTCATTTAATGTCAAATTTTAATGCTAGTGAGATAGACTAATAATTCAGTGTAAGATCCAAGGAGGCACATTTTTTTTAAATAGTCAGTTTGTCCTTTACATGGTACAGATACAAGAATCCAGGAGATACACAAACTAGACACCAATAATCTTAGGATATTAAATTTAATTATAGATTACACAGAATATGATGTAAAAACAGCAATTTACTAGAATAATTATAACCTGCAAAATGTGAAAATAGTTTAGAAAATGGATTGTCATATTCTCTGACACAGCAATAGTCATGAAAGGTACACTTATAATATCATATGTTAATCTGTGTATTAGCTATACTACCTGTCATTTAGCCAGGATTTCAAGACAGATTAAAGGCATTTATTTCTGAAGTGCCTATGTTTAAATTCAGTAAAACAGCTAGATTGAGAACACTATATTTTTATCAACTACTGCATGGAGATCTATTCCAGATAAATGCTTTGTCTATATGCTATGAATTTGCAATGAGAAGAGTAATTGTAAGACTGCAGAGAGTACAGACCTGTAAGTGGGTGTTTTAACAACTCAAAATATTTCTTAGTGCCTTATTAAATTTTTGAATCAGACATGCCAATGTCTCTTTCCTATTTCAGACCTAGATCATATTTAATCTGAATTCATGTTTTATATTTAAAAAACCCACATTTATTTGTTTTGGGAAAGATGCATGTTTATGTGTAGATCTTTTTGTCATGTAGTTTAACAAGAAATGTTGCAAGTGTCAAAGGATATGATGACCACAGCAATGTCAGCAGGTTTAATTTTTCTCCAGCTGTGTTTATGAAAGCAAAAACCTGACCAAAACCAACCCTGACATATTTAGTTTCTTTTTGAATATACAGACTGGCCCAAACACTGACATTCTCTTTATCAATCTTATTGTTACAAAAACTGTACATTACAAACAGTATAGAAACAAACTGAAAGGAATGTGCCACACATCCTGGCTAATTTTCTATATGCAGTTTAAAAATACAGCCTACTCCCTTATAGTGCACAGTTATTGTGTAGAGTACATCACTAGTTAAGTGGACATGATAGAAGAGCTCTAGTTTTCCTCAGCACAGAGAATAAGAGCCAATTCTGCTCGGTAAAGCTTTCCTCCATCAGACAAGGCCATGATGCTTTTCTTGTATGTTGCAAGGTTGGTAATGTCTAGTTCCTATATAAAGAACAGATAATGCTTTATAATCCTGTTTAGTTATCAGCATGAACAAGTTTACTTCCAATGGCAGGAAATGAGAAAAAATCCCAGGTATTCTCAGCCTGTCCAACAGTAATACACTAAAGTGTTTTTTATATATTTGTATGTTATCCATTATATGATAGCCATATGTTAGCTTGCTGCTAGCTGGTGTCTCAGAAGCAAGCAAGCTCTTGACAGTGTAACTGTGTAATCACAACTCCCCTAGTTCAGGATTTACACTGCTATTATTTCCACCACAATTTTTAGTTGTACTTTGACTTCAGGAATTATGACTTAGAAGCTCTATATTTATCTTATTAGGGTGGATTAAAGCGTCCTTAAAATCCAAATTAAATCTAATCTCCAAGGGGAAAGAAGCCCTCTAGGATTACCTTTTTGTTCTTTTCACAGAGATCCTTCAGTAGGGCATCAAGTTCATTTTCATCTATATAGCCATTGCCATCCTGAAAAATACCATGAAAGATAAGTTTAAACATTTATTTTTAGTTCCAGAGGTTACGGCTAGTTCTCCACATATTCAGAAAATAAGTGCCAATAAACTACACCATTAATAAAAACATTTTTAAAGACTTACTTGATCATACATCTCAAAGGCATTATTGAATTCTTTTGCACACATTTTGACACCCTAAATGCCAAAAGGAGAGAAAACAAACCCATTAATGACACCAGTTATGTGTGAGGGTAACAGGTTACCTGAAGAATGTGAATATTCATACCTGAAATTTAATAAGAAAATTTTCCTGTACAGGGAGCAGTCTTTGGAGAGAAAAAAAACAAAGGTCAAAATATTTAACTGTTCTCATTAGAGCACTTGATATATGATATTTCTTGTGAAAAGAAATAGAAGACATACCTGGCCAGTTCAGTAAGCTCCAACTTTCCATCATTGTTTGCATCAAACATCCTGAGCTGAAAGAATATATATATTTAATATATCGATCAAAATTAATCAACCTAATGAAGAAAACACTTATTTGGAAAACTTAAATCCAATTAACTTTGTCCTGAAATTATATCCCCGGGTCACATTTGCTGTGTAATATGGTTTATTTTAAGTACTGACTAAGTAATTTATAGTAATTAATTCTACTGCAAAATCTTGATAAGAAAACAGATAAGCAATTCTGATTAACCTGCAGCAAGGTAAGTCTTAGCTTGCCTACACTGATGAATGAATTTCCTATATGAGAATTGTGCATGTTATTATTTATAAATGAGAGGAGTGTTGATGTAATAACATTTTATTTTGACTTCATGTCATGATTGAGTAATAGAATCATTATTCTCTGTTCATAAAGATGTAAAACTGTTAAGTGCAATAGAATCCAAGGCATTCAATTCCCAAGACAGAAAGCAATAGACATTTCATTGAATTGAATAGGTCTAACTATTTAAGTAAAAACAGTATTTTTTTTACTGTGAAATAGTAAAAAAAAAGTGAACAGATGCTGCAGATGATCCTATTTTCTTGATGGTATGAAAATAGGAAAATAAATCTCTCAAAATAAGCATAATTAAATTATATTAACAATTATGTTAATTTCACAAAATAAGTTGTTGTTATTATTTCTAATAATTTTTAATAGCTCTACTATTAAAGTGTTTTCCTTTGAGGCCTTGAAAAGAACAAGATCCTGCCACTTGAAAGGCACAAACAGCATATAATAGCTGTTAGAATAAGTAGATGAAGGTATTGTTCCTGCATAGGACTTTTTTCTTCCATTATTTATGTCTGTATAGTTCCATTTTTCTACTTTCAAACATTATATTGCTTTTGCTGTGCAATAAAAGAGTCACAAAAGCAGCAGACTACAAAGCATTGTATGGAAAGCACCACGAGCCACACTCCATCCCATCACCTGCAATCCCAGTAATTTTAGATGTCATTTATAGATAAGAGGAAAAGCAACATCCTGTATTGACATATCTACATAAATATATGTCCTTTTAAAGAGAGAGCTAATGTAATGCAATGAAAAAAAAGGTCTAATTTCACTTTTTTAATACAAAATAAATGACAAAGGATGCCAGAAAAAGTGACCAATTCTATGAACACTTGTTTCTACACAACACCGTAGTTCCTTTTAACACTTCCTTCCTTTTTGTAAAAGCATCTGCCTTGTGTGCATTTCCCAGGAAAACAGATTTGCATTTGAGGGAGTTAAGCAGTGCAGCTGTGAAGTGAACTTTGTATTTTGATGAGTTAGTTAGTGGCTGGTTCTGCCTGCCAGCAGCTGCTCAGGACTGTGTGTTTTTTATTGTCCTTCCATTTTCTGCAGAGGTGGTTGGAGGGCTGGGTTTATTTTTTCTCTTTTAACTAAATTGTTTGTCAATGTGCATCTCTGCAGAGGCCAGAACTTATAGCACACAGAGGTCAAAAAGCTCCCTGAATGAAAATGTTGTCTTCAGCAGTGAATGAACAGTGACAACTCTATGTAAATGGTTTATGCTGGTACAATGAACCAGCAGACTTTTTCCAGGAGAGACACAAGTTTTGTTCAGCCAATCTTAAGCCAGTTTGAGGCCTAGTGCACATTTTTGACTTTTACAAGTATTGTAGGATGAAAACAAGCTGGTAAAACAAAAAATGTAGATTTATACATTTCCTGAAGACCAGAATTCTGTCTTTTTTTTTTCCTTGAAACGCCCATGCAGAAGCCAGTACTGGTCCTTACCATGGAATGCCATAGCAATGGGATGGATGGATTGTTCAAAGGATGGGATGACCAAGGAAGCGACAGTTTTGCTATAATGGTTATCTAAAATATCAATTATCTTCCTTGAAGCAAGGAGAGAAAGAAAGTGTGGGGTATTTGTAAATGTAAGGAAGCCACCATGCAGGGATATCTTTTAAGACGAGAGACACATCACTGAAAGAAGGCAAAATATAGAAAGTAACACCAAGTTAATTTCATCTAAACAATATAATTATGACAAGAACAATTTTGCTCCTATGAAATGTGAAGACTTTGGTTTTACAGCTAGCAGCACGAGGGAGCAAACCAGGGAAAATACAATGGCATGGCATGATACTGTATAAATACCAAGAAAGTTAAAAATTCCTAGACTTTTCTTTCTGAGCAGTACTGCCCATTATGGGAAGTTACTGAGTAACTTCCCATTACCCCATTATGCCTTTAAATAAACTTACCATTATTTCTGTGTATTCCGTTAGCTTTGAGTCTTCAATCTGCTTATTTGCTTTCTGTAATAAATCTTTCAAGAAGCTCTGTTAAAATAAATAGAGTAATAGGTGAATTTTAATCTGCAGTATAAAATATTTGACTTGCTAACTTCAGATTAAACTAATGAGAAATAGTATTTTACGTTCACTTTAGTATTTACTACTGAAGTGCCAAATAAGTAGGAAAAATAGTTATTAACAGCTAAGAGTATATGGTTTTTTTGGTAAGTATATTGCATTTTATTTGGAAAAAGTAACTAATAAAACTTCCTGCATTGTATGCAATTAGTTGTATTGTGAATTTGGAAAAAAGTTTGGCTTTCAAGTATACTGCTTCTTAATATGCACTATCAGTAAACTAAACTAATTAACCTTGAGTCTCCTTGAAAACTTGTATGCCTAATCATTCTTGCAGCATCTGAACAATTTTACAGAAAGGATCAATGATTAATTGAGTTTTGTCCTTGCCTATGGCACTACTTCATGCTAGAAGTGAACATTGCTTCTTCCTACTTTGTATTTTAAATGTGTGCAGCCAATTTCATTGCATTTTTGAATGAGAATTTGATGTCACATGACTTGAAACACCAGCCATTTTTACTTTAAAAAATAAGATGGTTTTCACCCATTCCATGTTTTAAATTTCTGTACTAGATCTGTGATGTTAAAAAAAAAAGGAAGATACCAAATTGTAAAGCAAGGGCATTACAAGACCTGATGAAAGACCTAATTTCTGTCATCAGTTGGAGTGTCATTATCCTTGCAGAATTTTTGGCCACATTTCAAGACAGAAAATGGGAGAGCTTATAAGAAAATATACTTGTGTTCCTGGACCTGAATGCAACCATCTCAATAGAGGTATGACTAACACTCCCTATAGCTCTTTCAGCCTGGCCCCCTCCAGGCTGGAGGCCCTTCCTGGTAGTTTGTATAATGAAGAACACGACTGAAATGTTGTGAATGGATGCTACAGAAACCTGTTTCATTTTGTGTGCTTCAATGCAAAATAGAACTGGAAGGGAAATTAAAAGGCTATTCAGTCCATGTCTCAAGAAAGGATTCTATCTATCTAAACTTCCTGAATTAGTCTCTGATCTGAGATATTGCCAAACCTTTCCTAAATACAGGCAGTGATGAAGAATCTGCCTCCCCCTTAGACAACATATTCTACTGTCATTACTATTGTTAGGAAGTTTTCTTGATTTCCAGCTTAAATTTCACTTACAAAGTTGTAAGTGGGTGTACTCCTCCCATAGCAAATACTTTAAAATGTTTAGGCTTGCCAAGAAATACTGATCTAAAAATAAAACTGGACATTTATGTCTTATTTTCAGTGTTAAAATGACCTCTTTCTCTGAGGCAAACGAAACCTCACAGCACAAGAGAGATGAACCATTAGAGATTCAGTTAAAATGTCTTCATTCTTCAGCTGGCCCTCAATCAACCCTGCCTTTTAAAATCTATTTTAAAATATAGCAGTCAGCAGGCATCATCTAACAGCTGGAGAGATCTCAAGTGCTACCTTTTCCTGATCCTGCAACTTTAAAAACACTGGCCTGGTGCAACCAGTCAGCAGAAGAATGGGCTTGTCTGCCTGAGGGTTGCTCTAAGCTTAGATCCTTAGAAAATGTCACACAGATATCAAACTCAAAAGAGAAAGGGAAAAGGAAAAAAGCTGTGAATTGTCTGTGATGGATTTCTTTTCTGAGGTTAAGAACAGTAAAGATTTTGAACGGTTTGATCTCCTGGTTCTTTATTTAAAACTTACATCACTCTTTATACCACATATGGACAAAATAGTCCAAATTAGTCTTATAAACACAGATAGTTCTCTTGCTATGAATTGCTTTGATTCCTTTGAATGTAAAGCTACAATAATGACTCAAATGCAGTTGAACGGTGGAAAATGGCACCTTTCTACTCAGAAAGCTGTTGTATGTGAGCATCTCTGCTACGAAGAAAGGCAGAGAGAATTGGGACGCTTAAGCTTGGAGAAGAGGAGCTTCAGTAGAACATCATCAAAGTATATAAATGCTTCAAGGGAAGGTGAAAAGAGGATGGAGCTAGGCTACTGACAGGACCAGAGACAACGGTGACAAAGTGAAACACAAAATGTTCCTTCTGAGCATCAGCAAACATATTTTCACTGCAAGGATGACACAGCACTGGCAGAGGTTGCCCATGGAGGCTGTAGAGTCTTCATTCTTGGTGACAAGCAAAGGCCATCTGAAAAAGGTCCTGGGCAACTGGCTCTGGGTGGCATTGCTTGAGCAGAGGGTTTGGACCAGATGACCTCCTGAGGTTCCTAACAACCACCCCGTGATTCTGTGACACTAACTCAGCATTGAGCTATTGGTGTCGGTTGTATGACTAGGGAAATAAAATCACACTTGTTTCAAGATTTCTTAACTGTGCAAGGCTGAGATGGCTAATAGGGTAACCTTGATCCTGCTCTTATTTGTGCATACTAAAGCTGATACCAAAATCCTTCTGGGCTAACCAAGCAGAGGCAGCACAATACCATTTGTGTTAGTCTAGCAGTATTACAGTGAAGAAATTGCAGGGTTATGTGGTACTAGAGACAGCATCAACTGTCCAGCAGCATAGTGATTAATAGTAGTGATGCTCTTAAGAAAAAAACACAACAAAGCAGCTCTTTTCCCTAAGAGGCCAAAAAAATAACCAACATATCTGTCAGAGACTCATCTTGTTTTCTTAATCTTTCTTACTTCTAAGCTACCTGGTACCCTAAGTCATTTGATACCAACACTGATCTGAATTAAAACATGGCTTAAAAAAACATTGTTTTTTTAAGAGATTAGACTTTTCCTTTAAATAATTTACTGGCCATAAAAACATCAGCTAATTGTATTGCATTTTTGTCATGTTTGAAATGAAAAAACATGCACAGGTGGGTATCTGAAGAAAGAGCTGCACAGGCTGTAATCCAACACCTGTTCTCATGTTGTTCATGCTCATAGATGATACTGGTTTACCTTAAGCTCCTCAGAATCAATGAAGCCACTGTGGTCGCTGTCATATTTCCTCCATGTCTGCAATCAGAATGGGAATGCTTTAATGATATGTTTATGGCAAGCAGGTCTTTGATGGTTTTGTAACAGACAACTTTTCATACTGTACCTGCATGAAATCTTCACTTGACTTTAGCTGCTGGCATCTGAAGAACAACAGGAAATTCTCTTCCGTTGGCAATACCTGAGCAAGCTGTAAGAGAATTTAAGATTAAATTTTGGCTCTTTCTCAGGCCTGCTGAGCCTGTAATAGAGCATGAAGATTTTTGAAAGTGTATGGAATTCTTTGTGCTCATACTGCCACTGCTGTATTGTGGCCCACTTGGAAGCTTCATCCTGCTAGCTGAAGTGTTTGGAAGCTGCCTCTGAAAGGCTTCTGGCCTGCAGCTTTGTCATAGTCATCAAGGTCAAAGAGAACTTGAGGTCTGAGAGGAGGGAGTGAGGTAGCACTTTACCAAAAGGGTAGCTGGGAAAAGGGGAAAAAAAAATCACCCATGGAGAATTAGAATCTGTATTAAAATCCATTGAATCAGCATGAAGGGAAAGCATAACACAAGGATTCACAGAGGATAAGTGTGAAGAACCATGAATTAGAAAACAGAAATATAGACTGCTCAGATACCAAGGAAGAGCAAGAAAGAAAGGAACACTGACATGAAGAACATGTGTGGAATGTAAATGGTTAAATATAAGGAAAAGCCAGGAGAAAAAAACCCAGAAAACAGGGAGGGTAAGGGATGGCAGTTCTCATTTGTCAGTCACAGAAATGTGTTCAAAAAGAGCTATAAATACCAGAAAGAAATCAAGAGGGCTTTTAGCCCTGCAAAACCAGGGATGGTTCTTCCAATGCCTCTTCTCTACAAAAGGCTTTTTTAAAATCAGACATTATTGTAGTGATTATTGAAAATGTTCATTTACTATAACTCAATTTTGGCAAGTGACAAATGTAGAAGATGGAAAGTATGCTGTATAATTTAATGTAAATTCATGATTTGTTTTTAACAAAAGCCCAATTTTTTTTTCCATCCTCAAAATGTATGAAATATGTTTTGATTAAAAAAACCTTTTTACTTGAAGAATAGACCAGCTGTGCTTACTATGGAGGAAATGGAGAAAGACAGATTTCTTAGCTGCATTCTTTTATGTAAAATGACATCTGCAGACTTTCTGGAGTCCCATCTTAAAATTTTGATTCAAATTTTTGTTTTTCTGCCTTCGTTTCACACCCTCAAATCTTTTGCTCTGCCTATTTCAGTGCTATTGCCTAATTGCTGAGGCTTTTTTAGTGGGAACCAGCAGAGCTATAAGTGACTTCAGCTCTCACCTCACAGACACAACAAAGTTATGGAGACTTATCTCTTGTTTCTCTAAGATCATACGTGCAAGGAATCAGTTAAATTCTTTTAGTGTTGGTACAGCTGAAAAGACACATCAGAGTGCTCTCCTTACCGAAAAGGCGCAGCTGATGACAGGCTGTCAGGCCCATCAGAACCTTCTGAGTGCTTTTGCTAAGTGGCTGAACATGAAATCAAAATCAACCCAAGAAATGCGTTTTTGTCAGCAGCTTTCAAAACCTACTCTATCATAAATAGAATATATACGTATGGGTGAGTATATATTTCTGTGTATGCAATAGCTAAATGTGTCTAACTCAGTCCTGATTTATGAAAAAAATGTCTTTATTTCTCTCATGACAGAAAAGCTTTGATTTTTTAGAGTATGCTCCTATTTAACAGCAAATGTTGAATGGAAGAACTATGCAGAATAAAAAAGATAGTTTGGGTGAAGTGACTGATTATGACAATGGGAAAGGATTTGCTTTTGTGGAAAATATAAATAAGATGTCGTTCAATGACACAGCTAACTCCTGTGAATTTTGCAAGGGCACCATAAAATAGTAACTGTCCAAAGGATCATTAACAGCTTATTAGCAGTACAAAACTGTAATTGAGGCACAGAATATATTACCTCTGAGAGAAAATTACCTTATTTTAAGCTATACCTCTCACCCTTTGTAAGTCTCAGGGGAAAGCATTAAATTGCTTTTTGTGGAAAACTCTGCAGTATTAAAGGGATGAGTAGATTGCATGGAAACTGGTTCAACTTCCCAGTCCCAGTTTTATACCACTACCAAGAAGAAAGGCGGAAATCTGGTGCTTTTTAAGTGATGACTTCTTTGTGGGGATAAGCATAGGGGGTTTTGTGAGCATCTTTGAGTAAGAGTGCAGGCCACTGCAAGTCTGTGTAAGGCAGAAATAGTAGTTTAGTGAGCCTTGAGCTTTGCTGCTCAAGAGAAGGTTGGTTGTCTCTGGATCACAAATAATAGAGGACAGCTACAAAGCCTGAGACTGGTTTGACTCCTCTCTGGTCAGCTGCAGGCTGAGGTGTGTCTTTATAGGCTACCTAGCAGAAAAAATACTCTCAGTACCTAAACCAATATCAGAACTATTTTCTAGACATTGTTCTCTAAGTAAATTCCGTTGATATTTAATGCTATTTAAAATTCCTTTTGCCTGATAGAGTGAATTTGCTTTTTAAAATCCCATAATAGAGCATGGGAGTACAAAGAATATTTTAGGCTAATAAGTAGTCGATTTTTTGGCAGCAGTAATCTTCAAATAATTTGAATGCGAAATTGCTGCAGCTCTGAGTTTTGAAACCTTGGGTTTCACAGCCACATTTTAGTAAATGCATTGGTCTCCATGAGTACAAAAGGTGAATTAAAGGTCTCTTACACAATGGAAAGAAAGTGAGCAGGTCAGGCTCTGCCTTTAGCTGGAGGACACTGGATAATAGCCAGCAAATTAACTGCAGTGTGCTTGCAAAGACAGAACCAACACTTGAACTGAGCTGAAAATCCACTTCTCCCTCTGTGAAGCCACCCAAGCCTCCTCTTTATCTCAGTCAACAGACCTTTCCTGAAAACTCAATATTGGCTGGCACATTCTTTGTCAAATGCTGGGTGTCCATTTTGAGAGTCCCGAGTCTGAATGGCTTTACGTAAGTTTTCTTGAACAGCATTCACACAGTTTTCAGAAAAACTATTTGATGTACTGTGTAAATGGGAACAATCTGGAATTACTGGATAATTTTTTTAATATGAGGAAAGAGAGTCAAGTCCAAGTACCAACTTTAATATCATACTGCTCGGCACGTACCACACATTTCATGAGTCCCATCAGCAGTTTCCAAATCAAGCTTCATGCTGATGTAAGGGAAACAAAATACAGCTATTGGGTTTGGAAACTGCTATATTAAGGGAGAAAGTCCCTTCAGTCACTGAACTCCATACTATCACTATTTGCTTGCTTCCGTGAATGCTGAGCATGCTTGGCCCTTCACTGGGGGTGGTGAGCCATATCAGACCCCATTGGATTTGCTCATCTTCCCTCATTAAGTCAATATCAGAATCAGAAATAGAATTTGAAAGGTAAAACTTCCAGTTATCTTCCCTAAGTGAAGAAGTACAGTCTTTTTCAGGCACTGTTCACACATTCTTCTTGCATCAGTGCTGACTCCACAGATATTCAAAAAGACTAATTTAAATAAAATTCTTCAATAATAAATAAATTAGCATTTTTTAGTCCAAAACAAAAAGAGTTGTTACACCAAATAAACTCTACTTCTTTCTAGATGCAAAGCTATTTGATCAATGCTAAGTATTGTTAAAAGATGCACTTTTAAAAATCAATTGTGGCTGCAAGTGAACAAACTGTTCACTTTTCTGTGGTAGTTTAGTCATAATTACATATGCCTTTAAACAAGTATATAAAATTCAGACAAACGACAGAGGAGAAAAGGTTCCTTGAAATGATCTATTGTATCAGCAGTGATACTTTCTATTGACTTCTACAGATTCTATTCAGTCCTCAGTTTTAAAATTAGATACTGACCCAAAGCTGGTCACTGTAGAAATTTTGCAGGCCTGGCTTGTTTCCAGCTGTTTTTAATTAGCTCTCTAGGTCGGATTTCTTATTATCAGGAAAAAATACAGTATCATTTAATAATAAAACCGCAGTCTCACTGCACTCAGAGTGACATAAGTAAGTTGTTGATTTAAGCTCAGAGAAGTGACTTCTCAAACTGTAACTATAACCCAACAAACTCTCCTTTTTGAATTGCAGTGCTGAAGAATGAAATTCAGAGAAAACACAATGGTTCCCAGCTTCCTATCAAGTTGTCTAAGATATACAGTTGTTGAGCAGCTGTACGAAGAGAAGCTGGTTATCTTCAGCCTCTTCAGAAAATGGGAGTAAGGAATGTGAGAATTTTCTGCCTGCAGTTCTGTAAAAGTTCAAGAAAGGAAATCCTAAGAAATTCATTCTTAGTCATGATTAACATGCTGACTTACTTGGGTTACATATTTGGGGTTTTTTAGAATAGATAACATACAGTGACTGCCCAATTAACTTCACTCAGATGTTATCATCACTATCAGGAATGGTGACAGAGCACAAGTTCAAAATCACAGGTTACACTACATCACATTACTTCTCATCAAATTACCTTTTTTCATTTAAATTTCTGAAATAGAACTTTATTCTGCTTTGTAGAAAACTTAAATTGCTGTTGATGCTTATTTGTATTGAATGAAGAGAGAAAAGTTGAATGACTTGTGGTAAAATGTCTGGAATGTGGTAAGGAATACATTACTTGTTAATGAAAAAATTTCATTAGTGAAAAGAAAAAAAAAAGATCTTAAAGGCGAGGAAGAAATATTCTGTGTATCTAAAAATCCAAAGTATTGGCATATTATGCTCACATTGCTCTGTGCTAAAAGTATTTTCTTCAAGTAAAGTTACAAAGTAACTGTCTTACCTCAACTATACCTATTTTTCCATCAGTAGATTTCCCGTACTGGTCCACAAAAGCTTTCATTTCAGGTGTTAAATCCTACAAAGTTACAATGATAGAATCATTACTTTAAAATACAAGCAACATATGTAAACATACTTGAATAATCTATTATTTGCCAAATAATATACCGCCTTTAATGAAGTACTCACAAATTGCAGCTACACACGTCAAGTTTAAATGATTCTTTTTTTTTTTCATTTTACTTCCTAGGGAATTCTAATATAGCTGGTGTGAATGATTGGCATCTAAATGCTTAGGACGCTATTTTAGTTTACAGAATGAAAAAAATTATAAAGACAGATGTGTCTAACAGTTCTTTTGTTTGAGATAGTGACAATGAAGTTCATAGGCAATTATTACTCCATTTTCTCAGTTTTCATTTTTAAATTAGTAAGTTGAAGGCAGTGCAGAATCTTTCAAAATAAGGAAAAAATTTCAGTATTACACATCTGAACACCAAAATAGTCTTTCCACATCTTTGAGTGGATTTTTCCTGAACAATGGATGCTATTTTAGTCTTTAAAATCTCATCACAATATCATATTTTTCACTGTTTAGTATTTGGTTATCATGGAAACAGAGTCAAAATGTCACTGCTTAAATGTGGAAAGGGAGATTTATTCAGGAGAAAACTTTAAGCAGTACCTTAAATCTAACAGAATAAAGCCATCGTTGTTGTCCACATAAATTATGGTCCCTGCTATACATCTGTCTTCTAAAGATTATTCTCATTCTAGGCTATGGCAAAAAGTGCCAGCCTTGGGGTAAATATCTAAATATTTGATTTTACACTTCAACTTGACCTGCCTTTCTTTGATATGAGATGTCATCAACCTTCAATACCGATTAAACTTTTAATTTTCATTGTATTTCTTAGAGGGCGAAGCTAGTGAAACCATTTAGCAAGAATAGGGTTACAGTTATATTGAAACAATGGACAATTCTACAGTTATAGATGAAGTTACATCAGACTTTGGAAATCAAAGGTTTAGTTGTTATAATAGATCTGATTATAAAGGACCTAAGTGATTTCCTCACTGGAGACACAGGGACTCTCAGCTGTACAAAGTCCATTGTAGCTTGTCCTAAATTTCACCTGCCAAAGCTAACTAAAATGTCAGTTCCTTGTAGCTGATACAGTCACGGCCTAGTATCCTATTTCTGTCAAAGTCATCCATAGCAAGTTAGTAATTTGCCGTGGCTTTAATTAGAGATGTGGTTATTAATACAATGGACTTCAAAGTCACCTTTCATCTAATGATCCCAGAGTGGGGAAAAGTTTGCTTAGCAGATAGAATGGAGAATTAGACACTTGGATTTTAATTAGTCCTGGTTAAATATTTTACTAATCTTTCTAATAGCAGCTCTGCAGTGCCGGACATCCATCCAGTGTCCAGCCATTGAAGGAGGCACAGTTGATTAAAGGTCAAACAAACCAGGGAATTTATCCTCTAGTTCATTATTCAGAAATTATGGTGAGTTTTTTGGTGTTCACTTAACCTGCTCATGAGCTGCTTGAAGAGTTATTTTAGTTATGTTATTCAAATAAATGTTCCCGGTAAAAAAAATTGCCTAAATTTAACTTCGTCCTAAACCTGATACAGATGCAGTGCTCAATTTTTGAAATAAAGAAACTAGCCCTTCAGATACCTCAGAAAATACACCTCAAACAAGTGGAAAAAATTAGCTTTTTCTGACACCTTTTGACAATGTAAGGATAACTGGCACTACAGAAATGCTCACATAATCGTACTCACAAACAACATACTTCTGTGCAGAAATATTGTCATTATCTATACAGGCAGGGAAAGTGAGAAATGGATGTGGAACAGCTCAGACAAGACCCCCCCCTGTTGGCACCTTATCAACCTCTGTGCTGGTCACTTACACCCCAGCGTTTCTTTTGGCAATTGGCACTCCCAAATAGAGAATGGATTGCAGAAATGCAGGTCACAATAAACAGAAACTATGTCGGTACACTTTTGTGGCTTTTATCTTTAAAAAAGAGTTCTTTTAGCATGGCTGAAGTTATACCAGATTAATTCAGTATCTACCATAACGCACAAAACAAAAAGGCCTGATGTTTCCAAAGCCCAAGCACTAAACCTTCTGAGTAGACATTCCCCACTTCCAGGGGGCTAACCTGAATCAAGCTGCATGCCACCTCTCTGTCTGAGAAAAAGCAGCTGTGAAAGTACAGGCTTACTGACTGGATTAATGCAAGGATTAGCATCAGAACATAATTAGAACAGTTCTGCAGCTGGGAAGAATATTGGGAAATATTAAACCATCCTATTCAATGACAGCATCAATGTGATTCTTTAATGCATATGGCATGACTGATGTAAAATCCAGCTATGAAAAATGCATAATTGAATATTTCAAAAATAGTGAGCCGAAGAGCGACCTGAAATGCAGAAGTTAATGATGACAAAGAAGCTTTGGGGTGTTAAAAGAAGGACAGACAAGGAAATTACATATAACCTACACTAGTTTCTCAATGTGTCCCTCCTGACAAAAGAATAGATATTCAAAGATACTGAATTAGTATCCCGTGAGACAAGAAATGAACTAATGAGATGCTTGTTTAGCAAATGAGCCTTCAAATGCAAGAATCAGGTTATATTTGAAACCTAAGATGACATATAGCTGTACTCCAGAGCCCACAGTCCTGGTGCTGAATTTGCTACTTTAGATTGCTCTTTTCAGCAGAACACTCCAAAGCTAGGTTTGAATCAGAGAAATGGAACAGAAAAACTTAAAACATCTGAGCATTTTTAGAATAGAGTGTCAGATACCATCAGGAGTTATTTAAAAAAACTCACATACATAATAACATTTGTAGCAGATAAGAATAATCCTGCAAGGGTTTCTGTGTTGCTTTGAGTAGGCTATGTTTTAAAGAGATGCACACTTGCTTTGAGAGAGAAAAGATCCTGATCTTAAAATCATAAATATTTTTACTTTGAGCCTCTAA
>JAYDZK010000113.1:126626177-126666151 GCA_034509185.1 Euphonia xanthogaster
AAAAAAAAAAAAAAAAAAAAAAAAAAAAAAAAAAAAAAAAAAAAAAAAAAAAAAAAAAAAAAAAAACACAACCAACCAACCAAACAAAAAAACTGAGATTAGTGGAACTTGTGAGCTTTAACAGCAGCATTGTTGCAGCCTGACAGAGCCTGAGTTAGATCTGAAGGAGCACCCAAGAAAGGATTATTCTTCTTCCTCCACCTGTATGAGGGGCTGTCTCTATCCAGCCATACCTAAGACGATGAACTGTTCTGATGCAGACAGCTCCAGTAGCTTCTCTTGAAGTCATTCCAAAGGGCAGACTAAAGGACAGACTAAGGGACAGACACACCAGAAAGTAAATATTTGTTCTGGTAGTCAGCTCCATTCATCCTGCATTTAGGTAATGGAGCATATGCTTGACTGACCAGAATCTTGCACTGTGGGTACCTGACATACTTGAGAGCAGGTTAATTCTGATTGCCATTCTTATGCCATTCTGATTTGCCAAACTTTATTGTTCCCTGTATTTCATGAATATCCTATCTGCCTTTTGGGGTGGCACTTTTCCTCTTTTTTGTGATATTCTCTAGTGTGCAGATTAGGTGTGTTTTGCATGGCTGATCTTCAGATTCTGAAACACATAGAGCCTTTATCTTTGAGAAAAGTATGCTAACTTCAGTGAGCCTTTCAAGTACTCTTTCTAAAGACTTAGAACAATCTCTTTCACAATACATTTTTCATTGATGAACTGAGTTCCTAGAGTGGGATCAATCTTTAATCTTTACAATTAATGTTGTAAAGATTACATATTCAGTAACCTGAAGATGTATTTTTAAATACTGCAAGCTGCATCTTCCCTGGATGCCAGGGCAGGACTTTTTTTAGTTCACATTGCACATGTGTGTGTCTGGCTTGTTGATGCTTTGCATGTTGAAATAAAAGCCATAATACTTCTCCAGTTTCTTACACAGGACTCATATTCTTTCCTTTTGCTACAGATGCTTCAAGGTCATTTGTTTTTAAAACTAATGTACAAAGCAGATACAATTCAAGAAAGTGGGAGGAGGCTTTGATTTCACAGGAGGCACAGTGGGCAGGCTGGATTCTTTAGGCAACAAAGTCGGCGGAAGCTTTCTTCATGGTCACTTCTTCATGGGGAGAGCACCGGTAATTGCAATTCACGGTCTCCTCTCTCTCCATACCATTAAAAGACAGTAAAGCACAAGTAAAGAGCAATAGGGTGCTGCTAAACTGTTGGCAACCAGAAAGTATCTGTAACTTGCATGTTGAAGACATGGCCCAGGAAAACCCACCAGAGGTGATCCCCATGGAGCAGCTGGAGTTCATGCAGGATCTTTGCACTGAGCTAAGTGAATGCCCAATGTGATTTTCTGTTCTTGGAACCAGAGTCATGAAAAAGTGCTAGAAAACAAGTAAAAATGTAACACTCCACAGCTTGGGTTTTCAAGTGGATCTTTCTTTCTCCTAAAAGGAAGAAAATTTGGCAAGAGAATAATACGTATTGTTTAGTCAAATTGCCTGATAAAGGCGATACAGTTTAGAGATATGTATCTGTCTCCAAAGTCTATATCTAGGCACCCGTGAACACACTGCATGACTTTCCAAAACTCAAATACACACAGATCCTATTAAGCATTAGAAGCAGCAGATGCTCACCATCATTTCCTGAAGGTTTTTTCCTGAAGGTGGTAAAGATTATCATCCTTATCAGTTTTAGTGTTTTTTGTGGTGTGTACTGTAACTCAAGATGGACGAAATTGAATTTCCTAAATGGCATAATATGTTTTTTTTTTATCAGGCCCATAGCTAATTTATGATTACAACTGCAAGGGCCATTGAAACACGCATAACTGTGACTGAATGGTCTTCATATTTAGGTGTCTGATGTTTCATTTAACTCCACTGAGCTCCAGCTATAAGTTTGGAAAGTCCACAAATTTCCTGTATCTACAATTCAATGCAGGCTACATAATGATCAAGACATTGTATCAATTTTTCCCACCACCGAAAGAGAAGAGATGAAATGTAGTGACTAGTCTATGATAAAACTAGTTGGATCAGATACAGTTAATTTGAATTGCTTGTGAAGATCTATTTTAAACTTAAGATTAACAAGTTTGTGTTGCTGCAGGCATCACACTCTCAGACTGGTTAACACCAGTTGCTCTCCCGGACATGCTCTCCAGATTAACCAGGCATGAAGTAAATGAACCTAAATATAGGTTTCTATTTTTGTTAGAAGGCATTGTCCTTACCAGGTAAAATTTCTCATTCCTTCTCTTAGTAGAATATGTAGTTTTTATACAATCACTTTCTTTAAAGCAGAGGCAAAGCAGCTATAGAGTGATCACTGATAAGTGTTTGATATTGGCAAATAAAAGTATCTGGAATCATCAAAGGGAATTTAGTGCAATTGTTTTAGTAGCTCTCCTTAATGATGTTGAAGTCTTTCTAATGCCTTTAAGAATGTGGTGTTCATGAAAATATGACTTAAATCACTGCTCATGCAAATGCTGTTAGCTGTCAGGGAGTGCTAGTCTCAGAGGTGTACCTTGGCTTCAGTATCCACTATCAGCTTTTCTGGTTTGTTTGTTGGTTTTTGGGTTTTTTTTGTCTATCTCACTTTGGACCTGAATTCTTTTCTAAGCAAACATTTGTGCATTTGTGTATAATTCAGAATATTCTGGAGTCTTTTTTATTTTGTTAGTTTGTGGGGGGTAAAAAGACAACAAAAGCTTTCAAATGAGTCAGTTTCTGTGGTGCTGGAAAACAAGAAAATTAGTTGCTCATTTTTATTTTTTTTTTCCCTCAGGGTTTTTTTTTAGGAGAAGGTAAGGAGAGAGGTCCTTTAAGCTTTAGCAGGAAATACCCTTGTTTTACCAGCTCCTGCAGTCTTGGCTCAGTAATGCACCTCGTTACCAGTACCAGGTCACCATGCCCAAGAAATCTCACACCACTGGAAGGAGTCCCAAATACTCTTGTCCAAACACTCTGCTAGCTCAGCTTTGTATCATCCACACAAAGCAGCCCTAACATCAGATTAACTGGCCTCCAGATGATCCCCAGCTTGGGGTGACCCTTGGTACTGAGAAAAATCAGTTTGACAACGGCCATGGCACCTCAGTGGACCAAGGCAGCTGGGTAGGTGAGAAAATTACTCTCAGCAATTAGAGAAATCCTTCAGCATCTCTAATGACCAGGACAGGACATGCAGGGGAGACTAAGAAGAGGGTGAACACCCAGGTCAGAGGGCATAAAAGCCACCTAAGTGCTTCCTCATTAAAGTGATGAGCAGCACCACAGGTCTCTGTGGCTGTATATTTGTGTTAATGCATAGAAGCCTGATTTTTTTTTCATTGCATGGTACTCCACATTTGCTGTTATACTAGTGACTAACCTGCTTATAAATGAGTTGGGCAATTTCTTGTTCCCACCTGTGCTTAAAAAAAATGTGGTTCTGGGAAGGAAAGCCAACTCCTGCAGAATAGATACCATAATCTAATAAAGGAAAGGAATTAAAAAAAAAGCAATAAGTGGGAATCATTTCTAAGTTAGTTGCTGTTATTTGTATTTTCTTGACATTTACAGCTTCAAGACCTGTAGGGTAAGTCTTCAAGATTTTTGCACCTGTGGTAAATATGCCTCCAAAATTGACGCATCCCACTTTTCTTCATTTGTATGTAGGCAAAGCTTAGAAATACTTTGTTTTACAAGGTATGAGTACAAATGTTGCCTGCAGAGCAAGTCTGACCCAGAAGAAAAGAATCCCATTTTCTCCAGAGGAATTTGAGTGAAGCCTGAAATGCGTTTGTATTGAAAATGGTGTGCAGATTTGTCCCAGGTGTGCAGATTTGTTTCTAAAGGTATCTCTTAAAACCATCCAAGACGCTATTTCATATCTAGATCACTTGGGTGATATGAAATGCAAGAAAGGATTAATCAGTCTTCTAAGATACGTGACATAGACTTCATTATTTACATGTTAGGCATAAAAAGTTCCAGTTTGTTTAATACAGGTTTGAATTAAATTTTTATTGTATAAGTTAACTTCTTGCTGGTGACCTGCATCTGATGGAGGACACAGAACTCTTTGTATGCTGGTTCTGCTTGCTCAAACCCTGTTACCACAGCTTGTGTGGTGACAGCTGGGTATGGCATAGATGTGACAAATTCTCTTTATCCACAGGGATCTCTTGTCTTTCATTTCTTCTGCATAACATAAAAATCCAGAAGGCACTTGACTCTATGACTCACATTTAAAAATAAGTATATATAGAGCACAGGTACATTTTTCAAGGAATATTTTCCCATTTTCATGGGTGATTCAGAGCTAAATAACCAAGGAATGCAAGTTGTGCTTTTACTGATGTGTAGAGTGGATGACCATAGGCAACCATCAAGCTGGGACACATGGATCTTCTGTCTCAATTCTCTCTTCAGAGGTTGTCAGATCTTCTCCTGAATGTCAGATATTAAACTCTAGTGCTGCTTTTCACAGGCTTGTGACACCTGCTGGTGCAGCCCTAGACGTCACCTTTTTTATTTCTGTTTCCCTCAAATCTCTCTTTCTTTGCTGAGGGGTATGTTGAGCTCAGGAGAGGAGAATCATTCCCAGAACTACAGTTGCTCCAGATTGCAGTGGACTCCAATTCTTGTGGACCCTGGAGAAGAATCTGTCTTAGTCGAGGATTTGTACCTCTCCCCTTTCTCTTCCTGCATCTCCCAAACTGTAAAGAGCAGTTTTGCCCTTTTCTTTCTGCCTGTGAGTCAGCACACGGTGGGGTACTTCGGGCTGGGGTTCTCTCCCATCCTGCCCTAGCAGTTGTTTGACGCTGAATTGTGTAGCTGCGTGTTCCTTTGTCCAAAGAGGAGGAGTACTGTTCTGTGGCTGCCCCATTCTTAAGTGTTCTTTACACTGTAAGAGGAGACATAACTATTCTGAGGAGCAATGCTTTAAAATACCCCATTATCACATCATACAGCCAGCATTTAGGGGCTGTGGGTAATACCCTTGGGGCCTGGGCGGCCCCAACCAGACTGAGCACTTTGGAAATTTCCACTTGGTTTGTAAGAATCTTCGTCCCTGCCTTGGTCCAGCTCCCAAGTCTGGAGGCAAAGGTCAGAATACATGGCCAGAACATTTACTGGTGCAATGGATGGGTTTTACAAGGTCTGTGCTGAGGACTGCCTTTCAACAAAGTACTGGCCCATTAAGAACTGTATACTTACAGTATGTAAAAGTTAGAAATTTGCCATCCCAGAGTATTTTGGTGCCTAAGTAGGAGGATGATAAAACACACTGTTTACTTTTATGGTCAATAAAGTAAAGCCTGTTCTCAGATGCAGGGCTCTTAAGTGGCTGTCCATTGCTAACATGAGACTTCAGACAGATTTTATCCTTCTGACGTTCAGTGGAACAAATATCCTGTAGTTTGCAGATAAGGATCACTCCAGGCTCAGTTTCAGTTTGACACAGTTGTTTCAAAATTCACCTTGGGTATATTTTTTCCCTTCAACTTTATCTAAAAAACTAATCAGCCTGGCTAATGAATTAAAGGGGTCAGAGGAATCAATGGTCCTTATTTGCATTAATTTAAATTAATACATAGCTGTTTTATTGAATAAGGAAAGACAGGTCTGGTGTTCATAAATAACTGATAGAGAATGAACACGATTCAGTAAAAATATTCTGGTTCTCTTGTTATGAACATACACTGAAAATGTAAGTATTTTTTAAATTAAAAAGACTTATCATGTGAAAGTGATCTCTGGACAGGTAAATGGTGCAATTGAAAAGCAGGATGATTGAATAGCTGAGGTCCTGCTGTTAGACTTAGGAGGTCTGGACTCAGTGCTCCCTGAACCGACTCCCTGAATGGCTCTGGGAGCTCTTTGGTTCTCTGGTGCTTCAATTCCCCATTCATGAATTTTCTTTCTTGGAGCAGTATGGTGAAAATGAATACCTGAGAAGCTAAGGATGTCAGATTTTCAGTTGTGCAATATGGTAAGAATAGAAGACCAATACAAAAGAAAAAAGGTCAGTCTCTTCTGAATGGATTAAAGAAATGTAGTGGGAAAACTGGAAGGGCTGACAATGCTTTTTTGTTCAAGTCCCTCTGGTTTTCCCATGACATGCTAAGCTAGCTCTGTAATATGGAAGGCTGTAAGAAACCTTATTTGAAAGCACAAGGTTTGTTTCCAAAACTTCATGGTCCCTAATCATTCTTGAGACCTCTGGAAAACTGAACTGCATTCTTCTGGAAATTATTATGTGTATTTACGGTAATGAACTTACTTGACTGACTGCAGGGTGCAGAGTCCAAAAGACTCATGACTATTCCTGTAATATTTGCTCAGAAGAAAAATATTCTGAATTTAGGTCCCACTTCTGCTGAAGCATACCTGCTTTTCATTGCAAGGACAGGGGATGTCAGCTGGCAGGACTATTAGAGTCAGTGAGATGCCTCAGATGGGAAACAAAACTTTTCTGAGCAAGTTCTCTCTATGCAGAAGAAATGGAAGTTCAATGCCACACAGTTCAGTGCCATGCAAACAAACCTGACCCATTCCTGTTGCTCCAGCTGGGACTAGGGGAGCTGGGTAAGCTGTTGCAGCCAGTGTGTAGTGCTGACCTAGCATGGCCCCATTGAGGCAAAATGGGTTCATTTGCAGTAAATACTAAAGTAAATACTAAATATGAAATATTTTATGCAACCAACCCATTTTAGTTCCTGAAAAGTTATAAAAATTAACTCCTCAGATTTCCTGTGGTGGTCTTTTATTGAAAATTACTTGATATAAATCCCATAGTAACTCTTAGGTGTCTTATTTCTCATATAAACTTCCTCAACCACTAGACAGAGAAGATGTTTGTTCTCCTCTTCCATGCAAAAATAAATGGCTTTTATGTCAGGGAAGAGATGCCTTTTTTGCAGGCCACAAAGAATCATACACAGGGCCCTCTTATGCTCAGAGTTCAAACCTGTTAGGACAAAAGCAGAAGCTAAATGCAGATCTCTGCATCTCAGGCAGCTGGAGACACCAACAGGGGAAGCAGAACCCCATCAAAGGTTTGAATGAAAGGGCTGTGTCATGATTGGTTTAGAAAAGAAACAAACTTCACCAGGATTCACAAGCACTGTGGCACCAGTTCAGCACTAACCAGCACCCAGTGTTACTCCTGCAGTCAGGAGAAGATTGCCTGGTATGACAGCAATTCCTGAAGGGCCACCTCCGTCTCCCTGAGGACCTCAGTGCTTACCTGTATGGGAGGAGATTTTGAGCTAACCTTTGCTAAAAGGGATGATTTTAAGACATCTCTTTGGGGCTTTTCTGCTTTGCTGACTTAGTCTGCTGACTGATCTGCTTTGCTGACCAGTTTTGTCTATCTCTTTATAAATGCTGCTCTATTTCCAGCCTGTGCTAGCCAGGCAGGCTCCCTCTCAGGGCCGTACTTTGGAGGGCTAGAGGACAGCTCTCTAAGATCCCTTGTTTCTAGCCCTTTGTTAGTATTCATAACAATAGTTCAAAACTGAAGGCATTCAGATCTTTTCTGTCTTTAGAGAAAGAAATGAAACAAATATTTAACTTGTTTTAACAGCAAGGCAGGAAGGAATGTTCCACAGAGCTCCATGATGTTCCTACTGACTTTCTTGGTGCATCATGCTTTTGAATTTCTTCCCTCTTGTTTGGTGAAAATGTGAGGACAAAACTCCTCAAGCTCTTTTTATCTCTGCAACAAGTTCTGGTTTTAACAGTAGTCGTTTTCGGGGTACTGGAGAAAGGAGAGGGAACATTGGACCCTGGGGACGCATTTCCGTAGGGTAATGCTATTGAGCTCCTTGATTTGTGCACAGTATTCTGCCTTGGGATTAAAGCTAGGAAGGCATTTGGAAAACTACCTGCTCACTCAAGTTATTTGGTTGAAGTGTGCTCACAAAGTACCCATTTGTGTTTATAACTGCTCTGTGAAGATTTTTGGCAGAGTTGTGCTGTTAGCCTGAGATATAGCCCTTTGTTTTCCTTAATGATCAAGAGCTGTTAATACCATGCTGTGTTTCTGATGTCTTTTTGTTGGTCAGTACTCTCCCTCTTTGCTCCAGCAGAAACAGGAATGGAAGCAATGATAGCAGGCTCCCACTCATCTGATGATACAGGCTGGAAAAGTGAGAAGATGTCTAGGAGGAAGAGCCATTTTCTTTCAATCAATTATTAACTGGTAAGTCACTCCAGCTAATCTTTGCTCAGCTGAGTGAACCTTGTGAGCAGGTTTTTGAGCAGACCAGGCTTAGCTGAAACCAAGTGCTAGAAAAATAATATTCTGGGCAAACCTGCTGAAAAAATTCGGCAGATGACAAATGGTGGAGAAAATGAGAGTATGCCTACTTATATTTATAGATATGTTCTCATCCTAAGTATCATAAAGCTCTTTAGAAACCTAGAAATACACACAGTGTGTGAGGATTGTTTTGCTTTATCCCTAGAAACAATAAGTGAATGAAAGAGGCCTTTCTGTTACCACACATGGTAGCACTGCAGTGAAGAACACCCTATCTAGTAGCAGGTTATGTTGGCCAAATATAACTACCTAGTACCAGCTTGGCACAGTGCTGTTACTAGGACAGCTATTTTTACTGGGAGTGATATAACACCTGTAGCTAGTAGATGTTGTCAAAACGCTGATGATGTCTTCATCACCACAATACCCCTTAAAATGGAGGAGTGCAAAGATGCAGTACAGAAATAAAGCCCTCATTTAAAGTCTTTTTTTTTTTCCCAGGGAAAAAAATGCAAAGCTATTAAATATTCTTTTTTTTTTAATTTTTCCTCACAATAAACACTAACTTTCCTCACAATGAACACTAATTGTTAATATGATAAAAAGAAGGATATATCCACTTTAACAGTCACACAGGCTAGGTATTCTGACAAAGGTCACGAAAAGGTGCATATCATTTAAGGAAATAGGGTCAAAGTTTTGGATTTGCAATGACATTGGAAGTAAAGCAAGCGTGATCCAGATTAAGGTACATCATAGTAAGCACCCAGGTTGACCTGCTGGAAAAAGTAATTACTGTAAGTTTTCTGTTTAAAGCTGATATATGTTCTCTACCTCTGATTCATGGCTGACAAGACGCACAAACCTGGTCACCTTTTAACACCAGGAAGACTTTTTATGGCTCTGCAATTGTAGCTTTCTTGGAAGAAGCCCTCTGGGACCTCAGATTACCAGTCATATTGCAACAGTGTGCTAGAGCTTAAATGGGGACCTGAAGTAAACAAAGACCAAGCGTTTGTTAGAAGTTATTAAGTGTTCTCAGAACACTAGTTTCTTAAAAAAATGCATCTGTGTATAATTGTTATAGTTGTCTCCAAAAGAGAACTTACTCTAAGCCACAGAGGTGTATCATTAATGAACAGCAAATTAATCAAAAGATTCTTCTGATAATGTGCTTTTCTTCAACTTACATAAGCATTACTTCCAGCAAAGAATTTGCTAATGAGTTTCCTGCCACAGGAGGACTTACTTAACAGAAAAAAATTGAACGATGTGCAAAGAGAACTATGTGAGGGTATAATGCTTCTAAATTATCAGAGTTATTCAGATGCAGTCCTCAGAGCAGCTCCAGTGTGAACTGTCACTTCTATACATTAAAAAACCCCTGCTTTATATGCTTTTTATTTGCTTTAATGCACTATTTTGGATCAGAAGAGTGTTTTGAAACAAATGTCTCTGCTCATGCTTTGGTTCCTGTCATGTATTTGAAATTTGATCTGGATTCCTCAGCATGAAACTAAAGGAGAAAATGCTCACTGGTAGTTTAGCTAATGCATTGCAACCACAAACAGGTCTTCAGTCTGTGGGACTGGACTAGAGCTGCTCTAGAGAAAAATGCAAAACAAAACCCTGTGAGAGGTACTGTGTGGATGTTGGGTTCTCAGACTCTTTCTTTGTATAAATATACTCCTATTGATCCACAAAATTAAATAATACAGATGGAGGTTGTATCATCAGTTCTTGCTGAACCAAACTATCAAAGTTGCTGTTTGGTTTTGTGTGTCATTTTACAAGTTTTCTTCTAATCCTGTCATGTTCTAGTCCATTCCTATGTACAATCAACAGTCTTGCTTAATGAAATGCGAAGGATAGCATTTGGCAATCGCACTGAAGTAAAAAAGGTAGCAAAGGTCTCACTGCAGATAATTTGAAATGCCATGGAGTCCATACAAACAGCTTTATTTGACCTTGGCTGCCTTATTAATGCAAGTAGGAGGAACATTTTTAGTACTGATCCCCTGCTGAGTTCTCTGGGCTGTAATGCATGTACCTTATATGTACAGGTAGATCCTAGCAGTACTGCTTTCAGAGAGGAGAAATGGAGTTGACGTGAAGAACTGACCCAAACTAAGAGACTGGAGATGGATTTTAATGTATAATTAATGGACCAAGAGACAGCATTCATAAAAGACTAAGGCTGTTTGGTTACTAGAGTTCTGAAGTTACTTTCTGTGTTAGTTCAACATGTGTGGGTCAACCCTTTTGTCTACTGAAGCTGTTAAAAATAATCCACCTGGCGTCAGAAGGACAGAGCCAGGGTCCATCAGAAATGAGCAGTTCCCTGACAGGCAAATACCATCACATGCATAAACTCCACTGCGCTCACCACTGCTGTGGTGGTAATATATCAATCTCTGTATTAGATTTGTGTGTCTGTATAGAAATGAAAGTGAAACCAATGTATATTTCAGTGGTGGTAGTACCATGATAAATTTTAGAAAAATTCTAAGCATGTGTATGTCTGTGGGGGAGTGGGGGATGCCTGTCTTATGCTCCCCAATTCTTCATATGTCTTCACAGTGAAAATTCTTCAGAATTTTTATAGGATGGGCTTTGGCTAATACCGCTCTGTGATGCATTTATATGCCTTAGATAACAGTCTAGGTTTTAAAACTGCAGATGGAGGTGAAACAAGTGTCTCTTTTCAAGTTAATTTCACTTCCAAGCCATCTCAGTAGTGCTACTAATGAATTTTTGTCTCTATGTATATGATATTTCTGAATGTCTATCACCAGGGTACCCAAATGTCATTATAAATTTAATGAACAGCTGCTGCCCATTAAAAGTAAGTGTAACTTCTATTGCTTAAATTAAACTAGTTTAAAGTAAAATGAGCATTTAGGTTAGGTAGGTTTTGCTGCTATTTATATCCAAAAGTTGAATTTCTCCCAGACTGAGGGCTAGTTTCAAATTGCATTTTTTTCTGCCACTGTTATTTTGACAGAACAAAAAAAAAAGCTCCGTAAATTAGTATCTAAACTGCATCTCAGCTCTGGTAATTTCTAAAATATAAGTAATCATGGCAGAGGATTGAATGATATTAGATGAGGAACTTTTAGCATTTGCTTTTTATATTGCCAGTTGAAGATATTATGCCGAGGTTAATTGGGCCATTCAATTGTGCTCTGCCACTTTGTCTTTCCTGAAAGGATTCAGTTAGATGTCTTGCTAAAATTCCTATTATCTCTGTAACAAATCTTAGTTTTACTACTGCTGGTCTAAGAGTAGAGAAAAAAGATTGGGGCAGTTTCAGAGTAGAAATAATTTGTGTCTTTGATGCTCTTTTGAATACTCAATTATCAGAGTTCATAGGCATGTCCAGAACCAAACTTTGTCAGGGCAAACATACCAGGACACTTGTAAACTCTCTGCCAGGTAGCTAATAGCAGCAAAAAAGGCCAGGTTCAGTATGTCTGGGACTGTTCTTCACAAGTGACTGGGCAAGGTTCAGTCCCAAATCACAGAGCTGTGCCCTGTGCTAGCTCTCTCTAATTGTAGGAAATCTGTTTATTAGGGTGCAGAAAATGGACATAATTGTAGGGGAATAGAGAGGCATATCACACATGCACAAATATTGATAGCATCTGCAAGCCAAGAGGAAATGATGCTGTAAATAAGCCATTTAGCATCCTTCCTCTTCACCAATGAGTATCTCTTATCACTCCACTTTGGATATCAACCCCACCCTCTCCTCAGCTTAGCTCTGCCAAGAGCAGATCTGTGAAGGTCTTTGCAGGTCTCAGGTCCCCAGGGAGCTTTTTCAATCCAGCTGTGAGCTGCTGCTCTGTAGTGATTCAGCTGCATGAAGAGGCTGAGAGAGCAGGACTTGATAGTAGAATGCACTGAGTGGTGCTTTCCACCCCACCTTCTCTCATCCGAAGGGTTTCCTGCAGTGTTTCCTCAGAGCAGGTTTGCCAGCCTGAGAGCAGCAGGCAGGGATTGGCCTGGCCATTTAGAAAGGAATGGAGGAAAAGGGAAGGTGAAGGCAGAGAGCCCACAAGCCCCTTTGTTCTTGTGGTGACCTTCTAAATGCTGCTGGAGGACATGTTAGCCTGTGTCCTTGCCCAGGGAAGTTCCTGATGTCTGGGGCTGCCCTGGCTGCCTTGCTCCCTGGTTGGAGCACTGGGATGGTTGAGGGCTGCCTGGCCCTGCCCACCCAGCCCTAAGCAGACCCTGGCTCGCTGGGAGCCCTGTGAATGACCCCACTTTGATTGTGTGTCTGCAAATATTTCCAGTTGTATTTCTATGCATAATGTTAATTATCAAAAACCTCAGAAGACTTTTGACACATCTGGCTGAGGAGATCCTCAAACAAATTTGAATGGAGAGTAAATTTTTCATTATCTAGCGGCACTGTTTGGAGCCCACATGTGTTTTTGCTTCACACCTGCTGCAGGGCACTTAGCAGAAGTCAGGTGGAAGAGCTCTTTTAGACACTCACTGGCCAAGGTTATCCCACATGATCCCAGCAGATCCAGCACAGAGGTTCTCTGCAGTTCTCCAACAAGCAGGCACCCATTGAATTCACCATCTTATTCAGGTGGTGGAAATGTAATCCTCCTCTTCAACAGTGCTACTGTCTCCCTTGGATTTCTTCTGCTCTGGGTATTGAGCTGTTGTTGGCCTTATTAATACAATTATTTCTTCCTGCAGTTTGCTACTTTTATTTTGAGGAAAATTAATGCACTAGGTTTCTTTGTTAGTCTGGTGAACTCTTTGAGTAGCAAAAGCAACACAATGCCTTTGTAATTTTTTAAATTGCTTGGAAAATATCTTCCTATCCCTATGAACTTTAAACTTGGCATTTACTGTAGGGCAAGGGAGAAATGGTGGCTCTGTGACATGGTGCCTGACAGCTGACTGTGGTGCAATAGAGGGGGTCCAGGTCTCAGTAGGGCGGTGAAGAGTTCATGTGGCATCCTGCCTGATCGGAAAAAAAGGAAAGACTCAGTGTCCAGGAGATCTTTTCCAGCTCTGTGTTATTTTTGCACTGTTCTTTGCTGGATTTAGAGGATCACCTCAAAGGATGACATCAAAAATACAGGTGAGAAGGTTTCAGGACATATCACATACTGTATGTCAGCCATTGTGTCAGTCACTTTCTCACAAATGTTCTCTTTTAGTTGCAAGTAGTTCAGTAACAGCTGGGTTTGGTTCATCCTTTACAAGCAACTTGAAGAAGGAAAACAACTGAATGATCCACAACAGCAGTCAAGCACCAGCAGCATGCATCTTGTGTTTTAATCCCAGCAAGGGGCAACAGAGGGCTAGAAGCAGAAGTTAATTTACCATATTCAAACATCCTTCTGTGACATGAGAAAAATCCCAAATCTTTTACACATCCTGAAGCTATTTTAAAAAATGTCTAAAAGCAATATTTTTGAGGCATATTGTTGATGAATGGGACACTGTTACATGCTGAAGTGCTGTTGTATGACTTGGAATGCAGGATTTTGAGGGTTTGCCCCAGTTGTTTGGAAAAACTGAGTCCAGGGTTTCTAACACTCTTTAAAAGGCTTAAATAAATGCAAAACCCTTTTTTCAAATTTCCTCCTTTGGTTTTGTATAAATGGGTCTTTTCAGAAGCTTTCATGCTTGTAACCTCCTTATTCTGGGTGAAGACCTATTCCATCAGCTTGCTGAATTCTGAAGACCCTGAGCTCTATTCCAGATGTCATGTGCAACAGGAGTGACTTTTAAAATCCTATATATACATTGAACTATAAAAAAACTTGGGTGGAAGACACTTAAAGATCATCTAGTTCCAACCTCCCTGCCATGGTCAGGGACATCTTCTACCAGACCAGGTTGCCCAATGTCTCACCCAATCTGAACACTTCCAAGGATGGAAAAACCACCATGCCCCACACAATTAATACATGTACATTACAGTTATTAAGTCCCACTACTTAAACTTCAATGGCAGTAGTCATGCACATATGTATCCTCTCCAGCCACTGAACTCAGTGTCATCATGAGCTTGTCAACATTAAAGCAACATCAAAGTGGAAGATCCCAGTGCCAGTAGTAAATGACTGTGTATATATGTATATACGTATATACATATACATATAACAAAAAGGATTTAATGAAAATGATAGGCAGGTCTGTTCACTCCATCCCCAACAGACTCTCTCTATGCTACTAGCAAACATCTGGTTAATTAGTAGTCTAAAGAGAGGTAAAATGCTGTACAGAGTCACTTCTTCCATGAGAAACAGGTTAGAGGACTACAGTTTGAAGACAAATAACAGATGGGTAGAAAAATATTGGGTTTTTACCTTCCTCATAGCAATAGGATGTTCTTAATTACAAAGGACTGATTATGAACAAAATGCTGGCCAAAGCATGGCTTCACCAAGGACAAATCTTGCCTGAGCAACCTAGTGGCTTTCAATGATGGAGTGATTACATCAGTGGACAAGGGAAGAACTCCAGATGTCATCTGTCTGGACTTTTGTAAGGCATTTGATGTGGTCCCCACAACATCCTTCCCTTTCAAATTGAAAAGAGATGGATTTGTAATTTGGACTGTTTGTTGGATTAGGAACTGGTTAGATGGTCACCAGCCAATAGTGGTCAATGACTCGATGTCCAGATGGACACTGGTGTCAAGGAACATCCCTCAGGGGTCTTTATTGGGAGCAGCATGGTTTAATATCTTCATCAGTGACACACAGAGGGGTATCATGTGCACCCTCAGCAAGTCTGCAGATGACACCAAGCTGACTGCTGCAGTCACACACATGGAAGATGGAATACCATACAGAGGGATCTGGACAAGCTTGAGAAGAAGGCTCATGGGAAACTCATGAGGTTTAACAAGGCCAATTGCAAGGTGGTGCACGTGGATCAGAGCAATCTTTGGTATAATGTAGGCTGCGGGATGAAGGGGTTGCAAGGAGACCTATGGGGAAGGACTTGGGGATACTGGTGGAGGAAAAGCTGGGCATGAGTCAGCAATGTGCACTCACAGCCCAGAAAGCCAGTCATGCCCTGGGCTGCATGAAAATAAGGATGGTCTGCAGGTGAAGGGAGATGATTCTCTACTCTGCCCTTGTGCCCACTTGGATCACAGTGTCCAGCTTGGGTGTCCTCAGCACAGGAAAGACATAGACCTGATGGAGTGGGACCAGAGGAGGGACATGAAGATGATCAGAGGGATAAAGCACCTTTCCTGTAAGAGAGTTGGGACTGTTCATCCTGGAGAAAGGAAAACTCTAGGGAAACTTTATTGAGGCTGTTAAATATTGAAAGGGCTCCTATAGGAAAAATGAAGACAAATTTTTTGTAGAACCTGTTCACATAGGACAAGGGGTAATGGATTTAATCTAAAGGAGGGTCTATTTAAACTGGAAAAAGAAGAATTTTTTTACAATGAGAGTGGTGAGCTACTCTAAGAGATTGCCCAGACAGATGCCCAGTCACTTGAAACATTCAAAGCCAGGTTGGCCAGTCCTGTCCAGCCCAAAGTATTCTGTGAATCTATGATTCAAAGACTTCTGGGCAGCCTATTGAATCCTGTTTAATACTGGCCTTGAGTGTTGCAAGTAAGTGTAAAGACCTTCAGAGACTTAAGTACATTTTGCTGCCTCATAATGTAATTGATCTTGTTCAAACCTCCAGAAAGGTTTGAAAAATATGGTAATATTCTTCACATTGCAGCAGCTGCAGTGGTGTGAGACATTAATCAGTTCTACATGATTTTTAATTAATGGTCTTCAATCTCTATGAGTGTACAGTGGGAGTAGTTTTCATTTGTGCTCTACTACAGTATTTGCCTTCCTTTAAGAAAACATGAACCGTCTAAGTCCATAACACTTCTCAACATGAAAATTGGGCTCTTAAATTTTAAAACAAAACTACAGTTAACTCTGTGAATCTGCAAAACCCTTATTCAGGGAAGTGAATTCAGAAATTCATGTCTGACTGTTGATTCATTAGGCATCCCATTTCAGAAAAGTTAGTCATTTAAAGAGCACAAGATGTCTCCACATCCCTCGCAAAAAGTAGAATTTGGATAGTAGAGATGTCATCATCAAGCAGAGCAAGAGCTGTTAAAACAGCAGTGATCTGCTTAACAAAAAAAGCAAAACAGTAGAATTAAGAGTCATGTAAATTACTTCTTGCTGAGGACACAAGTTACTGGAAACTCCTTTTTAAGGGATATTATGCTTTATCTTGGACACGTGTATTACTTCAATTAGGTAGTTTGCTCTTTAACTTGGAAGCATGAAGTGTCTGGACAGGATTATTAGAGCTAGCTGTATTCTCAGGGCCCTGCTGTGCAGTCAGCAGGAATAATTTTACCATTCTCATTTATGAGACTTTGGAGCCATAAACACCTCCCAGCTTTTCATGAGGAGCCCTGTAACTGAATAAGCAGTAAGTTCATTAGCAGTCTGGTTGCAGAGAGGGAGCAGGAGAGAGTGTACTCCTACAGAAAACCATATACCTTCCATGTACTAGCTGGTGCAGCCTTCTAATGAGGACTGACAGCAAATTCCTGCTTCAACACAACCATTTGAAAAATTTAAGGAAAGCATGTGGAGATCAGATAAGCAGAATCAACCAAAATTTTTCTTCCCCTTTAAACGTATAGATGTGTATATAACTAACCCTTTGTCCCTTAACTGGTTCACACCCAGTTCTTGTTAGCAGTACTTAAAACTGCTACAAGGTGCTTCAACTTCTGTAAGATGTTCCTTTCCATGTGGATGGAGAGTGACATCACAAATTCCATGACCATAGCTGGCCCCAAATCTGACAGTCTCAGCTGGAGCCCAGAGTTGTAACCAAACCTCTCAGCTCAGAGATGGGTCTTTCTGCATCAGGGTTGATGGGGACTGGTGGGTCTGCCTATACAGGAGCAGACCCTGATGTTAATATTCAGAGGTTAAGTGCAAGATGCTGGTCGTGTCTACCATTTCCCTATGAGTGTTAAATTTCCTTGATATTAAGAGAAGTGTACTAGAGGATTAAGTGTCTTGCATCGTCATCTCTGCAGAATTTTCTGCTGCCTGGCTGTGGGATGGTGTGAGGAACTGTCATATGTGACAGGTTAATAGAAACAGATTTCTACATGCATGAGACCTCCACAAGCGTGTGGTGGGAGGGAGAAGTGCACAGGGCTTTTTATCAAACTTCTTACAAGGCAGAGAACTCATGATCTTAAATGCACAACTTTTTCATATTCATTGTGTAAATCTGACACGACCCAATTCTGTGGGAACATTAGCAGGGAAACACACACCTTCACTGAGTAAATGTGCATCCAGCTTCCTTGCAAGTACCATCTTTTTTCTTCATTCATACATTCATTAATTCCTTGTTAGACCATGGAGAAGCGTTCCTCAGCAGCAGGGATGAAGGGACAAGACAGTTATTCCTCTTGTTCTAATGATTTTAAAGTCTAGTTGTTTAAATCCAGTTTGTCTCTCCATACAAAGTCTCTTGAAGGAAAAAGAAAGGAAAGCAGTGAGAATTTCACCATGAAAGGAAGAATTCCCAGTTTTACAGCTGGGTCAGAGACGCTGAAGCCACACATACTCTCCATGGACCTCTAAAAAATGGTTCCTCCACTGGCTAGCAGCTAACAGAGCTCTCTGCAGTGTCTGTTCTGTCAAATGATGTCAGGAAATGTCACTGGACAGTAAAATCTTATTATATACTATGCTAGACTGTTAAAACTGTCCCCATTGCAGCTCAGGCTGGCTGCCACTCTTCCATACAGTTTCCATGAAATCTGAGGCCCAGTGCAAGCTGGGGACTCTTACCCACCCACAGTTTGTCTTGGAGGCTGTTTAACACCATGGACACAGTCTGTTTGGTGATAAAGAAATGGCATAACTCTAATGTAAACATAGCTGGCTGTAGAGCAATACATCTTCCAGTCTTTGTTAGAAGATGAGTGGTTAAAGTTTAAATAATATGTGCTCTTCTCCTGGTGTGATAAATTGTGTTCCTGCTTCTGAAAAAGTAGTGGTTTGGTTTTGGGAAGAGTGATTGAAGAGCTGAGTTTGTCATTGGGAACAGTTTTGTGAAGCACTTTATGGGTGTTAAAACTCAGCTGTCCAGAGGGTACGTGCAGATGAGAAATGGGCACTATGGTCCCAGACATAAGAGAAAGTTGGAAGAATTCCTTCAGGAAAAAGACAAAGGCTGATACCAGAGAGGGTGAGTAGGAGGCCAGAAAGGGGTTGAAAGCGCAGGGACATCTGGCTTTGCTGAAACAGCAAGCAAACTATGACTTGTGATTAGCTCATCAGCTGTGTCATCTGTGCAGCCCAGGGACCCAGGAGTGCATGGGAGGCTACCCTCCTCCTCAGGAGTTTTCCACTCTGGTGTTAGCACAGGCAGACTTTGATCCTGGGCAGCACAACATTAGTGCAAGGCATGAAGGAACACAGCTAGACCCTTGCTTAGAATGTTTAGAGTCCTATGTAGAATCTTACATAGAGTGTAAATGATATGGCTCCCTAAATTCTTATTAAGAAATAAATCATAAGGTGACTGAAACCACTTTGGAATAATCGAATAGGAAATGAATCTAGAGGAAATGAAATGCGTCTAGAAGAGAAAACATGAATTTATGCATCCAGCCAGAAACTGGATCTCTGTTCCTTTCCCACTCATTAGCCTCTTTTCAGCAGAAGTTTCACACTAAAAGGGATGACTGTTTTAAACACAGTATCAATGAGAAAAATACAAGTTAAGCTCCCTTTTTTCACTCCAGCTTTGTTCCCAAGCTGAAGCACGTGCAATCAGGATGGGATGCAGGGTAAGGCAATATGCTGGGGAACGCAATGTCTTATTAAGGGATTTGTGAGTGAAATACTTCCACATTCAAAATCTGCACACATTCACCCAGTGTAAAATAATTGTTACATCCTGAAAGTAAATCAGCACAATGAGATAGGGAAGCTGAGTACCAAGTTGTTTATGCCCCTTCTTGATGTAAGATTTTGGGAGTCCAACAGCTGTTGGAAGAGATAACTCCCTGATTACTTTTAATCTTCACAGCTAAGGCTGATTTCCATCTCACCTTCTAACACAAAGTTTCATGCTACACTGCTAAAAAAGTTTTCAGGGTTTATGTACAGGAACCTGATGTGTTTGCACTTTTCCCTCCCCGCCCTGATGTCTCTTTTCAGGGGTAAAAAACAGCTGCAGTATTAAAAGAGTAGTTTCAGAGACTGCAGGCATAGCATGATATCCAAAGTTTGGGTTAGCACCATCATCAGAGTCCCAGGATGTGAAGGGAGATGGGGAGAAGCATTACATATGCAAGCTAGTTCAACAGAATGTGGCATTTTGGTAAGTGGCCAAAGCTATATTTTTTCTTTTCCCAGTAAATTAGTCCAGTTCTTCTTCTTTTTCTTTTTTTTTTTTTAAATTATGAAAATCTTTGATTCTGATCTCTAAGCACTGTATGTGATTTCTAGTATTTTTATCCCCAAAGCAGGAATGCAAAGGAGGCAATTATCTTGCGCTCCTGTTCTTTACTAAAATAATGCAAACTTCTTCAAGGAACTTTTTTGGATACTAGATCTGTGGGTCTTACTTTCTAACCTTCTTACTTGCCAAAAAGGATGAAGAAATTTGTCTAGAGTATGGTGAAAAATTTGGGTGATGATTAAAGCAAAGGATTTCCTCTGTCATTCACATTTAGATTACTTCAAGCCTTCCAGCCTAAATCCTGAGATTATGTGTGTAGTTTTCCAGGTCCATATGGGATCTCACAAAACTGCTGCACATTTGAACTGGTAAGATTTAAGGTGAGCTGAAGCTTATAGGAGACCAAGGCTCTGCTCTTGAACCTGGAGAACAATGCCTACTTGATTTAAGTCCTAGTTTAGCTGGGGGAGAGTTTGCAAATCAAATTGGCTCCTGCCCTTGTTGACCCTGATATTATGTTGATATACACCACATGAAACCTTCTTATATACAAGAGCAGATACCATACGTTATGGCAAATCCAATATTTTCCTGGAAGTTAAGAGAACAGGAGATAGTCAGGATTGCTTCTCTTTCTCATTTAGGAAGAAAAGTCCTTTCTTTTCCTTTAATTTTTCTTAAATGTCCTTTTCAGTTTTAATCAATAAATAAGGGTTATTAAATGAAAGAAAAAATAAAATTAATCTTGTTTTGATATTACATATTTTTATTTTGTTTATTTTGTCCAATGTCCCTCTTGTATTCCTTTGTGACCTCTTCTTTTACCTTGTTCTTCAAACCTTTCACCCTCCTTTGCACTTTTGCAAGGCAACAAGCAAACATGCTTGAGTAAAATGGACCTGGTTGCCATGCAGTCTGAGTCTTATAATTAGGACACCAAATGCTTTGCTTCTAAGGTAAGTAAATCAAGTCTGATGCAGATTGGCCGCAATCATGCCTTTCTATCTTCTAGAAGTTGTCCACAGAGCAGTGTTAAATGCTCCTTTTTTCCTTCCTGACTGAGAATGTCTCAGCATAAAAATGTCAGACATTATAATTAGTTCTTCTGTTGACAGCTTCAATAGAAAGACCTAGGTCAGAAAGAACTGGAGACCAGACTATCTTAGCAACAGTGATCTGCTTATTTATTTGGTCTGTGGTTAGCCCAGGGCTTTCCAGATGAGGAAAATTAGGATCTTCACTCAGATGTACTGAAGATTTAGGTGTTCATGCTGTGTATTGTACTCAAGGGCAGCACACCTGATAGTTCACGTTGCCAGATCTGGTTTCTCTAAGCAATGGAGGGAAATGGGAACTGGATTCAGGCTGCCCTCTACAGCTATGTAATATAAATGTTTAGCACGAATTGGAGAGTTTGCCATGGCTGTGAGCAACAGGGCTCCCCTATGCAGTCATGTGGCTTCCTAGGCAGCCAGGACAGTGATCAGGATGCTCAAAATAAAGAAACTGTGTTGTGTCTGACAGCCCAGACTGTCACCAAGCTGGATGTCACAAAGTCTACATCATCCTGAAATGGAGTCTGCCTCTTGCTAGCAATTGAGACACTGTGGTTCAGGTCCTTGCTGCTGCTGTGCTTGGCTCCTTGTGTGCATCTTACCAGAGGACAAGTAGTACCCCTCATCCACCTCTGTGAAGAGGGTGTTTGCTGAAAGTCACTAAGTTAATAACTTCAGCCTTTTGACCATCTCCACAACAGTGGTCAACTGTGGGTTCTGAATAACTCTGCCAGGCTGGGAAACTACATCTAAGTGATATAACACTGAATGTTGGGCCACCTGAAATTGCATAGAGAAAAAGTCTCTTTTCCTAGGAAGTTAATAATCCAATTCACTCTTAATCCCATTTTCCCAGGGTCCAAGTCTGTTGCTTTGTCTTTGCAATCTCAATATACATGGCATTAATAGAAGTCAAGAATAAAAGCATTTCCCTTAATGCACCCTAAAATCCTTTTTTTTTTTCACACTCTACACAAACATTGTTATTGCCCACATTTGTGTCTGATTGTGGAGTGTGATGGATTAGGGGGTGTGGGTGTCATTCTTTTCCTAATATCACTCTCTGGAGAGCTCGATTTTTGTCTCTTTTCATGCTTCCTGATTTATCAAGATAAAGATGACATCAGCTGTTTAAAATGGCTCAAAACTGCTGTTCTTTGGCAAAAAGTGAGTCATTCATAGCTAAAAGGAATAAGATTAACATTTCAAATTCTTGCTCCAAACAATAAACAGGCACAATAGCAATACTGATTTTTCTGTTCAGTGTTTTTACTGTCTGTCTTTTGCTTTATTTCGACCTGCACAGCATGGGGCTGAACAAGGAGTTTATTGAGCATTCACAACACTTTGACCAAAAGTGCAATTTATGGAAATCCTGTGTCTTCAACTTTGACCCTGTTAAAGAAATTCAACAGGATATGCAGAAAAATCTCTTTTCTTTGCATAAGCTCCAGCTGAAGCTTTTCAATCCCCACTTGAGACGAGTCTTTAACAACTGTACTTCATGTCATGGATGCTTGTTTTTATGCAGTAAGTTTGGTTTGTGGTTCTGAATTTAACACTGACATGCTACAAACAGCCACACCTCAGCTCTATGCTGAAGTCTCGTTTCCCAGGTCTACTTAAAGCTTCAGTGAGAAAGAATGTGGGTCTGGTTACACCCCAGCCTCGCAAGATTATAATTATTTCTCAGCACATTTCAGGGCAGAGGCTTCTACAACTCAGTCTTTTCAGTGATGGTCACAACGGTCCCTGCCTAAGTTCACAACAGGACTAAATGTAATAAAATATAAAGTAAAGGATAAAATATACAGAAGTTTAAAAGTCTCTTTCAGGGTGTTTGTGGCTGTGTGACACTGCTGCAGGGCAGTGAGTGCCTGCCCTCCTGGCTGCTCCTGTGTGTGCAGGATCTCGGGCTGCTAAGGTTATATCTGCTCTGGTGAAGCTGTTTCCCACCAGGAGTTTTTATAGCTTCCCTAGACTAGGCTTAGGAAGTTGATTTCAATTTTATAAAAAGCAATAATTTCAGATGGATTATTTATGTTTACAACAAAGAATCAAATTTCATTAGTGATACACAATAATTCCACTTGTTTTCATGGCAAAACAGTAGAATAATTTAAATGAGATATTCAGTGTCAATTTTATATTTTCTGTCATATTGAAATAGAGTGAAAAATCTCCTAATTTTTAATTAGTTGCTGAGCTTTAAGTTGGCTTCAGAATGATATACTGAGTCTGTGTGTTGGGAGGGTTCATTGGCAAACCAGCTTTAAATGTCCTTTCTAAATTTAGGTTTTTTTAAAGTATGCATGATTTATTAAAAAAAAAATTAGGAATTTAAGCCAAAAAAGCCCTGTATATTTGAGTGAATAAATTGTTCACCAGAAATTTCAGCTAGCTCTGGATTATCTGGTCTAACACATTCACCACAGTGGGTTTTTGAACCATATCCAGTATTTTTAATGAATGATAGGCCACGTCCTAAGGTTTGAATGCAAACTCACACATCATATCTTTAAAGATTCTTATCTGGATGAGGTTAGGTGTTACTACCACCAAACTCCACTGTGAAATTAAGGAGAACTGAACTCTCTGAACGCAGAGCTCAACTGAGCATCTCAACAGATTTCCAATGTTACATCTGTATGAACAGAATTAAGCCAAAATTGGCTCTGCTGGAATCTGCCAGTTCTAAATAAAACTTGTAGCAGAAAAATCCCTATTGTGTACTGCATCTGTTGACATGTCAATAAACTGAATTTGCAAGAGACTCAATGTATAAAAAGATCAATATCTTCTTGGGTTCTTAACAGCTTCTCTTGTCAAGAGACTTCTAGTACTTAAATGCCTTTAGCCTTCACTACAGCCCTTACATTTGCTCTGCTATGATGTATATGTGATAAAGATATTTAGGATAAGGTAGGATCTCAAGATTTGCTCCTTGTGTGATGGGTGACTAGGGAAGGAGAAAGATGAAATTTAACTACAAGGACAGATAAAATATTTTTGGGTAAATTTGCTCGCTAGAAAACTTTTGCTAGAGCTTTATTCAGCTTACTCATTTAGACAGCTTCAAGTTATGGGGGAAGAACAATTAATTTCATTCTCCAAGCTGGCAGACTCTGACTCTTATGAAGTCTTTCAAGAGAGGATGGTGAGACACTCAGGTTAGACCACTGGATGTGTTTTGACAACTGGATCTCTTAAATGAAATGTGCAGGAGGTCCAGGGATGACAGCTCTGGACAGCAGTGAGCTTGGATCAATTTGCATCAATCTTAGATTAATTCTAATTCCTTAACTCCGCCTCTGCATTTTGTATTTACCAGACTTGTCATATGCAGCTACTCTAGGCACCACCCTCACCTTTGCTGCCAATCTGTAAATGATGTACAGATTATATTGTTACTGACTCCTCTCCAAATGCCAGGGAGGATAATGCTGCCAAAACCCAGGTCTGATCACCACCAGGCTCTGTGCTCCTCCACTTTGTATTTGGACAAGAAATCATCAGACAACCAGAATTTGAGACACACTGCAGATCTATGTGGCCCATCATCCTTCTTTCATGATAACCAACACTGGGAAAAGTGTACAGAAGGGACAGGATTATCATGTCTTCCAAGATCTCAGCTGTCTGAAATTTGAGACTCAAGTGTTTCCTGAACCAAGTTGTTTAAATACTTACAGTGGGTTCCTCTTTTATTATCCATAAGCCTTTCTTGTATGGAAATAGAACCTAAAGTCTGGAGACTGTGTCTGTCTTTTCACGTGGTACCGGGAGCAGCCTGCAGGTCATTCCCATGGACAATGAATTCAAAGCTCCTGCTTGTACAAGTCCCACTGAAGCCAATGGCTCTGTCCACGGTACCCAGAACAGGGATCTGCCTGCCACATGCCCATGCTGGGAGCTGCTTTGAGGCCTGCCTGAGTGCACGGGAATATGGGACCTGTTGGGACACTGGAGTCCATTGGTGTCTTCTGGCTGCCCAGGAAGACAGATTTACAAAATTTCAACCATTTTTCCATGTTTTCCTGGGGCAGCCATTAACACACAAATTCAGAAATATCAATAAATACTGGGTTCGTAAGAGCCTCATCCTAAATCTACCCTCTGCAAAGGAAAGAAGTTGATAATTTCTTTTCTACCTGCAGTGCTTTGGAGAGAAAGAATACTATTGGAAAGGCATGCAGCTATTTCAGTGACAGGCAGGGAAAGAATGGAAATCCTAGATCTGAAGCCAAATTAGAAAGGTACCAGGTTGAATCCCAGCAGCATTACAGATGCATTTGTGTCTCTAATTGATTTACCTCCTAAAGGACTTAAACTCTTTTACTATTTCATTTAGAGATGATTTGAGATATTCTGCACAAATAGGATTGTGTAGAGAAACTTCATGATTCTCTGCAGTTTAAAAAAAACTGCCAGGACATCCCTGTTCCATTTTCCTTTTCTCACAAGTTGTTGTGGACATGTGCTTCATCAATGCTAGCTGTCCTGGTGTTAATGTGCTGACACTTTGTATTGCTTTTTCCTGTTAGAAAAAGAATATATTATAAAGATGAACACAAATCACTTGAGGTTGTCCCCACCATGTCTGGTTCTTTACCTCTGCATAATAAAATATTACAGTTTGGTCATTACCGCTGTCTCTTACTTCTCTATTTTGGTCCAGGTTACTTGGGGACATCCCCATGTCTTTGCTTTCTGTTTCTCAATTTAGCCCCAACTTCACCAGTGGAAATTCTAAGGATCAGGGAAGGATTTTTTTACACATATCAGCTTCTGACATAACTTACAATTTTCATCAAGCCTGATTCAGAAGGAAATGCAAAATAAGCCAATTACCAAACTTCTTCCATCTCTGAAGATTTCCCATTTTGCAAGAATAGAGGGGTCTAACATACATAAAAATTGATTAGGAGACTTTGAAAGATTATTCAGACCACCAGTAGACAGATTATCTCACTATGGGACAGTCAAAAATGCACAGTTTCCTGATTTACAGATCACTCTGCCTTGTGAGGCTCTAAACTCTTTTATGCCTGACACCTTTATGCATTCAACACTGAATATATTCCCTCAGTTTTTAGGAACATATTCAGAGTTGTCAAATTGTAAAGGCCTCTCTCAGATGTATGGAAACAAAGTAGAGTGTGGGGAACAATAATTAAATACTGGCTGAAACAAGCGTTTAGTGTGAAAAAAACCCCAAAAACACTGGCTGTTAGTGTTTAGTGCAAGGACATGTAGATTTGGCTAGTGTCTGCAAAACCATGAGAAGGCACTGAACTACTGAGGAGAAAATTCATTTAGCTAAATTTAGAACCTCCTCGAAATGACAGAAACTCCCATTAATTTCAAAAGAGCCAAGATTTCATGTAGAGCTCCTAAATTTAGTGCAGAAGTTGAAACATTCATAATTAGCAAAATGGGAGTTCTGGAATGGTGGGAATGGCTTTATTTATTTGCTCACTAACGTTTATTTCACTGTAATTTGAACAATCATTCATTAGGGGAATGGTTCATATGTTTCCCAAGTTCTTTTCTTAAATTTTCAGAAGATTTTTGCGGGAAGATTCCTCAAGTTTTGTACAACTGATAGGATTTTTGTGCACTTCTTGAATCAATAAATGGTAAGCTTCCTTCAAAAATCTGTTTTGATTTTCAAAGAGCTGATGGCAGGCTGTTCCCTGTACTAAAGTAGAGAAAGAGGCATACATCCTTTGTCAGTGTAAGAAAAATGTAGATCTACATTTTCATTCATTCATGCCTGGCTTCCACCCAAACACCAGCAAGGATTTCTTGTTTCCTCCATCAATTGTAAACCGGAACGAGCTTGTATCTTGTTCCTCTTGAGAAGGCAGCTGTCAGGCAAATGGCTTCACAAAAATAATGCTTGTGCATACTCTGCAGTCAGCTCTAATCTGTACGTCCACAAACTGTAAATTGTGCAGAACTGGATCTCTGTCAGCTGACTTCTTGCAGGGAGAGCTGTTAGCTACAATTAGGAAAGTACAAACACAAACACCAAACCTGCTGACTGGCCTGTATGCAATTTCACCTTCTTTGGGCTTTTTTTTTTTTTTTTTGTGGCAATGAAGGCCTTGAATGGTTCAGTAAATCTTCTCATTTCTTGAGTTGAGTCATACCAAAGGCTAACTAGGTAGCTGTGGAACTTTGATAAGGTTAATCCTGGAATTTTGTTAGGAAATCTCGTGACTCTGATAGCAAGTACTTAAAATGCCCTCCTGCCTATTCTGAACTTAATGCAGCCATGTAGATTTCAAGAGACTTGCTCAAATGAAGGGCAAACTTGCCTACTTTGTAGACAGAGGCCTTTAATAGTGGAAATGTGGTATTGTGGCTATCAACATTGCCAAAGCACTGATGTCTGTGACGTGCTCCTCCTTGCTCTTACCTCTGGTTGGAAGTGAGCTGAGCATTGGTGGCTGAGCAGTTATGAAACAATCAAAATAAGTGGTATCTTATATTCACACAAGTATCTCATAATAATATTTGTCACAATAAAATATACAAAGTGAAGAATGAATGAAAATACTGTGCAGAGAGCTGTTTCTCCAGCACCACCCAGTAATGAAAATCTTGAAGACTCTGTGTAAAAAATAGACATGATTGGCTGATGCTTCTTTTTGTATATCTTCCTGGATATTACCTCTTAATTTACTCTCTTTCCCTAACATAATTTCTCCATTGTGGAAAAAAAAAATTAGAGATCTCTGGAGTAGAAAGCTGCATCTATCTATAAATTCTCCAGCAATCTGTTGAGTTGCTGAATGCACTGATATTTTGGTCTCCCCAACACCCTATGTCAGAGTTCCACCTTTGAGCTATATCCCATGTGAAAGACAACATTTTTGATTCTTCAGAATGCTGTTTGATAACACCACCATTTTCTGAAAACCTGAAGCAATTTTAAGAAAAGTATATCTTATACCAATTCCCTGTAAAAAAGAAGTCACCTTTCCAGGGAGCTGCTGATTGCCTACTGGCATACAACTCGAACAAGGTGTATTGTGCAAAATTGATCCTCTTTCTAATTTTGTGCCTGGCTACCTGTAGGATATATCTAATTTGGGATATCATGTGCTAGTAAAATAGAGATTCATACAGAACTGCCTCATAAATATCTCACAATTCCCTTCACCTTTGGTCACTACACTTGCCTACTTTGCCAGCTGCTGAACTATTATTTCCTTTGCCATGGTAAACTGAGAAGAGAAGCCTCTAGGAAGGTCTGCTGCATGCTGACTGGGAAAATTAGGCTTTCAGAAGTTCCCTTTGTCCTTTGCTCACCACTCACCCATCCCACTTTTTAGAGCATGGCGAGTGGTTTTTGTTTTTTAATTTTTTTGTAAATTGATAAAGCAGTTTTTTGTTATCCTATCCTTCCCCGTATGCTTCTTTTAGCAGAAAAATAATCCATTAGGAGGAGAAAATTTTTGTTTCTGTGAGCAACCTGGCTGAAAGGACCTCTTCCCTTTTTCTATTTTCCCAAATGCTTAAGAAAATTTCTCAAACAGAAGTTTGTTTGTTCTTTGTTCTTTTGTTTGCCTTTATGAAGACTCTTCAGCATTTTTAAACCTTATTTTTGTAATTATAGTTTCCATGTACTAAATAAAATAAAACCCCAAACTTTTGTTGTTCTTTTTTTTCTAAAGAAATAAAGTTCCTTCAGTCACCCTAGGATAATTGCTCAAAAACACATGTTGAGTGTCACTAGTCACTTCTAATAATCTTGGGGTTATAGTTGACAGCACATCCCATAAGTGGGTGTTCAGAATATTTCTGAAGACAGGTGAGAAGTACTACTACAGTACATTGCTATCTTTGGCCAGAGTCACAGTAAGACAGAAAGCACTCCAGGCAGAGCCTCAGCCAAACTTCCCAGCTAGGATGGGTATGTGGCCCTGCACAGGTGGCTTCTTATGCAGGCGGGTTCAGCCTTCCATTAACTAGAAAGAGCCAGATTTGAAGGTAGTGCCTCTGCTCTATCTATCCCCTGAAGACTCCAACGCTCCTAGGATGGTTGGAGAGAGACCATCCTGGGCACGATTTTAGGTCTAACTTTTCCCCATCTACAAAGTTTGAATGGATGCCAGAGAAGCTGTGTCTTGTCCTTGTAGTTTGTGGGTTCCTTCTATGTTAAGCCCAAATCAAACATTGGTTTCTGAACCAATGGCACAGCAGAGGAAAGGCAGAATCTGTGTTTGGGATACAGACTGCCATCTCCTCTCTTTGTAGCTCTCTCTGCCCATGGCCACGCTGAGGAGCTTAGAGATTATTACCTCAATATCCAGAAAAGGTAGAGGAAGTAGTTAGTTACCCACGGATCACTTTTCATGAGTGGAAGGCATCACCACTTGACCAGTAAAAGAAAGGAGGACAAGTTTCTTAATCAGTGTTTTTACAAGTTTTATATAACTTTTTTTGCCAGTAGGGTTTCCCTGAGGTGCTGTGATATTCACTGTGGTATGGGGAGCCAGAGGAATTTGGTTGTCTGTTGCTTAAGGAGCATCTGCACACCTTACCAAGATGAAAGGGGGTGTACTGTTAATTGGGAATGGTCACTAGCACATACTGACCTCTGAATCACCCACAGGTGTCATCTCCCGAAGTGCTGTTCCTTCAAAGCCAGCCTGTGTTCGGCAGTTGCATGATGGGCGGGACACAGGCTTGTTTCTTTTAAATTCAGATTCCCCAAAAGCGGAAGATACATTTCTGAAAGGAGCAGAGAGAGGTATTGCTTAGCTGCTAGACCAGCAGCCAACCTGATTTAGCCCATACCAGGGATATGCATGTCTCAATTCCAAAAGCTGGTCTGTATGGACATGGAGGTAGCAGCAATGTTTCAGACCTTGCACTTCTAACTGATGAAAAATCTGATACGTCTGCAAGTGATGGTGTTCCTGTTCTTGCAGATAGAGGATAGAGGCATCACATGTCATGGCATCATGTTGCCTTTCCACAGTTACCATATGCTTTGTCATCACATCTGTGTCCTGCTTCAGAGCCGGATGTTTTATCTGAGGATGAACCTGGAATTCCCTCCCCTATGAATGCAGAGAATGAGCCTGGTGGACTAGGATACTCCTAAAATGAGTCCTGTTTCACCATGTAAGGATTTACATATCACAGAGGATTACATTGCAGTGATGGGTGCCTCAGATATAAGCTAAAGATCCAATTGCACCAGGAGGAAGGGCTGCATCCAGCCTCTAAAACTAGATCTGCTTCCTGCCTTTAAGGAAGGAGAGGCGCAAAGATCCTCACTGCCGACCTGTGGACTTGGTTATCCCAGAGATCTCTCATTCCCTGGTACATCTTGGAGCAACTGGAAATCTTTCAAGACAAAGCATGTGATGATGACAAATAAGCATTCAGAAACACAGATGTGTACCCTACCTAAGACTCCAGCTGGCAAACTCAAGAGCTGCTGTCTTCCTCCCTGTATCTTAGGCTCTCACAAACCCAGCATGTGATTTTGGCTGGTTCCCTGGTGCCTCTGGAGGTGCAGCTTCACACCTAGCCTCCACTACACAGACCTCTCCAACACATGGACTCTTTTTCAAACCAGATTTACAGAATAATTCCTCCTTCCACTGCCAAACAGTGCCTTCAATCTAATGAAGTATTTATTATACTTCCACTTGGGAAAAAGAGCCAACAAAAAAACACCCCCCCAACTTCCTTCTTTTTTTCTTCTGGAATACTTTTGTCAAAATGTTTTCTGAAGTTCTCAGCACTATCCTGAAGAAAATACATAATTGCAGTAGCCTTTTTCCTTTCCCTAGGAGTGGAAAATGTTCTGCCGCTGCCCATATATCCTGCAGGAACACATTGCCCTGTGAAGTATGCTTAGACAGCGCCAAGGATGGAGAGTAGATGAAGAGATTACCTGATTTGGTTGAGCCTTGCTCAGACTTCCAGCAAATTACTCTTCTCTCAAATACAAATTTTCATTCATAGTTTCTTTTTCTTGCTCATTCTGATGGGTTATAACAGAACTGTTTTGAAGGTGTTGGACAGCCATGCTCTCCATGCAGAGCTGACACTTTTACCAAGTTTGAACAGTGGGAATAAATTTGCTTCTGCAGTCCTTAGTAAGAACCGTGTTTTGAATAAAAACTTAAATTGTCTAATGACTTCCCAGGGTTTTTCCTGAGGATTCAACAGATCTGTTTCCAGTTGTTTTTTAAGTTTCTCTTAAACTCCCCTTTCCTCACATAACTTGTAACTTTGCAGTTTTGAGGTTCTGCTGCTTATACTCTGGCTGAGGTTACACGTGAAGGTCAGTGGGAACAGTTCCTCATGTGCATTGCAAATGCATACCTGTTAGGTAGTGTTACCTAGTAATCATTACATTAGCTCATTTCTAGTTGTTCTGATCTCTCAGAACCACAGAATGGTTGAGGTTGGAAGGGACCCCTGGAGGTCATCTGGTTCAACCCCCCTGCTCAAGCAAGACCACCTAGAGCCACTTGCCCAGGACTATGTACATACAAACTGGGAATATTTTCAAGGGTGAAGTCTCCACAGTCTCTCTGGGAAACCTGTGCCAGTGCTCAGTCACCCTCACAGTGAAAAAGTGTTTTCTGATGCTCAGAAGGAACCTCTTGTGTTTCAGTTCGTGCTCAGTGCCTCTTGACTTCTGCAATTCAAACTGTCAAGCTCCTTATATGATGCCCAGAGTGGTTTTGTTCTTCTTTTCTGAGAAACTTCCTGTAATCTTCCATAGCTCTCCTTAATCCATTCTCCTCCAGCTAATTCTGAAGACAAAAAGTTTGGTGGTTCTCAACTTACATCACATTTAAGGACTACCACCTTTCAACCAAGAGATTGTTCTTCTAACGCGCATTTACACCAAAACTGGAGCTCAAAACACATGTTCGAACATGAGATTTCTTGAGTAACAGTCACTAGAAGTTGGAATAGAAATAACAGCTGTGACTGTTGTGATTTAATAAAATCCTTAATGCTGCTTGCTTTTGCATTTGATGCTCCAAGGAACAGAAGTGCTTCTGTTCTTTGCTAATTCTTACTCTGCTCTGTTGTACCTGCTGCAGCTACTGTGCACAGTTCTGGATTTGGAGACACCATGGGAAAGAGCAGGATCAGAAGACACCTAACATAGGGTCTATCTATAGGGACAGAATTTCCCAACTATTTTCAATATTCTGAGCTGAACCTCAGGCTTGTGTACTTGCTCGTAAGGCACTTGTCTATGCATTCCAGGTCAGGGCAAGTAATTGTTCGGGGGATGTAACAGGTTAATTTATTCCTGTGCATGTTTTATTTTGTCACATTTAAAACCTAACATGATTCTTTTACATTAAAACCCTTATCAGATTTCTGGAGTTAATGAGCCAGAGAGACTAGAACACAGCAAATTTTCTTCCACTGACTTGGAAAAATGTAGTCATTAAAAGAATTGTTATCACTTGTTATTCCATGGGTCTAAAGGTTGTTTTTTTGCTTATTTATTTATATTAAAAAAAATGAGAATGACAGTGACATTAGGCTTGGAATGACAAATTTCAGAAAGAATTGAGCAAGCATTAGTGATATCTGCTATTTGAAACTTTGGCTGATGTGTTAAAGAATTCTGCTTTAGAAAGGGGTGAATGCTGAGTAAAGCATCAGCTTTAGAAAGGGGTGAATGCTGAGTAAAGCATCAGCTTTAGAAAGGGGTGAATGCTGAGTAAAGCATCAGGCCCTAACAGCAAGTTACCAGCTGTGATGCCAGATGTGGTTTGGTGTCTGTGAAATCTCTTTGCAGTGCCACAGCTCTACTACAAGCTGTCTGGTGTGATTGATATCCTCAGGGATTCAGGGCAAGCTTCTCTGGGCAGCTCCATGCAGAAGTTACTGCTGGAACCAGAATACAAGTTCCTCTGCTCCTCCTCAGGGCTTAGCTCAGTAGTAAGCATATAGTTAGCATGCATCTATGGACAGGTATGCAGGTGTGGATATACCCTAAATGAACCCACAGAAATTTTCCCACAGAAATTAATTTTTAATATGTTAACAAGTAATCAACATATCCTGATGACTAAGCAGGCAATAGCAATGGAACAGACTAGGGAAACTAAGTTTTTCAGCTCTCTGTAGTCACTATATATATATGGCAGTCACTATGACCAAGGTTAAGCTAGCTAGTCTTTACAATTGCTGCCTTAGTTGCAGAGAGATGAGTTTTATTTTGTTCAAATAAGAACATCCCAGAGAGCAGATGAAAAGTACTCAAGGTACTTCAAAACGCTGCAGAAATTTCTGGAAGGATGCAGTGTGCCAACACTGCCATCTCAGTGTGGTGCTGAAACACCTGAGCTCTTCTTCTTAAACCCCCTCGCTGTGGCTAAAGGACTGGGCTGAAAGCAGGTCTACTGACAGTGTGCCATTCCTTGCCATTGGGAATGGGAATGATGGGCCACCCTGTGTCCCATGGGGAAACCCACCACCCCCTCTGGCCTTGCTGCCCTGAAGATCCTGCAGGAAAGAGTGAGAATCTGCTGTGCAGGAAGTTGCCTTCACTGTGGAAGTGGCTCTAGTTTTCCACACTAGAAAGCAAGTCTGAGTGAGGAAGTATCTCCTTCACTTGTTAGGTTTGGAGAAATATCTATTTAAGTTGCTTAAATGCCGCTTGATTTCATTCTTTTTCTAGATTTCCAAAGATTTTGTTTACACATGGTAAAATGACTCCAAAACCCAAAAAGATTTGTTTAAAAAGAGTAAAGTTCACTGTGAAAATGTTGCTAATGAACTCCTCAAACCCAAAGTTTTAACAAGCTCTAGAAAATGACATTTATTATGAAGATAGCATGAATTCATCTGAGTCACTTTATCTACTTGTCAGCACCAGACTATAACATGGACCAAAATGAAAAATTACTAGAAAAATTTTAATTGTACTTGAATAGCTGTTTTAATTTAACAGATGTTGACTAGATCTAATACACACTTTTCAAACTGAGATCCTGAAATGAAGAGTCTCATTAATTTAGAGAGATGAGTTTTATTTTGTTCAAATAAGAACATCCCAAAGAGCAGATGAAAAAAAAATATTTAGATCTCATCTTCGCCAAGTCTAACATCAAAACCATTTTTGTTTAACAGTTTATTAAGCAAAATGGAGCTAATTTCTGCATGTGTCTCCTTAGAAACTAATACTGTTGAGCTCATTATGCCTTCTCTCACATCAAAGATATTAAAAAATCAGCTCTGTTTGGGTGTTTTTCTGCTGCAGGGAATCTTGGCTGGATACCTGGGGTTCTGTAGTGTTTTATTCATTTTAATACCTTACTCTTTAAAATTTAAAGCCATTTTAGTGCATCTGCTGTTACCAGAACATTGTGGGAAACAGGCAATATATAATGTAGCTATTTCTTCAAAAGGCCTCTATTTAAATGGCACCTAGCATCAGGGGTCTTAATTTCCTTGAACTCACTCACAATTCAAATAACCTCAAAAAACTGGGCCTTGCTCCCTTATTTACAGAAATGGCATCTGAACTTGTATTCTTTACAAGAATTTATTTACTCAAGGATTTTCTGTCAGGCATAATCCCCACCTTTCAGAGACTAAATTTCATCTAGCTTAATGAACACATGAACTAAATGGTTCTTTAAAACATTTAAAAAGCAAAATCCTAGACTAAAATTTAAAGAAGGTATGTCAGACCAGATTCCAAGGAAAATGAAGAATTTCTGAAGGAGACACATATTGACTACAGGGATTCTTTTGTTTATTATCCTCATGCCTATGGGGAAATAAAACATTTTAATTGTATATGAAAATTTGCTTGCAAACTGCTGACCTGAAAGGATTGCCCTGGAAATAATTTGTTACAAGCTTCTTGGTGAACTACTGCGTGAACTGACACACAGACATCTTCTGCTGCTGGAAGGAAAATTCAGTTAGTTGCAGATATTCTCCAAAATCAGAGTTCTGATACAAAGCTGCTGCAGTATTCAGCACTGGAATCCATGAGAAACACGATTAAGTGATATGGCACACCTTCTGAGTGAGGCTGCAAAACCTGGTTCTTTTGGGGATCAGTATGCTTTACTATCCAGAGCAGTTTATAAACCATGGATTCACATAAGAGAAATCCCCAAGAGCAGGGTAATGAAGGCAGTTTTACAGGTTCTGTGTGTTGCTGGAGCAGGGAAAAACATCCTGGCCCTGAAATCATAATTCTAGGTGTCAAAATCTTATATGACTATTTGCAAGACTTTGTAAACACAGACGGGAAATAAATAAGTGTGTTCCTGTGTCTGACAAGAACTGTATAAGGAGGAACTGGTGAAATGTAAAATCATTATATTTTTCAGAAGATGAAATATATCTTTGTTTTCCTCCATGAAACCATGACAATATTCTGTAACAAGAGGAAAGGTAGCTGCTTGCTCTTGGTTGTTTGATGGGCAGAAATAGAACTGCTTTTCCTTGTGCTCTACAGCAAAATCTCCATGCCCTCAGATAAAGATGAAAAACCTGTGGGGGTCAAAGAGGCATCTTGTTGATGTGAGACATCTAAAAGCTCTCTGCCAGCCATGGGCAAGAATGTGTGCAGACACTTTGACAGGAATTCCTGGGAATAGGGCAATGTTCTGCCAGACCTTAGAGTTCCATGGTCTGCTCCTAGTCCAGTCCCTTCATTGGTTAATGCTCATACTGCCCCAGAGCCTGTCCTGAAGGTATTCCCAGTGTGTGTACTGCAGGAGTAGATCCCACAGTCTGTAGAGAGTCTGGACAAGGGGACTGTCGCACCATTCTTCTCAAGTTCTTCTAAGCCTTCTGATGTTTACATTTTTGTAATGGAGTTTCTCATGCACATTTCATGTAAATAATGATTGTTTTGCATTCCTTTCTGGAGAAAGAGAGACTTAATGGACTGTTGGTTTGACCAGTGTGGTTGGAGAGGTAGCAATTTCATCCTCCAATCCATAGTCACTTATGAGAATTTTATAAATATCAAGGTAAAAAAATAAACATCCCTTTTTTTACCTTGGACATCTCAGAGCGCAAGTGTCATTCATTTCATGTCGTATTGTGACAGGGGACACCTTGGGAAGAGCTGCAGCAGAGAATGTGAGAGCTCCTTCTGCATGCCTGTCTTGGAGCATCTGTCCACATGCAAGCTCTGCCTGGGTAGCCTGAGGAATAATAAACTCCGTGTTAAGTGTTACCAGAATGGTCTTGAGAATTTCTGGCACAGGGACGCCAAAAATGAGATGCTCTGTGAGTGGCAAACTTAAGTCTCGGTTCTACATTTGCTACTCTCTCTGCCACCAGCAGTGATCACTCTGTGTGCCATGCACGAGTTAAGAGGGATGATGGTCTTTGTTGAGAAACCGCTGAAACCCTGAAAGGCTAAAAATTTTGTGATGGAGCTGGGTGGAGAAAGGCATTGCCCACTGAGGCACTGCAGATGGAGCAGGTACAGGTGATTGCAGCATGGCATCAAAAGCAGCTTCCTGAGCTCTGGGCTTCTCATGTGTGCTCGTTTCAATGTACTTGCTTGCTCTGAGATTGTAAGAAAAAGACACAAAGGCCCCACAGGACTCAAAGCTCTATCAGAAAGCCTACAAGTGTCGCACATCTTCTGAAATTTGCACCTTTCAAACTTCTTTCCCTGCTGCAGAAGCAGCAGCAAAGCTACAATTAAGAGAACTTCTACATTACCTGCTAAACTAAAATGTTATGAAAGAAATATTTTATTTAAGTTTTAGAAAGAAATATCTGAACAGAGAGAAAACGTCCAACTCTATCTGCATTTTTACTGGAAAATAAATTGGTTCACTAGCAGACTTTGCTGTTACAAAAAATACATTAGAGCTTCAGGTAACCTGATAACTGAGCCCAAACTCTAACTCTGTGGCCAGGGGCATCTTCTCTCTCCACAGCCCAATGGGAGAGAGCCCTCAGCAGTTGTACAAGGGCACAGGGGAAAACATCTGCAGAGCAATAAGTGCCACACCTGGCCATTGCTCTGTGCAGCACTCTTGGACAGAAATCTCAGACCCAGTAGTAGGACCCAGCAGCTTGATTAGCTGTAAAATGGATTTTATAAGCTGATGGACAGAGTGGTACCATCTGGTAGTCTGCAGGAGCAGGGAAGTGGATCTAATGATGCAAGGGCTCTTGTGAGCCTGTGTGCCCATATCCCGGTTTCATCTCTGCATCCTGGAGATGTTCTCAATGCAGGGCTCCTGTTCTGAGAAGCCTTCAGGCCACCTCTCTAGGGATACGGCTCAAGGAGCACTCTCAAGGGCCGCAGCTCAAGGTCCAAGTTTCCCTGTAATTATATTGTAACAAGTTTATACAAGTGGTTTATAGAAGTAACTCTTTCCAAATCTGCTGCTTTGCATGGTCTCTCTTTCTCCTTCTGCAAAATTAAACTGTTTTAATTTTTATCCTAAAACTGCATAAGCCTTTTCTTCTAAATAGATAATTTTCTAATTTCCCCTGAGTTTGGATATATTTTCTTTATTTTCATCTACATCAGGTCCCAGGACAAATACTGGTAAAACACTCCACCACACCTACCATAACTGGTTCCCCTGTAAGACACGTGGGTGTTACAGAATTAGACAAAAGAAAGTAAACCGGGGCAGTTTAGCTGATAATGCTGTTTCCCTGTAAGGTTATAGAACGTAGCAATGTGTCCTAATGAGAGAAATATCTCCTTTATCAAGGGAAAGCTATTTTTAACTGATTCTTTTAATTGACTTGCAGTAACTCCTTGCATGGAGCAGTGGATGTTGAAACATCTCAAAATCTTCTTCTCTAACTTCCTGCAAAAAAACTGTGTTGATCAAGAATATCTATAATTTTTGTATGCTAAAATCAAAACTAAAAATTTGGATTTTGGCTTTAGTTCTGAGTCACTGTAGCATAGTATGAAATTAAAAGAAAGGGAAGAAGAAAGAATTTGCCTTAGTTTATTTCCTGTCCATTTTGCTCTCTCTGGAAAGCTGTGTGTGGTTGTGTTATGAAAGAAACAAAGGTGACTAAGGGTCCTGAAAGGGTCCAAGTGAAATGTGGGTTATGTTCTAATTTCAGTCACCTCCATTATTCTGATTTTGCAGTGTGATGGGACACTTGTTTTATTGCTCCTCCTTAAGAAGTCAGTGAATACTTGAGAATCCCTGTAAGGTGAAGTCTTCCTGATCCTTGCAGGAGGATGCAGAGAGGGACAAGAGAAAATGGAAAGGGGGAGGATGCAAGGGGTGGGGCTACTTTCTATGTGCTTCTGAGGGGTCTTGCAAAAGTCAACTTTCAACCAAGGAAATTGAGGTTAAAGAGAGATACTCACCACTCCTGTTCTGTCCCATAATGCCCTATGGACGATATTCCCCGAGATGTCAGTACTGCCTGAGGGGAGACAGGCTCTCTTCAATCATGTTTTCCAGGTCACCAAACAAAGGTGCTGGGCACTAAGACATGGACTTTCTACCCTTGATATGCAGGTATACTCTTCTCAGATTCTCAGGCATTGAAATGTTTCCAAGCATTTCCAAGAAGCAGAACGTCTCACAGTGTTTCCTCTGGGACATATTGTTCTGCATTATCCTCTCTTCAAACTGAGCCTTGAAGTTATATTTTAGCCCTATATGATCAAGAAAGAGTTTTTCTCTGCATGAATTTAATCTTGTACTCTACTGATTTGGAAGTAGTGAGAAAGCTTTTTTCCCCCCTCTGCACAGAGAACTTACCTTGCAACCTACAACAGAGCAATTAGTGTTACAAAGAGTTAGGTGCATAAATTCAATCCCCTAGATAACAAGTACATATTAGCTGCATAGTTATGAATTAGGTGTGTTATATTTATAGAAAGCCTGGCCCCTGGACAGTCACCAAATGTAAGAGCAACCTGTTCTCTACAAATGCTAAGATGAAAGTAACAGTCAAAGTAGGATATTGCTGTCCATTTACAGTCCAGAAAGTCCTTGCATCTGATCTGGCACTGATTGTTTTCAAGTGTCTTTTAACAATAAAAATAGACTCTTCAATTTTGATGTGAGGTTGCAATGTATGTTAGCAAGCAGAACTAACATCAGAAGATTGTACTGAGCAATCTGTTCTCTGCAGAGCAGGGCAGGAATACATAATCAATTTAAGAGCTCAAGTACATTGACTTTCAGTAGCACTCACCACCCTAAGCCACTAAACCAAGGGACAATTTTGGTGAACCTGATCTCTCACACCAGACCTCTCCTCAAAGGGTTCCCACGGTGAGGTTATCCGTGCCAGGACACAGTGCCACAGCTTTTCTCATGCTACAGGACACAAAACACCTTCCCCACAACCTGGAGAAATCCCTTCCTACACACCGCAGAAGAAAAAAATTCCTCTTTTTCAAGCTGCTCAGCACATCTTCATGAAGCATATTTGGAAACATTGCCTGCACATGGGAAGGCCCCCATTCCTCTTTCCTGGGATGTATTGCACAGGACACATTTGCTCATCATCCAACAGCAGATGTGGCAGGGTGATGGTGCTCTGGGTGTCCTGCCATGGCTTCCCAAGCTGCCTACAGTCACCTGTGTGTTTTTTCATAACATCAGGGTTCCAAGCAATCTGTTCAATGCAGATATTTCATGGGTCTTTAAAATAAGTAGCTGGGATTTGCACCATGCTATGGCTTCCATTATCTATCTCGTGTGCTCTGGAGTGAGATGGACATGTATTGTGGAGCAAAGCACATCTACAGGGTGCGCCATGCCTGAGCTGCCCCCATACTTAACTTCTCTGAAAAAGCCAGAGAGGGAACTAAAGTACAGTGAGTGTGAACAATCAGGGGCTCTGGCAACCTCAGGTCTGGATTGTCACCTTGTAGTAACATAATATTCATGCTGCACCACCAAATAGATTTTTTGCCAAAAAAGAGTAATGTGTCCTATGAGCATAACATACATTGGAAGGTGCTAAAACAAAAAATGAAATAAAATTCCCCTCCACATGGGCACTATCTTTTTAAAATTTTATTTCCTCAGCCAGATATTGTAAAATTACCCCAAAATCTAGGACAAGCTGATGAATGCCTTCCCAGAAAGGACTGTATCCTTTTTGACTTCTCATGCAATGAGGGAATAGACTTTCTGCTGGTAAATCATGGAGTTCTTTTTTGATTCTTCTTTTTTTTCATTAAT